>JBAMHW010000010.1:5022765-5033776 GCA_037177495.1 Rhadinocentrus ornatus
GAAAGAGATCTAATGTTCAATAGTCCACATGTGATGTCTTTGTATGTTTCTTCATGTAGGTGATGTGAAGTGCTAATGCTTATAAGATTGCTTGGGGTCACTCCTCTTGTTGACATACTAACTGTGCTTGAAGAGCGTGGGGCAGACACAGTCCCTATATGCTGAACTGATTCACCTAAATACAGAGTTTGGGACGGCACAGTGGGAAACTCAGAGAGGAGTTTTACACAACTGCTCTGCGCCCTGGTCTCATCTTGGCTTCCTTTCCTTTCCAAATTTTTAAAAAAAGATGTTTTTATCCAATTGAAGGCCCTTTTAAATAGAAACAGACTTCTTGAGGTACGGAAACTGCACTTTTAAAAGTTTTTAATGACATCTTACTTGCCACATACTGTGGGGATACTGTTTTTCTGATGCTTTTGGATTCGACAACAACCTTTGACACAGTCAACTATAAAATCTTCTTATCATGCCTGGAACATTGTGTGGGAATACAAGGTTCTGCCCTAAGTTGGTTCAGGTCCTATTTGTCAGAAAGAAACTTCTTGGAAATTGTATGTCTTCATTGGCCCACCTTACTTGTGGGGTGCCACAGGGCTCAATTCCTGGCCCTCTTCTTTTTACTTTGTATTTGCTTCCCTTCGGCACCATTATGTAAATATCATATTTTATTTCATTTTTATGTAGATGATTGCCAGATATGTTCTCCCTTAAAAAGACCAAGGATGACGTTATGCTGTGTCTTAGGGACATTAAGGAGTGGCTGGCCTTTAACTTCCAGAGTTTTAATTAAAGAAGGCTGAGATCATTTTTCGACACAGTGGTCCCTCGACTGTTCTGGATGTCTGGATTCTTTGTCACCTTCTGTTAAGCCCATTGCTTTAAAGTCAGTGTAAAGGTGGACTCTGATTTGAAACTGAACACTCCAGTCCAGTTTCTTTCAGCTGACATAGTTTAATTAAGTCGTTTTTATTATAAAAGGATTTTGAGAGACTCGCTAACGCTTTATAACAAGGTTGGACCACTGTAATGCCTTGTAAGTTGGGTAGGAAAAGTTGCTTTTTGTCACCTGCAAATGATCCAAAATGCAGCCGCTCGCTTGCTGACAAGCACCATCAAGTCAGGGCACATCTCACCTTTTCTGGCTTCACTTCACTGGTTTCCTGATGGTTTTAGAGTCTATTTTTAAATTATTTATTTAACATAGAAAAGCCAGAATGTTTTAGCACCACCCTATTTATTTGACTTGCTTCATGTGGATTAATATCTTGCTACAATAAAGCAGAATAGTTATATAGTTAGCATAGGCTAAGGACCACTTGGGTGGCTAGTACATGTCCTGGCTGCTAGAAGCTAATGCCCAGTTGCTCAGTGAGTCATTTTGCATGATCAGCTCCTGGCAGCTAGTGGGTGGGGCCTTCTCACATTACAAGGCCAGGGCTGTGTCCGAATTGCACCCTACTCCACACATATTGCCCTATATGGGGGTCACGCCATTTTGTAGGGGTGTCCGAATGTCCAGAGAAGAAAAGGTAGGGCACTCAAAATTACCCACAAAGCATCTTGAAAAGTAGTGAGCATCGATGGTCACTAGATGGGTCAATATAGACCACAATGCATTGCGAGCAGAAGCTCAACATGGCGCAAGGAGGCGAAATTTTTTTTTTTTTTTATTGAATAGATATGCAACAAAGAATAAAATACATCATAAGGAATAAAACTAAAAATATTACATGCATAACTTTGGATTGGATTTGGGAAGACGTGATGCACGTTGTGGTTGCCATGGTGACGGCTGGTAGTCACGTGGTCTGCGGCGAGGGAAAAATAGGCAGCTTCGTGTCTGAATCGCCAAGAGACACAGCCCAGGTCATGGTTGCTGGCATGTACACTGCTTAACTTAGTAGCAGCTGTTAGCTTTTAGCTAGCTTCTTCTACCAACACTAGCTTCTCATTTCACTGGTTCTTTGTAGCACTGCAAAGTGTCTGTTCAGCTCCACCTTGCAAATAGTCAGTTTCAACCAAACATCTTTTTTCCACATCCATTTTATTTCATCCTTCATTAGATGAGTACATCCTTTACAGGCTCCTAGTTGCAATGTCCTTCTCTCGAATAATGCATTATTTTTCATTTAATTTGATTTCCGACCATCATAGCACCAGGACTGGTTCCTCTATTTTTTTCACAGGAAACATTCATATGACATCAACTAAGATGTAGTTACTCGGCTGACTGAAAGCAGAAATTACTGATTATCCCCACAATGGATCTTACTACCAAGGTTCAAACCTGATTTTTAGCTGATGTAGATTTTAAAAGTTAATCAATACATTTCAGTTATAATCCTTCAGAGTTAAGAATGATTTTAAACTAAGTAAATCTTTTTTTTATCACTGGGAATGATCAATACTATATTGTTGACATGTTCAGTTGCCATAAACTGTGATGTTGTTGTCTTTGACTTCTGAAAGATGATGGTATTGCAGTAACCAGAAGTAGAAAATGGGCAAAAACATGGATTCAATGGGGAAAAATGGATTCTGGACACAGAGCATTCATGTTGACAGCCACCTGCTTTGCTGAAGAAGCCAGTGATAGTTGTTGCTATGGAGACCATTCAGCACTGTAATCTCTACATTGTGTGCCATTTGATTACAGGGTATATATCACTGCTAGATAAAGGTGACATAATTAAAATCTACAAAAGAGCAACCGATTTAAAAGTGTTTTAATACCTACTATATTCAACACTTTCTACACAGTTTTTGAACTGACTTTTATTTATTTTTTTTTTTTGACTGCTCTGTTTTGATATTTGCAGCACTTTGGGTTGCATGTCTGCATGACAGATATAAAAACGGTTGAGCTGTGTTGGTTTCTTAATCAAGACTTCTGTGTTTTTCTAGTGTGCTTACAATGTCTTTATGATTAAATTATTTAGGTGTTTTTTTTTTATCAATAAAGTCCTGTTATTGTGTTGCAATATATCTATTTTAACACAGTGTGGGATGTTTGAAATATCTATGATGATGACTTTCAGAAAAAATTTCACAATTTGCTAAACACCTAAAAGAAGTAGTTGTTATAGTTTCACAGCAGAATTGGGTAAGGGAAAAGATTTTTTTTTAACCTGTAAGACACTAATGGCATCCATAAATTATCTGTTCTCACACTGGGCTGCTATACCATTAGTAGGAGCTCTTAGCTCTTGTCAGACAAACAATAAACACTGCAAAGGAAAATGCTGCCTAAACCTAAACCCAATACAAACATAATGCCTGAAATGTAGAACATATTTTGGTGTCATGAGATAATAAACTCCCTGTTATCAGTGATACACTGACCTTTTATAATGGGAAAGTCTGTGTTTTTAGGAATGTACTAAAAAATTCAGACATTTTGTGTCTATTGAATCTAATGCAGACTGACAAGCAGCAAAGAAAAAAAAAAGAGACGGGTACAGCGAACGCTGGTATCTCTCTGAATTTCTCCCAAAAAATTATTTTACCTCAGCAGAAAGCCAAGGTTTTAGATAACTTTCTGAAAGGCTGCCTCCCCAGAAGGAGCATTATCTGTCTGACTCTGCTCTGTGTTATTACCCAGCAGTTAAAGAGAGGAACCCCTCCTCTGTTAATGGAATAACAACACTGTCGTGCAATGATCTCAAATATCTGTCTGCTTCTGAATATATTGTATCTCCACTATAGAGATTAAAAAGATTACCTATTATAACCAGTGATAGAATATGCAGGAACATGGTGTTTTTTCTGATCAAAAACAATTTGCATGCAGTTTTTCTAACACAAAACTGATGGTTTTGTCAGCATTTCACCTCATTTGTAGTGTATTTTAATTTGTTATTTCATGTTGCTACACAACCTTTCTCTCTTTTATCTTACCACATTTGTATCAAAAGTGCAAATACAGTAGAGCAAACCATTTTTTTCCCCATCGAAATTATTGTTATACTATGTGTGTCTGCAAGTGCTTCAGACTCGTGTGAGATCCTCATGATATGCATAATCATCAGTGAGTGGTCTGCGCTTGCAATACCTGTATTAAAACATTGTCCTTTAAAGATATGGAAGTGGAAACAACTACAGAACTGTAGGGTCTGTTTTCCATGTCAGCATTCATAATCAGTGTATAATGCTCTTAAAGAGTCAACATGATCACAAACAAGTTGCAACCATGCTCTTGGCAGTTTGTTAAGATCATACTGAGCAGAACTACTCTGTGTAAATGACCCCCTTTGAGTTTTTCTACTAAGCATATCACATCAAAATGTCTTTTTCTGAAATTATTGGTTGCCGATTCCTTCTCAGTTTTTAGTTTTGTGACTATTGTGCATTTTTGGTTAAAGTGGGATGGTAGAGAATGGGCACAGTTTCAGAGGTTTAAACTGATGTGACAGATTTATACACACAAAAGTAGATCACATAAATAATTGCCATTGAAACTCAGACTGCAGACATAATCGAAAGAACATTTAAGGTCATTAGAAAGTCTTACGTCCTTTGTCTCTAACATCTTTCAGCAAGTCCTTCAAAGCTTTGACAGAAAAAAATATATACAATATATATATATTTTATATTTTCATATTTTACTTATAAAAACAACACGATCAGCTAAATGAATTATAACAAATTTCCTACAAACATGCATTTGTAATGATCACATTTGGTCTTAAACTGATGAAGAATATCTGTTGCTGAAGGATGTTTCTAGTGTTTTGATGTTGCTTTTGAGAACTTTCTCATTTTTTTTTTGTTTACTTCTTTTGCAGAAATTCTGAATAAATACAGCCTGTCCTCCCCAGAGCTCTGATGTAAGTTTGTCTGTTCCAGCATTTTTCCCCTGAAAAGCTGATCACCTGCCCTTTCTCTCTAGATGTATCGGTGAGCCTGTTGTCCCTGCTGGTGACCACCTGTGGTCTGGCCCTTTTCAGCGTCTCCCTCTTTGTTTCATGGAAGTTGTGCTGGGTGCCACTGAGCGGCCGTTTCCTCCCAGATGTTCTCAAGGGGGCACACTTCTTGGGAGGAGACCAACAACCTGTCCTCACAGAGGTAAGAATGACTTAACAAGCACTTTCCAGTTTTATGGTGATAGATACCCAAATAATCCTGTAAAAGCCATTTTAATATTCTAGTAATGTAACAGTATGTACTAGCTATGTATGTATGCTGTATACTGTACATGCAACATATTTTGGCATATGCAGTGTATGAGATCACGTTTACACACTGCTGTTTTTATCTGATCTGCAAGCTGATTACATGACAACTAAAGGCCATTCCTTTATAAAAGATGCTTTTGTGTTTGAGCAGGGTTCTAAATTAACACCCACCAACCTGCCTGCAAGTTAAAATTCAATTTGATGGGTATAAATAAAAAACTTTCTAGCCACTTACGGGTCATGAAATAGTGATGGGTCTTTGTAGTGAAGGAGAAGATTCAATGCCCATCTGGGGGAGAGCTGAATCATCAGCTGCCCCTGAGCTCTGCTGAGATTCCATGCAGGGGCAAGGCTTTTTTTATTGGCACAACATGCAGCCAATCACATCCAAGGACCGACTAGAATCAAATCATTATGGGAAAAGAAGGATAGAGGCCAGATGCTCCCAAAACGCTAAGTGTAGTGGCACAAGCCATGTTTTATGTAAATAAAATTTACTTACTATTGATATGACGGGAAATCTTTTTAACAATTTGCTAAACCAGATGAAGAAAACTGAGCCATGCAAAAGACACAAAATATACACCTGGTCATATATTCATTGAGGGAAATGATGCAGTAACGTTTGTTTATTCCTGCACATAAACTCGAAGGAATATAAGCCCATTCCACTGCACAGGATAGTTTTATGTTGGTTTGTTTCTTTACATGAGCTGCTTACATCTGGTCGCTTTAACATAATTTCTTTTGGATTAAGGTAAGGACTTTGACCAAGTCATTCTAAAATATTAACTCTATAGTGACTCCTATGGTCAAACACCAATAATGTATGTTTTTGTATTGTGGAAGGAGAAGCTGAGAGATAACCCATGCATTCCCACCGACATGCAAACTGCACACAGAAAGGCTCCATCTGAGATTTTAACCAGAAACCACGCTGCTCATCTAAGTTCACCTGTCTATGTAAATGCAGAATTTAGTACTCCATCAGACAGTCTTGACCCAGATGCAGCAGTACACATGTTCTTTTTGATAAAACCAAAACTCTTCATGATCTAAAGTAAACTGCAGGTTTGCATCAGCACTTTCTTTACAACCCTGCCAGGTACAGCATGTTCTCCTGATTGTGAACATTTACATTAATCAATGTCACAGAGACCTTTAGTTTCTAATAAGTTACTATTTGTGACCCTACAGACCATAATCGGCTTTTCACTTAAAGAGATATTTGTTAGTGCACCGCTTCGGGCAGCTTACTGAGAGCCTTAAATTCCCTCTATATTATCTATAGAAAAATTTAGCTTTTAAACTAAAAGCTACTCTTGGAGGTTTGTAAACTTTTGCCACAAGGCGTCCATACTTTTGTCTCTTTCTCTACAGTAAATAAATGAAATATAATAGTTTATCAAGCCCATTTCTTCAAGAAACCCCCCTACACCCTAAAAAAAGAAGAAATAAAAGCAGACATAGATGCAACATATCTATTGTGTTTGAAGATATTTAATGTTTTTTTTTTTTAAATGCATGCACAGTTATGGCAAATGGGTACTAGAAACCATATGTTGCAAAATTGGCCAGTAATAATAGAACAGATGACCGATTTAACTTTTCATTGCAGGCTGCCTGGAAACATCAATATGAGTAACTCTATGTACACATAGTTTCTTATTGTTTAAAATGTTTTCCAGTGTAAATCACCATTCCTGGGTAATATTTCTGTAAAAATATTCACAGCAGCATCAACTGTAATGTGTGTTGTGCAGGTGGATGGGGAGGAAAGGGAGTACAGCGAGGATGGCTGTGTAAAGGAGCCTTCAGGCCCCCTGTCAGCTGTGGCTGTTCCAGAATCAGCCCTAAAGATAAGCCACACTTCACCTGACATCCCGCTGGAGACCCAGACCAAGGTGGAGAAAAACCAGATTCATACTCTGGCCAGAGACAGGGTTCAAAGACAGATTACTGAGCCTACGTCATCTGTACGGTTAGTACACCAGTCCCCCAGGGTTCTGTCTGGTTTTTGATGTTATTGGGGGGATTAATTGCAGATAGGAACACAGATGGGCTTTAAAGATGCTTTATCAGGAAGTTGACATCCACAAGACACCAGGCCTTAGGGGATCGAGTTGCCTGTGCAGATGCATTGCAGTGACCATAAATTACATTTAGACAATTCTGAATGGACAGTGGTTTATGTCTAATGTTTTATAAGAATAAAATACTTTTTTACAGGCACAACTCCATCCGCCGTCAGTTGAACTTGTCCAATCCTGACTTCAATCCTGCTCAGTTCCAGCGCCAAGACTCTCTCTCTGGTTTGGGCCGGATCAAACCAGAGCTGTACAAACAGCGGTCAGTGGATGCAGAAGATGGCCGCCGAATCGACAGCTGTGGGCGTCTTCACTTCATCTTGAAATTTGACTTTGACCTGGAGCAGCTGATTGTTAAGATCCACAAGGCCCAGAATCTTCCTGCCAAGGACTTCTCAGGAACCTCTGATCCTTACGTCAAAATCTACCTGTTGCCTGACCGCAAAACCAAGCACCAGACCAAGGTGCACCGCAAGACTCTCAACCCTGTGTTTGATGAGGTGTTTCTCTTTCCTGTGGCATACTCCGAGCTGTCAAACCGCAAGCTGCACTTCAGTGTTTATGACTTTGACAGGTTCTCCCGCCATGATTTGATCGGCCAAGTGGTGGTGGACAACTTCCTGGATCTGGCTGACTTTCCCCGGGAGACAAAACTGTGTCGTGACATAGATTATGTAACCTCGGTGAGAACTTTAATTCTTTTCTTTTGATTTTATCTCTTTCTCTTTTTATATGTAACTTCACCACACTGATCCCATTCTGGATTTTTATGATTAACTAACAGGTTTCCAGGTCATTAGGTTAGCTATTCTGCTAAACTGAGATTACTATGAAAGTATCTATCCAGACTTAATAAAGGTCTGGATAAAAATTTCTTAAACAAATATTCAAAGACCACCAGCAGAGAGAAAACGTATCACCAGTGTTATATCTCATTTTCCCCCCAAGTGGAATTCATCTGTGATTTTTAAAGGCAGAGACATAAAAATATACTTAGACACAGTTAATGTTTGATGAAAGCAGAAGAAAACACTTGGGGGTACTGACCCAGATCTACACTCACATAAGACTGGGGTTGGCTTGACAGAGATACAGCGACACTGTCTATATTACATTATTCACTTGGATAAATCTATAGAGCTGGAGGTTCGATCCTCCTGCCAAGAAATTCCTCATGGTTTGCCTTCCTTGTTTGAAGAAGGATTGCATTTTGATGTGACTTCTTGTTTTTGGGCAGTCGGTATAAGATCATCATCCTGAGGAATTACAAACATGTTTGCACATAATTAGTTTATGCAAGAAAAAGCAGAGTATAAATAGCCTCCATTATTTTGCACATTTAGTAATTTTATGTTAACTATCACAGAAAAGCTCTGCTTTGCTCTGCTGTCCACAGAAGCTTGGAAACCAAGTATAATATACATTTTTAAAAGCTTTATAATTTCATGTGAGCACTTTAAAAAATAATTTTTATTCCAATTTTGTTAAGCTTCTTTCCACCAAGCTAACAACACTTCTACCTTTGGGTGAGGAATGCATCTGTGCATGAAAGTGTTATACTGTGCTACTAATAATGTACTAGGCTTCACACTTTACTGCCTTCCTGTGTGTTCACTCTTCAACCTTGGAAAAGAATAATTCACATTTTTCAGATTTCCTTTTAAGGATAGAAAATGCACTAGTGAGCATAATAATGCTATATGCAAGTATGCTTAAATTAGGCACATTGCGGAGTCATTCTTAAATAGATATGTTTTGTCTGTTAACAGCAGTTAAATTTCATCACTCTTTCTTGTGCTTTGTGAGTGCTGAACTCCTTGTGCAGCTTCACTTGTTTGTCATTCTGGCCTAATTGCAAGCTGAATTGGGTGGTTATGTCTTTTTTTTAATGACAGCAGTGTATTCATTGTTACTGCATGTCAGTCATTGTGGATTCATCTTCTTGATTATTACCTTGAACCAGAAAAGAGACTGAAGTCAGATAAACAAAAGTGACAGTGAATTAAACATTCATGGACATCAGCAAGTGCAACATGCGAAATGAAAGAGCCTGACATTTCTGATAAATGGAACAGATGCACAATTTTACGTGATACCGACGCTAAACAATATTTTGCTCAGCAACCAGGTGATAGTCCTGCAGAGTTGGCGCTTTTCGAAGTCAAGCGATTCCCTCACCTACAAATCTACCTCTCATGTCAGAGACAAAAACTGACAATCCATAGGCATAGAAACCAAACGTGATGTGGTGAGTTAACCATGGGAACAGCGCTGTGATTATACTACAATATTAGATCATGTTTTCAATGATTAACATATGTATCTCTCATTTTAAAGCAAGATATAGTGTGGATTTGATCCAAACACATAAAAAAAATTTAATTCCCATCCACTTTAAAATCAAGTTTAACCTCCATAATATGTCTTTAAGATGTTTTTTATGTTCGGCAAAATAAGTATTTTAATTTATTTGTATCTATGCAGCTATTGTGCATGTAACGTTAGGAAACAATAAAATGATAAAATTGTTGAAGTTAAGGGAAGTTAGTTGCAGTTGGGACTTGGGCTGGTTGAGGAAATAGGTACTAACCTGTGGGACTGTGCCCAGTTGAGTGAACAGCCTTGGTTCAAATTCTCTTCCAAGGCAGCTGAGCAAGCAGGCTCTATTCGATGGATACTACTTTCAGCAGGCTTTTGTGTTTATAGATCCACATTCAATAAATGAAGAGAAAGGTGTTGAGCCATTCCCAATCCCTTAACAGTTACATTACCAGAGGACATGGTTACACAAGCTAAATCACATGTTTCTCAGTAAAAACTACTAGCATACTGTTTTGAGAGCGAATACTCTCTCAACTCTCAAATTCTGATTCAAGCTGTATAGTTTTACAGTTTGAGTTAATAACTGAGTACTGTCATGTTTAAAGGTACAGTGTGTAAGAATTACTGCCACCTAGTGGTACAGATGGCCATGGAAATAACTTCAAATGCCAAGCACTGTTGGATTGGATGGTGGCCGTCAGGGGCCAAAATTCTTCCAGATAGCCATGTTTCCATCCCTAAGTGGATCAGGTGGGCTCAGGTGCAGCAATGACTGCACTACAGGTAACTACTTCAACATAATGTACAGGTGTGTTGTCTTCTTCTATGTGCCTTTTACCAAACAGTGCTCAAGAACTTTCTTTCATCATTATTATCTCTTTGATACAGTTTTATTTACACGTGTGTTCTCATTGTCTGCACACAAGAACCAAGTTTCTCAACTAAACTTGGCATACTGCCAAGCTTCCAACCACCCAGCAGAAGAGGGTACAATAGTGAAGCTGCTTGCTATGTCAAAAGCTTAAGCTTGTTGTTATCACCAGCCCGATTCTTAGTCTCATGCACAAGAAAGTTCTCCATAACCTGATTGGTTGGACCTTCTCAGTACCTGTGCATCACACGACCAGTCCCCCCAGGCTTCCACTTTGAAAAATGAACACGTACAGCTATGTATTGAGGTTCTCTTTAACTACTACTGTCAGAAACATCCATCCATCCATTTTCTGCCGCTTATCCGGAGTCGGGTCGCGGGGCAGCTGCCTAAGCAGGGAAACCCGGAGGGATCCCGAGGCGTTCCCAGGTCAGCCGAGAGATGTAGTCTGTCCAGCGTGACCTGGGTCTTCCCTGAGGCCTCTTTCCGGTGGGACGTGCTCGGAACACCTCACCAGGGAGGCGTCCAGGAGGCCTCCTGACCAGATGCCCGAG
>JBAMHW010000010.1:5083424-5093503 GCA_037177495.1 Rhadinocentrus ornatus
ATGGATGTTGTGGGGGAAGACATGAAGGTAGTTGGTGTGAGAGAAGAGGATGCAGAGGATAGGGATAGATGGAAACAA
Organism: Rhadinocentrus ornatus; assembly: GCA_037177495.1. Taxonomy (NCBI): domain Eukaryota; kingdom Metazoa; phylum Chordata; class Actinopteri; order Atheriniformes; family Melanotaeniidae; genus Rhadinocentrus; species Rhadinocentrus ornatus. The sequence continues at coordinate 5,083,503 of JBAMHW010000010.1, forward strand.
ATGATTCGCTGTGGGAACCCCTAAAGGGAAAAGCTGAAAGGAAAAGAAGAAGACACACAGTAACAGATAAAGAGTAAAATCTAAATATAAAAGCAATATCAGAGTTAATGTGAATGAAAATGGAACACCTAAACAATAGTAAGCAAAAGAAACAAGCTTACAAAGTTTTGTTTAAGTCATGACCCACATTTCAGTAAAGACCTTTTTTTATATTATCAGTTCTTTGAAAAGGACATAAAATTAGATTTGACATCAAATGGTGTTGCAGCAGTCAACAATGTGTTTGGAATTAATGACCCAAACACTGGCTGAAACGTGGGAACAAAGCACTCACGGCATTCAGGCAGCATGCACTTCTCTGTCTGCTCCAGCTCCTCGGTGCACTCTGCAGGATCCGACTTCAGCATCCTCTGACGAGTTCGGATGCCCCGCCCACACGTCACGCTGCACTCGCTCCAGTCCGACCAGGGCGACAGCATGCAGGGGATGGTATCTGCCAACACACACCAGTACAAAGTTACAATGTGCAGAACGATTGATTAGTTTGCTTTTCCCAGATGTCAACTCACGGCATTCTGGCATCATGCACTTCTCCACCTCAGCCACCTCCGTTTTACACATGGATCCATCTATTGGAGGCATCTTCACCATGCGCTCACGTCTTCTCATGCCAACCCCACAGGTGACGCTGCACGGGTCCCACTCACCCCACTCTGTCACAACACAGCTACTGGGAGCTGTGGGAAGCACAAAATATAATCACAGCACTGCTGAGGTGAAAACTGCAGCTCAGATGTAGACATTTTATACCTAATGCTGTCATTTCTGTTCCAAATAAGTGAAAATTCATTTTCCCCAAACCAGTTTTTAAAAATGTGGTTGAAATGGGACAAAAAAATGTAGAGACATGAAAATGCAACATGAAACCCAGAAATCAAGCATTATGTACTATATCTATGCAAAAGACACTCTGAGACCAACAGAAGAGTTCAGCGAGAGGGGGGCATGTTAATGTGTGAGAAGGTGTTCTCAGAAGAGATGGCTAATGATGAGCTTGTGAAATAAAAAATAGGAACCGGTTGAGTGACTGCCTCGGGCCAGATGATGTTCCTGAGAGTAATTTAGTTGTCCATAAAAGGGCATAAACCAGAATGATTAGGTATAAATCACTATGTACAGACTCATAAGTCACCCTTTGATCTGGGAAGCCATGGCTGGCCAATGAGAGGGTAATAAACTGACATGTAAAATTAGTAAGGGTTTGACTGGGCCTGCTGGCAGACCTACCAGACAAGTACTGTACTAGTCTATACAAACAAGGCCAGTAATGCAAGTTAGATGGTATACTGAGTCAAAATTTACCTGATTCTGACTCAGCATATCACCCATACCACCAAGAAATACTATTAAATACTACATAAGATATCATAAGTATTCATAAATATATTATAACTATATTAAAAGTAGATTCAACGTGGTGCTGAAAACGTTCCTCAGAGATTTTTGCTGCAGATTTGTCTGCACATCCATGATAAGAATCATGATTCAGACACCTGTCGCTCACTAGATATTTTCTCTTTTGCAGACCAGTCTCTGTAAACCCTAGAGATGGTTGTGTGTGAAACTTCCACATTCAAAGTTACTTAAATCCCTTTTCTTCCCTGTTCTGATGCTCAGTTTGAACTTCAGCAAGACCATGCCTACATGTCTAAATTAATTAATTTACTGTTACGTGATTGGTTGATTAGCTGTTTTAATTGTAAACAAGCAACTGAAGTGCAAAATAGTGAGTGTATGTTTTCCATTTTGTTTCTTGATTTGGAAAGTAAATACTGTAGAAAATAAGCTGTTAATGCAGCTTGCAGTGTGAATACAAGGACCTGAAAATGTGCACAATAATCACAACCAGAAGCAAATCACAGGAATGACAATTATGCAATATGAATAAATAAACTTAAAAACTTTAATTATATTAGTATCTTTAAGACTAACTTTTGCTGTCTCCCTTTTCAACGAATTACATCACTCTCACACTAGGAAGGATATTTAAAAATTTAAAAAAAGAAACTAATCTGCATTCAAAAATGCTTTGATTTAATTACCTGAAATCACATACCAATATTATCATATATGTATTATCAACATAATGTATATAATATGATACTTAAATATCACAATTATGGTCAATACAGTACATTACTGTTTTAAATTAACTCAAATTACAGGAGGTCTACAGATAAAAACTGACATTTAACTATTTCTTTAATTGATTTCAAACAAAACGCAAGACAAGACTGGGGCAATTAATGATTTGAAACAATCAAAACATTTATGAATTATTGTTGTCTAAAGTAAGTTTTTAGTTCATGTTTAGAAATGTTACACATGTATTAATGAAGACAGACTCACAGCATTCATCGTTGACAACACACTTCTCAGATTCCTCAGTCTGGAACTGGCAGAGCGAGCCGTCCTCGGGATACTGTTTGACATATCGCTCTCTCGACCTCATCCCCATCCCACAGGACACACTGCAGGCCGACCAGCTGATCCACTCCGACATCATGCATGTTGATGGCTCTGTTCACCAGGAAGAGAAGAAACATAGAGGAGCTCTTGGTATCATAAGAGACAGGTGCTGGAACAAAAATACATGATTTCCCATCATGTCCCGTTATTTAAACATACAGAATCAGCTACATCAAACTAAAAGATTTGTAACGGAGATCTTAGATTAAATCTATTGATTTGTAACTGTTAGTCATGAAACCAGTGGTAAATATAATCCACATGATCAGCAACAATACAATATCCAGTCACATAACTGGTAGACAAATAACAGATAAAGTTATGAAACTTATATAACTGAAAGAATACACAGTACAAGGTTAAACTGTCTGTTTCATGAGAATTTAAAAATTGATATGTCAGCCTTTAATGTTTAAGATATAATCACATCTAGCAGCACAAAATGCAAAGCGACTTAGTGGTATTACATCTCAAAGGGACAAGGTCATTTTAAGGTCATTATGATTTACACAGGTCTGCACTAATAAATCTAAAGATATGAGTATCAAAATAGTTTGTGCATTAGAGCTTCCTAAATTGTATCCACTACAACCCTAATGAGCATCATAATCATCAAACTATTTTAATTCACTTTTATGCTGTTTTCTATGGAGACTATCGTGTATAACCCGTTTAGTTTTGCCAGCTGATGCAAATTACGGTAAAAATGAAACATTTCATGTGCCAACTGTTTTTAGAATATACAAACATCTTAGTAGATATTGTTTATGAAGTTTTGAAAACGGTGCTTCTCATGAAACTTTTATTGGTGTCACATGAAAACATACAGGTAACTCAAGTTTGGGCTCCAGGGGTATTTCTTTGCCCTTTGAGAGAGACGTAAATGTGGGCAGAGGGGGGAATAACCCAGGCACACTGCAAGTGTAGCAACATAAACGTAGTTGCTGATTGTGTGAATTTCATTTAACGTAGATTCTATTGCTAACTTCATCTGCAGGAGGCCTTTCAGTCATGGATCAGCAGAGTTTACTGAACCATAATAAATCTAAAGTCCATTCTTTGTTATGCTGGATCTTTCTCTGCCTCGCATGGATTTTTAATTGTATGTTCCTCCTAAATGTCAAGCAAAGGAAATTTGTCATAACTGTTTTCAAACAGCTTGTCTTCACGTTGTTAATGAAAGTCAACTTACCTATTTTTGGTCAGTGGACAGAGAACTATGAGCTACAGTCTCCAACAACATCTAACTTGTCAACATTTCAATGAGTAAAACCATTTTTAAAAATGAAAAAGTATAAAACGCAAAAGCAACTTCTGCTTTCCTTTCTGTGTCTGAGGTCGGTGGATCTGACCTCAATACCAGGCAGGATAAGAGTGGGTTTAATAGGGGTTATCAACTGCAATGGTTTTGCATACTGTATTTCCTACTGCATTGTTCAAACTTTTCATCTTAGTACTTGGACATGAAAATACATGTATGCAAAAAAACTGATATGTGGAAATACATAAATAGGAACTTTAACTGCAAATATTTACCTTTGATCGGAACTACAAATGAATAAACAATCCTAAATACTTCACACTTGCTGTACTTTGTTTTTTTTCAACAATCATGTCCCTTGCATCTCCGTGTCTCTAAGTAAAATACCACACACCCAACAATAAGCATTTTATTTTTTGACAGGATTATTTATTATGTCTACATTTCATTTGAGTAGTTTGACAAATTTTTATAGATGTATGAAAAAGTTTTTTTCATACATGGTGTTTTTTTTAAGATTTTTTTTTTTTTACATTGTTTATATGAATGACATTTTTTTTAATGAAAATGACACAAAGACGAATAAAACTATGACAAAATGTACCACTTGAAAAGCAAACCAGATGGTTTGGAAATATGTGTGGAGCAACTATCACTTGAGAAAACACAATACAGTTAAAGCAATATTGCTAAGCTGCCATCATGTTAGCTATAATGCTAGCTTTAGCTAAGCATGCTAAAGCTAACGTTATATCATCAGTTATGGGTGCTTCTGCAATGCTGAAAACCTAAAAATACCACAGCTGTCATATTTATGTTACTGATCAGATAATTAATTAACCATTTATTGGGATGGAATATTTTAGGAAACATAATAGGTGCTACCACATTTTTTATTTTTATTCACGTCTCAGAAGACAATTGGCATCAGAGTGCAGACCATAACACAGAGTTGCCACTTCCACTACATGCATTAAGCACTGCACATACAGTAAGGTGCTAACATATCGGGTCCCCACGATCATAGTAATCTTAATCTTGACATATTTCAAGTTAAAAATACTGTTGCATTCTATTTCTCCAGGAGTGGTGAAGCTGTTCCATCTACTGTCGGCCTTTGAAACACCAACAAAAGCAGCTGCTTACACCACAAAATAGTTATGTGGCTAGCAGTGGCCCGGACACAAGTCACAACATTTTGCATCAATTCATAGGTACAAATAGCTTCAAAATTTAAATTAAAAACAATTTTTATTTAATTATTCAACTCATAGTTGAGTAAATTATTTTAGCTAGTTGACTAAAACTAAGCTGCAACTTGCATGATTCAGATAACTAAATCTAAAACTAAATTACATTTTAGAAAAAAGCGTACTGTGAAAGCTAGACAACATCACGCTGACATGAACTATTTTAGCAATAGCTCAATAGCAAAAACACAGACTGTCCACTGCCAAAACCCAAGATCAAACCAGGGACATTTAGATCATCAGTCTCCCAGCTGAGCTAATTAGGCCTCAGTGACTAATCTCAGAGTTCATCATCACAGAGATTTCATGACACGAGTAGCTGAACTCATGTCCTTCCGTTACAGGACACTGCTCATACACATTTAACCTGATAGCTCCACTTAGATGCTCAGACCTAAATCTGTTCAGTCAGCTCAAAACTCAAAGAGTCATTTTTAAAAAGCTATGAAAAAGAAACTGCTTCAACTCCCTCTTTAATAAGGCAAGTTGCCTGAGGGACAGTCCTCTTCACAGCAGGGACCTGAGGGATCAATACGTATGACCTCGGCTTGTATCAGCTGCAAAGTGAGCCGCAGCTTCTCAACCTTAACAAGGCTCCACTCTGCTGTTCTTTATAACTATTTGCCGACATGGCGCTTCAAGATCTCCCTATTCTTCACTTATAGCAAGACATTGTACAAGCCTAACTGCCTTTTACAACCGTCTCCGTCCAACACTTCTTCTGAGAGCGGCACCTTATGCAGATAGCATATCAAAGGCGAGAAAAGGGAGTCTGTCAAGAGGAAACCATTATATGAGAGCAGACCCTGCAGTTGGAATTTTTTTCTGTAATGATCAATGAAATCTGAGAAAGTTAAATAGATTTTTCTTTTACTCACAACACTTGACTCTTATATTTTCCAACTAAGAAGGGAGAATGGTTTTCTTTACCAGCTGTGGCCTAATAAAGCAGAACTAAGTGAATCATTAATAAAAGATACAGGTATCTCAAGCTCAGATGAGGCCTCCACAGAGCTAAAGGCTTTCTGAGGAATATTAATCACCCTCGGAGTCGCTTCCCATCCTGCCCCAGCATGAGCCCTGCAATTATCAATCTCCTACCACACACTAACGGAGCGTTAAATGAAAACAAAGGAGAGGTGCTCAGGAACAAAAAGCTATCTGTGTTGCTGTGTGATAATCGATAAGAGGAGTAGTGAAGTATGCCAGTGTGTGTCTGTGAGAAGCTTCTTCAGCCTTGAATACTTTCACTCCTCTCATGACCAGTAGACATCCTGGGAGAAAGGAAGAGGAGACAGCAGGAAGGAAGACATACGCTTTCTCTCAGCACATTGTTTGAGCAAACAAAAGGCAAGCTCCTTGGGTTTTGTGTTTCTGTTTGCATTCAGATCTAGGGTTGTTTCTTGTAGTAAAAGAGACTAACAACTGAGTCAGAAGTTAACTGGAAACTTAGTCTCCTTTGACAACAGAGAAAAATGGAAAGAAACTTAAACTAAATGACTACAACATATCTGTCACCACTTTCTATTTTTACAGTGATCCGTGAACCACAGCTTTGTTATGTGTTAAATATGTTTGTATCCTAGGCTTCATATTCAGTGTCCGAGTCCTCATTATGTTCCTAAACAAACACAATCCTAAATTTGTTTGAATGGGTTTTAACAATGAATGCATGGTGATTCCAGTTTTGTCTGTCAGATATAAATACAAATTAATCTGTTTTAAGCCTCCTAGACTGCAAGGAGCTTCTCAGAATTAAGAGCTGATCCATATATTCATTCATGTTTTTGTGAGGTGATTAAGACATTACATGTTTATTTTGCAACATGATACAACATGAAGCTTATGAGATTCAGATATTTGTGGCCTTGACGGAGCTAATATCTGTTTTAAAGTGAGCTCATGGCTGCAGATTCTCTTTGTAATCAGAGGTGTTGCCTGTTTTGTTCTGTTGTACCTGTCTGTTCACACATGCTGTAATCCTTCATTACAATAGCCTTAATTGTGATGCAATGGCTGCACTATGGAATTTCTGGATTGAAATGAGTTCACCCGGCTGGGCTGTGCAATAATAATGACGGAGCGGCTTAGCTGCCTCATTATAGATTCTATTGGATTCAGCCATAATGAACCACCCGGAGTCACGAGTCACTGAGTTGTGTTTTGTTGGGAGGAGATGAATACCTGAACTTTAATCTGCTTATTATTTTAAGGATTGACTGATCACCCCTAAACAGTATAACACCTCAAACTCTGAGAGGATTAAATGTAGGAAAAGCAAGTTCATGAATGAATGATGTGGATGAAGCCCCCTGCTCCCCCTCTACAGCAGGACAATGCACAGGTAGAGAGCCACAACAGAATGTGTTGTTGTTGCAGTAGCTAAGCTCCCAGAGCCCAATCTGATCAAGTATTCACAGGATACCAGTCACAGAGGTCCAAGGTCACATCCCACAGGACCCAAAGGATCAGCTGCCAGCTCTCTAGTGCTAGACACCCCAGTACGTCCCGGGAGATTTCCTATCCACACCCCAATAGTTCTGAGCTGTTCTGGGAACCCAAAGGAGATCTCCGCAACATTAGATGTTTGTCTTTAATATGACAGCTGATTGGTGTAGTTAAGGAATGTTTGCATAAAATAAAGGATGCAGATGTCAGACAGTTTTGTGTTGTACAGATCTGGACAGAATTGGAAGGAGAAGATACTTTGGGACTTGAAGCATGTGTGTAGTACGCGAAGACATAAGATTGCGACTGTCTTCATGTCGGTATGTGTTGTAATCTGAACTTTGCTACACCTCCTATAAAAACCACAAGAATTATGTTCACATGGAAATATTCATTTCAGTCCAGATATAAATGAAAATAAAAACTTTGTAAATTGATAGTTTCTTTTAATGATTATTACAGTAAATATATACATATTATAATGAATTTTATATTCTTCTTCCTCAGTAAATACTTTTATAATGCTAAAGTTGTACTTAAAGATAACAGCCAAGTCTGAAACATCTCTTTAAATATTATCTTAAGATCAAAAGCAGATTGTTCTGATTTGTAATGACAAAGTTTGTTTACTTGTGATAATTACCTAATGAACCTTTTTATTATTAAGGAATCCTTCTTTGGTTTTCATGAGATGAGATAAACAAGCACCATCTGAAGAAAAAAAAAATTGGGCTTGCTGTACTGCAACTGTGGCAAATGTGAATATACAGTAGCTGTCTGATTCATCTGATCACATCTTTGTTATCACATCATTATTGTTGATGAGAGGAACCAGAAGTAAACAATAAATAAAGCATATGTTTTATTCTGCTTTATATACTTTATAATTTAATATGTGTATATCTGGGTTTTTTTTTTATCATACTTTTTAACTTATTTTTTCAGTTTAATAATGTATACGATTTGAACAGCTTTGTTTCAGTTCGAGATAACCCAGGTTGTTTTACCATGACAACACGTTTACCTTCACATAATGAAATAAATAACTTGCAAAATTGATACAACAGAGTTAAAGACTTGTTTTACGAACAGCAGTCCTTTTCTTTAGAGCCATTTTAATCATAAATTGCAGATGTCTGATAAAAACAAGGTTTCCAAGAGTGTTAATGTTCTTCAGTGAGATAAAGCTTCTGTTTTGTTCCTGTCAAAGACGAGTGACTCTCAGTCTAATGAGAGAAACAAAGACTTCTGAATCTGGGCTAGCTGTGGGCATTTTGTACAACCATATAAATGTTATTTATTGACAAATAAATAGCCTAGAAAGCATATTATCTTTAAAGTTATTGTGTGTTTCTGTGTGTGATTTTACCCTCCAGGCTGCATCCTGGGCCCATGCAAGGCTGGAAATCCTGTGTGTGCGGACAGGGCACGCTGAGATCTAGTTGAGCCTTCAGCATCCGTTGCCTCATCCTGCGACCTTTGTCACATGTAGCGCTGCTGCAAGCTGACCATGGAGACCAGGCGGAGTAGATGCATGTCTCTGGCGTGTCGTCTGAGAGAAGAAGGTGGACATATGTTTTTAATTTTTTTTATTCCATATAATTTGGTGAATGACAGGAGTAAAATGGTAAATTCGGACAGCTTAATTTGCATTTACCAAACTTAATTCTCAGTTTCAGAGTGAAACAACTCAACCCATCTGCTGTCAGGTGTAGTAGGAAGGGTAAGAAAATTCATAACTAGGTGCATTTCCATTACCTCTAGATATGTGCAAAACCTGATTATTGCAATAAAAAACTGGTAATGGAAAGACCTTAATTTTGAAAATCCTCTCATAAATCACTTAAAAGATTTTACGCTCTCAACTGGTTTTTCAGACATGTCGATATAGAAGTATATTGCACAAGTGAAATGGAAATTTACTTGTACCGTGGAGGTCACGTAGGGGGTCACGTGACCAGTTCATTTTAAGTAAAGATAGTGCAGTATAATAATATATAATAAATAATTACAGAAAAAAATATAACTGCCATCCTTGATAACAAACAACAGTGAAATGCAGAGTTTTACGAAGAGTTAGGAAATCTTCATCCTCCTGAAAGTGAAGTCTTGTGAGACAAGACTTTACGAGAATAACGGCTAATGTCTTAACCACCATTCAGGAAACACCTGCAAATCTATCAAATTTTTTTTCAATATTGTTTTTATTTTGCGAAAAAATGTAATAGAAAAGCAGCTAATGTGTCTTAAGGTGATTACCACAGGTAGTGGACCACAAGAGGCAACCAAGTGACATCCAAGCGAGCGAGGAAGCAGCAGAAGTTTTGAGCTTGAGAGAAAGCGATGAGGGTGATTTATGAATGTCTTGTCCAATTATCAGTGGTAGCAGGGGTACTGGCTTCAATTAAAAAATGCTCTCTCAGGGCTTCAGAGAGCCAGGGTGGCTGTGGCTTAGGAGGAAGAGCAGTTGTCTTTCAACCGGAAGGTTGAAGGATCGATTCCAGGCTTTCCCT
>JBAMHW010000010.1:5093603-5105589 GCA_037177495.1 Rhadinocentrus ornatus
GGTGAATGTGACAAGTAGTGTAAAGTGCTTTGAGCGGTCAAGCTGACTGGAAAAGCGCTATATAAGTACAAGTCCATTTCCATTTCCAGAAAAGAAGGGGAAAGGCGGGGGATAATGTACTGTCATGCCGCAGGGACAAACCTGAGTGAGCCCTATTCTCTGGGATAACATGTAATGACAGAGGCGAATGAGGAAATAAAGGAGCTGTAGACACAAAGGAAGGCAAAAGGAGAGGTGGCTTGGTGTGTAAGTGAAAGTGCTGAAGCTGAGGGCAGACCTGGGGAAACAGCCTAAATAGAAACTTGCCTGTGTAGTGTCATTTTGCACCAACAAAAAGAAAAGGTAGGCCAGGTAGAGGAGCAGGGGAAAAAGGAAAAAAGGAGGAGGGAGAGTGGGAAATGGCCTGTGACTGACTGGGGAAGACATTTATTAGGCAGCAGGGGATCTTTGGCAAGGATGCTGCTATGTATGCAAAACCCTGCACCCTACTTAAAGGCTCTACCAGCAAAAATATACATAAAACTCTAGATGCACAGCAGAAACACTGTGATGTAGCAGCCTTTCTTGGTTGGTGGTTCAGTGGGCAAAGAGGCAGGTACTGTAAAAACAACTGATCTTCTAACAATAAGAACTTGCTGTATTTATGAGCAAATACAAGAACTGTGATGTTACTTTTAAATAAACTAGAAATGAAGCGTTTAAAGTTTTCTACACTGAGCAGCAGAATGAAAAGCCATCATAAATGTTTTTACCCACACAACCAGTGGAGGGAACAGGTTCAGGAGGTAGACCCAGACATTGTCCTCCCCAGCTCGTCAATGGGGATTCCAAGGTGTTCCCAGGTCAAAATGGATATATAATCATCCATCATGACCTGGGTCCACCATGGGGTCTCTTACCAGTAGGACGTATCTGGAAAACCTCCAAGGGAAGCCAAACCTGGAATCATCCTAATCAGATGTCAGAAGCACCTCACCTGACTCCTTTTGATGAACAGAGGAGCTGTGTTTCTATACTTTATTTTCCCCTATTATTTCTAGGTTTATTCGACCTTATATCTTTTCCTTTATTTGTTTTTGAAAAATTACTCATTCCTGGCAAGTAAAAGATGGAGCAACATAAAAATTATTCAGTCTTGGGATTTCTGTCTGCACCAGAGTGTGTATGATCTTTCACCCGGCTTCAAGCAAATCATACTATCCGATGAAGTGGACCAGGGTTTGTTTAAAGAGAACCAGACAGCACCAGCGTGGATGCACCTTCAAACTCCAACTGAAGCAAGCACTCATTCACAACTCAGAAGGAGTGCTTCACATTGAGCTCTGAACCGCCTCGGTTCATGCTGAAGACCTTGTTCTGAAGAAGCCAAAAGAATCACATTATCTGCAAAATGCAGGGATGCAACCCTGATATCACCAAATCTGATTCTCTTCTCTCCTGGACTGTGCCATGAGATCCTGTCCATCCACACCACAAACAGGACTGGTCCAACACACAGTCAATAAGTTCGACTTTGTGCCGAGAATGCCGACACAGCTCGTGCTTTGGGATTGGAAATACCTCTAACCTAAATAAGTCTTTAATTTCACCTTAAAAAGCAAGTAATAATATAAATGAGCAAAGTTACAAGATTTGCGTTGCATCCCAGAATAACATTTAACTGAGATTAAAATAGGACTCAAGACGTTGTAGTTCTCGGCAGGACGCCCACATATATTAAACCGGGTGGAAGTGAAGCCTTGCCAGATGTGTAATTAGACTAACTGACCTTCAGTTGGAGTTTTAGATGCATCTGTGATGAGCTGTGTGTTCTTGATCATAAAAAGTCCCAACAGCATCGTGTAATAACTATAGTATGCTTAGGGTTTTTGGCCATCTGTGTGTTTGTGCAGTTACTGTACCTTCCTGTTTCTCCTCCTGTCCAATATCAGCTACGATGTCGTCAATGGTGTCTGGCACCACGTTACACTGCTCTCCCTGCACACATGACAAAAGATGATGTCACACAAAAGAACGATGTCCAAAACCTTGCAATAAAACAATCTTAGAAAACGAGACTATCACAACATATCGATACAGTTTAACAGAAATGGCCTTTTTTTATTTATTTATTTAAGAAGTTACTGTCTTCTCTATGCAGAACGTGTATTTTACTGTCTTCAGATAAGTGTCTATTCTCCTTTTGATGCTGGGGAGGTTTGATCAGAGGAGCAGCTCTCCATTGTTGGGCCTCCTGTAAATATGTTAGTACGCTCCTTGCTGCACTGGATAGTTTGCCTTAGTTAGATAGTTAGACATTAGGCTGCTTTATAACAATTTCTTAAGTGTCTATAATGGAAACAGACAGTTGTATAGTGTTGAATAATTAGTGACATATTTTTTTTCAAACACACATTGACATCTCACCTTTCGAGCAATACGCTCCACAACAACCTGGGCCAAAGGGGTGATTGGGCCACCCTCTGGGTCATAAAACGGACTCTGCGGGTGGTCCAAACTAGTCAAGGGTCGAATTTTCTCCTGAGGTATGGCAGGCTTGTTCGGAGACTGGAAATAAAGGGGTATGTGTAATAATAAGCCAACATAATCATAAAAACACAGCGAATCATATGTGAAAAGTTGTTTAAAAACAAACAAAAAATAAAAACTTAGTTGGTCCAAACTTTCTAAAAACTACAATAATATTTCATGGCAACCTAATGTAAAGGCTCACTTAAGAGTTTTCACTTACTTATTTTAACTTCTGCTGCACTATGACCCTTCTACAAGTGAAAGGACAGAAGACTCTAAAGAACTCAGACTGCTCTTGGTTTGTCACATGAAATGATAAACCATTCAGTGGTCCTCCAACATTAATAATTTCATCTCCCTTTTTTATCTTCTTGCTATGAGCTAGCACTAAAACGAGACAAAGCAACTTCTCAGTCTTCTAGAGATAATTACTCCACCTTATGTGGTTGTAAATACCAATGACTTAGAAACAATTTAACATTTTTAGTATTAGCTAACAACTACCTTCAGTGGGGCAATGCAGAGATTTGTCATGATTGTTAGTGGTTATAATGTCTGGCGTTTTTTAAAGAATATGTTCTAAAACTTTGGAAAGTTTGCAAACCAGTTAGTTTTTTGTGTACCTACAGGCAGTAATGAAACTAATAACACACAGTGAAGTTAAACCAGATATTCACAAAGGAAGAAACACTGAGAATCTGCAGCTGCTATAATTCAAATGTTAATATCTGCTGAAGGTCACATGCTATATTCATTCAGTTTATGAGTGGCGTCTCACACTTGATTAGGTCTAATTAAAAAACCATCATCACAAACACAATCAATACTACATTAATCACTCTTGAAATAAATAAAAAAAAATCCCCTATTACATTTCTTTCACAGTTCAGAATAATTGAAAATTTGTTTCTTTAAAGTGAAGAATCCAGCGTATTTAAATGCAGCATTTCTATATTTCTGTGGGCAATGCAACAAAAAAACAAACTTTTTTCCATATAGATCACAGTTGTTGAAGCTTCATTGGCCCAAGCCATTCCATCCATGCCCAAAATATAAGCTCAGGTGCTATTTGGTATGATTTACTACATTTATCCTGTTTTACAATAAGGTATCTTACCAGTGTCTAGCTTTCATTTGTCTGATTGTCTTTGTACCATAGAGTCAAGATTTGTTTTAAATATGCTCACTCTGAATTCCTCATGTCCTTTCTTATTCTAAGATGTAGATACATTCCTCATCCTCCAGTTTTTCCAATCATTCATCAGGGAAGAAAGGCACTTTTGAATAAAATAAAAATGTGCACCCTATACAAAAAAAAAAAAAAAAAAAAATCAGCCAGACTTGCTTCTTTGTGTAACACATCTTTTTATTTTTTAGATGCAATGTAACATTTAAATATCCATTTAGCAGTTTCTGTCCTGTTCAAGTTTCCTTGGTGGGATGAAATAAGATGTAGGGAAAGGAAGGGAGGAGACCTTAGTTTTCCGAGTTCCTGTTCTGGTTTATAGATTTTAACCCAGTTCATGGATATTACTTTTTGCCTTTTCCACCTGTGTTGAACTGATTTGCGGTACATGACTTTGGCCTGACATGAAAGCCCAGATGTATATGTATTTCTTTTTTTTTTTCCTACTATTATTTTCGTTTTCTTTATTTTTCTTTTCCTTCTTGGTTTCTTGTGTGTATCCTTCCTTGGAAAAACTCTTTTTAACTTGGCACTTCATATACTCCAAATCATTACAGGGATTTTTCTTTTTTTTATTTTACAGTTTATTTTTGCTCACAAACTATCATCAAGCAACAGATCTATATCACTTCATCTCTTATTATACATAAAACTGAAGTGCCACAGCTTATCTTCTGCAAACCTTATCCACTCCAATTTCCCACTATATTCATGGCGGTCAGAACTGGTAAACTCAGCTTTACAGTCAACATCTTCTTGTGGAAAAATGAACCAAAGAACTCCCTGTAAGGGCTGTCGTGATATTTGGATTTTCACTACAAAATAACTGTGGCCAAAAGCACTTATAAGTATATTACTGCAATATCTATTTAACAACTTTATATAAATATAATGCTGTCAAGCAGAGTTGATGTCAAGAGTCTCTTGCCAGTGCAAAAGTTTACTAGAACCCCCTTCCAAGCAGCTTTCATCACCATTATATAAGATATTGTTTAGTATTAACCATATCGTGTTAATAAAATCATCTATAAAAGCTTTGGTATTGGTGCATAAATTCATCAAATGCAGCTATTCATGATGTTCTTTGTCACTGATTTCATTCTGCTTCTGCTAATACTTCATTATTGACTGTTTTCATTTAATTATACAGGAGCATTGTTTAACATGGTTCCAATACAGAAGATTTAATTATGTGCTAAAGCCTGCATTATGACTTTTTAGGATTATATTTAAAGTATAATAAATACATAAGTGAATTAATCCAGTTTTCAGAATTATAAAGCCCACTGGACAGATATGGTAAATATAATGAAATATGCACACCACTTGCACACAACACACAATAACTTCTATCCATGCACTTTAAGAGTACAGGGGTGCGGGTGGAGAACGGAGCAGACAAACTATTGACAACGTGGGCTTAAGGAACAATTCTGGTCCACACTCCAGACCACTTGGTGGCAGTAATGCGCCAATTTGTTTTTGCCAACCGCAAAAAAATATAAAGAAGGAGAAGAAGAACTGCAGACCAGAGATCAGGGTTTACTGAAGACTTCGAAGTTAGAAAATATGGACAAACAGGTAACTGGGATGAAAGAGGGAAGATATTTTGCACTTGGTTTAACAGTAAATGTCTTTTAATTACATCTCCCTCACGTCTGTGATGTTATAAGCATAGTAAGTTACATAGTTATAAGCAATATAGTTATTTATATATATATATATATAAATATATTATATATTGCTCTGTGTATATAAGGGTAGGACAATTTTGAGAATCACTAATCTAAGCTGTCTTCTTTGTTCATTCTGTACAGTAATACCTCGAGATACAAGTTTAATTTGTTCCGTGACCTTGCTCGTATCTTGATTTGTTCGTATCTCAAAGCAATTTTCCCCATTTAAATTAATTGAAATCCCATTTATCCATTCCAGCTCGCAAAATTCCACTCCAGTTGTTTTGTTTATGTGCTTTGAATATGAAAAAGGTACAGTACTTGTATTTTTCAATGACAAATATTGTATAAAATTATACAGTAATAAAAGAGAATGTTAAAAAAATGAACTGTTTTTACTATAAAGTGTATTATTTACCTTGGAGATCAGACGACTTGAGCTAACGTAAGATGCGCACGGAGGGAGGAGTAAACAGGCGGAGGAGTTAGAGGAATAGGAGACGTGGGAAGCTGAGGCGGGAGAAACAGAGCACGTTGTTGTTGTGGGTCTTTGTTCGGCGGCGTTGGCTCAGATGTTCGTATCTCAAAGATTTGTTCATATCTCAAGGCAAAAATTTGGTTGAATCACAGCTCGTATCTCAAAAAATTTGTATGTCAGTGCACTCGTATCTCGAGGTATCACTGTACTTTCTTCTTTCTTTTGTGACAGCCAGACAGATCATGATGAACCCTCTCTCACTTGTTTGTTTACATATGATGCATTGAGCTACTTGTTGAAAGAAGGAGTTAGAGATGGTGAACCTTTAAAGAAACTTAGTGTTCAGTAAAGGTTGGTTAACCCCCAAGAGTCCACTAGTGTGTGGCCCCAAGCTTTTGTCTGCCTTACCAGTTGGCAAGCAACACCTCTATTGTCAAGAAATTTACCTTCATTTTATCTTTCAAATTTTCCAAATGGATGATAAGATATGGGAGAAATTGTACAAAACCCTCATTTGCAACCAGTGCCGTTTCATCTCAGTTACTGTCAGTACGAGTGAATCGTAACACTCCCACCACCTTTCTCCGTATATAGTTCAATAATTCATTGGGGCAACAAAGGCCCTACATATTTTCATGTTCCTAGGAAAATTCAATGTGAATTTTTAAGCAGATTATACTCTGACAACTCTTTAATGATCTAGAGCAAATAAACGTGCATACATAAGATGGAAAGGGTGAATATCAGGTCATGATTTGAAGGGGAACAATTCCCACCCTCCCAAACTAACACTGCAAATCACATTCAGTATATAGCCTCTGTAAGTGGGGTTGGTGTCTCAGAGGAAAACATCTGCTCTTCTATATTGCATATCAAACATGCCTGAAGGAAGATATTCACAGTTCTCCACTGAGGAACACTTTGAGTAATCGGCCAAAACTCCGGGAATGGGAATTATTTGTCAAACTAGAATACTAATACAAAAGTGGCATGGAGGTGATGAATGAATGACGATAAAACAGGCTTTTAAAGGGAAAACAGCAGGATTTCTCTTGAGGGAAAGAGTACTACAACAACAATAATTCAAAGTAATATAACAACAATGGTTTTTTAATATTATTCTATACACTAAACCAGAAACAAAAAGGGCTTTTTTTAATTTCTAGTTTAAATCTTGTTTCTCTCGCGTATGAGGAACTGACCGATGTCCACAACTTTATTCCACTCCTTGTTTATGGTGATGTTTTGTATAGGTCTTCAAACAAATGTGTTCAATCATTAAACTCTGTGTATCACTGTGCATTAAGATTTATAACTGGTTGTAACTTTCAAACTCATCATTGTGATCTGTACAACAAAGTTGGTTGGCCATCTCTAAACATCCAAGGAGAAACACACTAGCTGATTTTAGTGTATAAAAATATTATTGGTCTTGCCCCTTTATATTTGGGATTATATTTACAAATCCATTATATAGTTGGACTGGCAGACTGTGGTGGTGGTGCCCTTCTTCATAAAAGAGGATTGGAGGAGTGTGCCCCAACTACAGGGGGATCACACTCCTCAGGCCTCCTTGGTAAGGTCTATTCATAGGTCCTGGAGAAGAGGGTCCATACGATATTCGAATCTTGGATTACGGAGGTGCAGTTTGGCTTGGAACAACGAATCAGCTTTACACCCTCTTCAGGGTCTTTGAGGGGGCATTGGAGTTCCTCAACCAGTTTATATGTGCTTTGTGGACTTGGAGAAGGTATTCAACTGTGTCCCCTGAGGACTCCTGTGAGGGGGTGCTCCGGGAGTATGGAGTGCCGGACCCACTTATACGAGCTATCTGGTCCCTGTACGACCGGTGCCAGAGCTTGGTCCACATTTCTGGCAGTAAATCAGTTTTGTTTCCAGTGAGGGCTGGACTTTGCCAAGGCTGCCCTTTGTGACAGATTTTGTGCAGTCGGGGTGTTGAGGGGATCCAGTTTGGTGGCCTCAGGATTGGTTCTCTACTTTTTGCAGATGGTGTGGTTCTGCTGTCTTAATAGGGCTGTGAACTTCAGCTCTTGCTGGAGCGATTTGCAGCTGATAGTGAAGTGGCTTGGATGATAACCATCACCTCCAAATTCAAGACCATGGTCCTCAGCTGGAAAAGAGTGGAGTGTTTTCTCCAATGGAGGAGTTTGAGTGTCTTGGGGTCTTGTTCACAAATGAGGGAAGGATGGAACAGAATATCGACAGGCGGGTTGGTGCGATGTCTGCAGTGATGCGAACTCTGCATCAGGATTTCATTTATCGCGGGCTGTTTTCAGAACGTAACCCCCACAATAAACGAGGGACCACTGTACTGTGAAGTAAAACAAATATAAAATAAAAAACGTACGTTCCATATACAGTGGATCTAAAAAGTCTACACACCCCTGTCCAAATGGCAGGTTTTTGTGTTGTAAAAAAAATGACATCAAGACAAATAATTTGACAACTTCTTCCACCTTTAACCTGTACAATGCAATTGAACAACAAACCGAAAACTTTAAAGGGGAAAAAAAAAAAACTTAAAAAAAACTGGTTGCATAAATATGCACACCCTTAAACTAATACTTTGTTGCAGCACCTTTGGCTTTTATTACAGCACTTAGTCTTTTTGGGTAGGAGCCTATCAGCGTGGCACATCTTGATGTGGCAATATTTGCCCACTCTTCTTTGCAAAACCACTCTACATCTGACAGCTTGCGAGAGCTTCTCCTGTGCACAACCCTCTTCAGATCACCCCACAGATATGCATGATGCTGCCACCACCATACTTTCCTGTATGGTGTTATTTTGGTGATGTTCAGTGTTTTTTTTGCGCCAAATATACCTTTTGAAATTATGTCCAAAAAGTTCAATCTTAGTTTCATCAGACCATAACACATTTTCCCCCATGTGTTTGGGAGATGTCAGATGTCTTTTTGCAAAATTAAGCCGGGTTTGGATGTTTTTCTTTTTAAGATAAGGCTTCCATCTTGTCACCCTACCCCATAGCCCAGACATATGAAGAAGACGGGAGATTGTCGTCACATGTACTACACAGCCAGTACTTGCCAGAAATTCCTTCAGGTTCTTCAGTGTTGCTGTCAGCCTCTTGGCAGCCTCCCTGACTAGTTTTCTTCTCGTCCTATCATCGATTTAGGTCGAACGTCCTGTTCTTGGTAATGTCACTGTTGTGCCATATTTTCTCCACTTGACTTCCACGGTCTTCACTGTGTTCCATGGCTTATTTAGATCCTTGGAAATTCTCTTGTAGCCTTCACCTCACTGATATCTTTAAATAATGAGATCCCTCTGATGCTTTGGAGGCTCTCTGTGGACCATGGCTTGTGCTGGAAGATGTGGCTACAAAAATGTCAGGACAAGCCTACTAGAACAGCTGAACTTTATTTGGGGTTAATCAGAGGCCCTTTATTTGGTGACAGGTGTGTGCTGACTCCAGTTTAACATGAGTTGGTTAAATCTGAACACAGCCACATCCCCAGTTATAAAATGGTTTGCACACTTATGCAACCACATTATCTCAGTTGTTGTTTTTTTAAATTCACCTCCCTGAAAGATTTTTGTTTGTTTTTTAATTGCGTTGTACAGGTCATAGGTCACATGAAAGGTGGAAAAAGGTGTGAAATTATTTATCTTGATGTCATTTTTTTACATCATGAAAACCTGGCATTTGGACAGGGGTGTGTAGACTTTTAATATCCACTGCGTCAAGCTGCCTCCTACACAAAAAAACAATGTGAGAGCATTGGGAAGTGCTCATGTTTTTAATTTGATATTCTTATCTCCTGTTTGTAATGTCATTGGGGTTAAAACCTATTCCTGCACCTACTAGGCAAGAGGCAGCGTACACCCTGGATAGGACTAAGAGACAATCATTTAAGCTCACAAATGCCACATGCAAATTCCACATAAATGTCGAGACACGAACCAGGAACCTAGTTGTTTAATTCAGTTAAGCAAAGAAATTGTCCAGGAGTGGGAGAGAGCGTTTGTCAGTTTGAGCTAAAGATCAGTGTTGTTACAAAATGCTGGTAAATAAAGGGGGAGCATAGATTTTAAATTTCTTGGATTTTATAATGCAGTCTCCTTAGCAGTACAAACGGCAGGCATCACTTAGTACAACTAAAAATGACTTGTGACTTGACTTGAACCTGAGCCATAAGACTTGACCTTGAATTAAAGTCAAAGACTTGAGACTTGCAAGAATTTATTAGTGAACATCTCTGGTCAAGTTAATAATATTGAATTTTACTGTTGGCCTTGATATATATTTTTTTATAATACAATGGTTAATCTAAAATAACTTTCAGATATTTGAGTTCATTCACAATCTGCAGCTCTTCATTACCCAAGACAATATTAGAGTGGGTGATTACTGTGGCCTTGAAGGACCAAGGAAACAAGAAAGTAAAGAAATGCAGAATTACACACAAAGGTTATATTTCATTTTCTATAAAAAGGTGTACCAGAGACAAAACAAAAAGGAAAACAAATACAGCTGTCTTGTTTATGTTTTATTTTTAATGTTAACGCCAAAATAGCCTAATGTAAAAAAAAGAGTTATTCAGATCATATAAAATGGCTGAGGAGGCTAAAATCAAACATCATGTTGCCCAAAAACACATCCCGTTTTCAGTGTCACAGAATCTTTATTGAGAATCTTTAGTGAGAGAGTTTTTTTCTCTTCTCTGCACTATAAGCTCTTTGCTTATTCATGAGTGTAAACTATAAATAAATTGCTCCAGTCCCCAAACAGTGGGTGAATATGGATGAGCACCTTTCATCCCAAGGATATAGAAACTAAACAAGTCTGTCACAGTAACAGACAGGTGGAGGTGGAGAGCCCTTGATGCGACAGTTTGATAATAGTGCTGTTTGATATACATACTGCTAGTGGTCAGTAGAAAGTATGTATAAGATGGACGTAGCCTTCAGGGGGTATTCCACAAAGCGGGTACTGGCTTAGCTAGCTATGTTAACTTATACAAAATGGTAATCTTGGGTTTACTGTTCGGAAATGGCTAATCTAGGTAAATTAATACAGAAACATATGCTGTGAACAAAGCTTGGTGGCGAGTAGGTTTTGTTAGGCTACACCCAACATATGTCTAGCATGAAGATCACAATCAAATCTGTCAAAACAACTTTGATTTAAAGAAATTAACAAAGAAATACACTTTTTATTACATTATATATATATATATATATATATATACAGTGAGGAAAATAAGTATTTGAACACCCTGCTATTTTGCAAGTTCTCCCACTTAGAAACATGGAGGGGTCAGAAATTTTCATCGTAGGTGCATGTCCACTATAAGAGACATAACCTAAAAAAATAAATAAATCATGAAATCACGATGTACGATTTTGTAACATCTTTATTTGTATGATTCTGCTGAGCTGTTGCAGCAGACTAGGTCACACCACACACACCAGCGGCAGCAGAATATGTAGATTATATTACTTTTAATCGATTATGTTTTGTTGCTGCATCGATGCAGAATCGTCCACGTCTGCATTACGATGCATTGTAGAAGTTATTAAATTGAACACCCCTAGCAGATAGTGGTGTGCAAGTTGCCGGCTTTGACAATGACAGGAAGCATTAATGGTTGTAAAGGTCTTAGCATGATGTTATATTACTGAAGATAGTGATACGGTTTGAAGGTATCTTATGTGTCATCTGTTATCAAAACTTCTGCTGTGATGCTGGTGATGAAGCTTCTAAAACAGCACTAATCTTACCTCATATGTGACACCACTGTCTGTGCCTGCATCCCATGGTATGAGGTCTGTCACCAGTCTTTGGACCCAGCCACAGTCCTTTGTACAGAGGTCCTCTCCTGACAGACCCACGTTCCAGTCCGGGCTGGGCCCAAGCATTGTGAGGAAGGACATGAGATGACGTGTTCGGTCCACAGAAAACTCTGCCGATGGAGCAGCTCGCCTAGTTCAAGTAGTGGGAAAAATTAACATAAAAAAGATCATCTAGTTAAACACATCACATACTTTTGTAGTTGAAGTATAAAACTTCTTAGTTTCTGCGAAGGTTGTTTTTTTGCTGCTTGCATAAGACCCATGTATTAAATCAAGCTATGCAGCTGCTAAGTGTAA
>JBAMHW010000010.1:5105689-5117645 GCA_037177495.1 Rhadinocentrus ornatus
AGAACTGTCTGTTGTTTTCATTATTTACCGACCTCCTCCGATCCTGCCTAAACAAATAAAAGTGTTTCATTACAGTAGTAACAGAGCATGACATGACTACATTCATTTATTTAATTTAATTTCTTTTTACTTTTTTTAAAGACACATGTTGGTCCATATAAAAAAAATGGAATACAGAAACTGATTTACAAAAGGCTAATGATTCCATGTACTAGAGTAAAACCTTACTGAACTCGGTGCAGTGATAAGATGATGTTTGTATAATCTGCTAACCTACAAATACATCTGCACATAAGATTACATAATACATCATCACAGGTGGAGATTCTAACACCAGCAAACAACTGACTAGCACTAGTCTCACACACGTCTCTGTGCCTCGTTGAGTTTCTATTTATAACACCTCCAAAGCTGGGCAGCATACAAAATGGACACAGTATGGGGTTTGAATCTTGCTGCATCCCAGTAAATCTGTTGCGTTGTTGGGCAACACACTGTCCTCTAATATTGGCACACATGTAGCTTAATGCAAGTATGAATGTGAGGTAAATGAATAATGGATTCACTCTTAAGCACTTTGGGTGCCGTGAAAAGGGCTATATATATTCAAACCATTATGCTAACCAGTATACTTAAGGAAGTAGAACCTTCACTTCACTGGGACACACCACATATTAAACTTGTCTATAAACATATTAATTGTGCATACATTGAGCAACACTGTGTGGAAAAGTCCACGTCATCAGCCAGATTGTCCCAGTTATTTAACCAAAGTGAGAGAAATCAGGAAATACTAGTTTATGATCCTCCTGCTTCATTTTATCACGATGTTACCCTCTCAAGGGTGTAAACAGTTTCCTGTATCGCATCCTGTTGTTGAGATTTTTATTTTATTACAAGCGAAATGGTCAGTTGTGATGTCATGACCTCTCATCCAAGCCTCACTGATAACCGTTCAATAAATGAAACTTTGTAATATTCAATCAGAAACAGAAAATTACCCTTCATGACAGATTGTTTCTGCATGTTCCAAACATTATCTCATATTCTGATTAGAATAAGGTCATTTGAAGTTTCTTTACAAAAAGAAGGTTTGTTTCTTAACTGAGACATGAGCACAAACTGCTATTTATGAGAACCTGAAAGCTTTGCAATCAAAATTGAAAAGAATGAGATAATGTTTCGTCCTCACTGTTTTCCGTGAGCCTTTGTATGTATGAATGTGGTCATTAGTAAAAATAATAGTGGCACAATATATTGCAAATGACAGACAACGCTAAGAGCGGTAATTACACTGATGTTTGGTGAAAGATACAGCGCTGTGAGCATATGTGTGTGTGTGTTTGTGCTCATGCAGTCCTGGGGGCTATAACTGTGATAAGTTTCTAATTGCTTTTGAACTAATTCCAGGGAGTGCACAGGATGCCTGAGTGTGCAACAATTCAGACAAGTTAGTCTGGCTCTAAAAAAGGAAGAACTGAAAGGGAGTCAGCCTAAAACAATTACGTTTATTAATATTTACTCAGCTCAATAATACCTGGATTTAAATTGCATATTATAGTTGATTGTACTACAAGTAAAACAACCTTTTACCAAACTTTTTAGTTTTTTGCTTCTTATCGAGAATTTGATCTGTGTCATTCATGGAAAGCTGTTTCATGACAAAAATATCACGTTTCTTGCTCTTTTGTCTTTTTATAAAATAGATTATCATCACAGATGCTGACCTTATCAATCTGATTATTAAGACCCGCCCAAACCCCTCCTCAAAATTAATCTGTGCTTCAAATATTGACCACAAGGGGGCTCCAGAGATGAGCTTGACCTTTGTGGGCTGAACTGAAGTTCCTAAAAAATCTAAGCAAAATTTTTTTTGCTGTCTCTTTTCTTCAAACTAATGCATATCAGAGACCCGGTGCCCTTTCTCTTTGGTATTCTGATGTGCCATTAGGCTCATTCTTCATCTTCAGTCCACAGTATGGTTTGTCCAGGTTTGAGACAATTTCCTTTCTCTGCAGTTACTTAGAGGGCTTGCCAGAATACACACCATCGACTAAAACGCATAAAAAAGTGAAACCATGAACAACATCCTAAAATTATATCCATAATGAACACATTATCAACTAGATGGAAGAATTTTATTGCCACATCAGCACACAAATTGGAAATTCCCTCAAAGAAAGACTAAATTCATGACTGTGTAAAATGTGTAAAACGTTTATACTGTAAGACCAGGTAGCTCATCAGGTCCTAAAGTTTAATTGTGTGGAAGTCCATTGCCTGCTTACAGGCCTATTTATGCAAACGGACACATATTTATACACAGGCGGCTGGACAGTTTCATATGTCTTCTCTTTCATTCAGTTATGCACTGAATTTGGTTCATTTTTACAGAGCTTAGCCATCAATCATTCGATGCAGAAAACAGAGCAATACTACTGGAAAATGTGGGATAGTGCTGAGCAGAACAGTTGACATGCGACTAGTGAAAGAAACAAACCAGAGAAGAAGAGGAACAGGAAGAAAAAAAAGAAGACGACAATGAAACGAGGACAACTGTAGAAATTGTGAGATCTTTTGAAGAAAGGCTATGCGAGTTTTTAGGGTGTGTTGTGTGGCTGGAAACAACTTTCATAGCGATGCATTACCGCCACCATTCGGTGTCTGAAACTGATGCCAGATTGCAGGACCGAACTTTAAACTTAGCACTGCCCACTAGTGGAAGGATTGACCTAACAACCATGGCAATGTAAAAACGCATAGAAGTATGAGGACAGCAACATATAACATTTGAAACGGACATCCGTATTTACGTACGTAAGGGAGCATAAATGGGCCTTTAAGTGTAGTAGCTGTGATTCAGTGGAAAGTTAGCTGATTTACTGGTGAATCATTTTCATTCTGCTCCAATGTAGCTGCGGGCCAGTTCAGAGAGGACGACCCCAGCTGAGTGTGGTTTTGCAAACATTCACAGGAAATTGTGTCATTAAATGCCTGTTGGCTTGCACAACATATTGTTGAAGTATATGCACGAAATTGTCCCAAGTATGTGAACTGGGGTTTAGTCCAGGAGAGCTGAGCTTTATCTATGACTAAACCTCAATAACAAACTTTTTGCCAACTTGTATTTCACTTTAACCCAAGTGCTGCTTTTTCATAGGGTTATTATCTGTTTTTTTTTTCCTTTTTTCTTACCCTCATGTGATCTGTTACAGAAGCCCTTCTTAAGCCAAACAAACTTTATGTTATACTTACAGGTTGAGTGGCTGCCATGCCGGCCACTGAGCCTTCGTTTTAATGACAGTCAGTACTTCATCTCCCTGCAAAGAGACAAAGCGAGAGGGTTACAAGAAGTCATTTGCTACTAAATGAATGACTATAAAGGGACAAAAAGAAAAATTGACAGGAAAAAGGCCTAAAATTGACAAATTGACATGACTGAGGGTGAGTACTCTCATCCAAGGACAGTAAATTGTATTCCACTTTTCAGAAGCTTAAGAGCTTGGACAAAATGTGTCTCTTATCGCCACAAAATGGCTCTCGGCTGTTTAATAATAGCCGTCTGTTATTCTAAAGGAGAACCTTACTTTGGACACATCACAGCACCCACCATTCTATAGTCTCTCTGTAGCATAACAGCCACTTTATGAACTGCACAGCACATTATTCATCATAATGCACCCCATCTAATTATTCAGCCCATAGCAGGCGGTCAAATGCAGCAGCTGATTAGACGTAAATACAATGAAAGATTTTTGTTTTCCCCACTTCTCCATTGTCATTGTCTTTTAAACAGACACAGACAGAAAAAATTGTTTTAGTTTTTAAATTTCTGTTAAGTCTTAAAAGCCATTTTTTCAGGGGTGGTGTGGAATTAACAACCGTGCATGTATGAGTGTGTGTTGGTTTGCTGGGTGTTTTCTCTGCTGTCTGTGTGTATGCATTACCCCCCCCACACACACACACACGCACACACACATTTTTAAGTCTGTGCCCATCCTCTTTTCGAAGAAGCCTGGGGCTCTATGGCCTCAGACATCACCACAAACTCTCATATACACTCGAAACAAAGCAGCAAAAAATCACACACATGCAGACAGATGTGCACAAGCAGATATGTGGACAAGTGAAGACAGAAATGAAGGACAGTGTCTGAAAACTGGTGTAGAGTAAAAAGAAATATTTACATACAGTATATACAGCAACAGATGGAAATCCACAGGAACAGAGACACCATAAAAACAATGCACCGTCCTAAGCTGCATAAAAGCACCATTGAATCTTACATGGGTATAAAGAGAAAACTGATGGTGTAGCCACCATCACCCCCTGACTTCAAACCTATTCAGAACCTCTGGGGCCTCCTTCAAACAATTCTGTTGTCCTCAAATGAGATCCAGACAGAAACTATCCACAGACCTTCAAGTTGGATGGATGGATGAGAGGGTTGTTAAGTTTATTTTAAGATAGAGTTTCTATATCAACATGCAAATGCAAAAATATTTTCTTGATTCTTTACTAGAAGAATGATCTATTTAATGCATAAAAAACAACATATGCACATTTTCAGTTCTTTACAACCTATTTAATCTCCTCAATTATGCAGATTATTCTGGCACTTTGAAATGCCCATCCCTAATTTTGACCAAAAGCTTCTAAGCAATTAGTTTAATAAAGCTTTTATAAGGAAAGGAGGAACCACTTCTAACCTATTGCAGCAAACATAATCAAATCACAGAATAAACACTATAATAAAGTAATTGCAAATTAATTAAAGTTAGCTATTAAACATTCTCCACCTTCCAGAAAAAAATGTTTGCAGGATGAACAGGTTGAAGGAAATTTTCTCAGCCATTTTTTTTCTCTTTTCACCATCAGCCATTAGCAGACACTTAATGTCTTGCTTTAATTTGGGCTAAAATAGGAGCGCTCCCTTCCACTGAAACAGTCCTGCATATTTATGCCGGAGTTCTGCAGATAACACACAGTGCTAAATACTTGGTGAAGGCAGGAGATGCAAATCTCTCTGTAATGGTCTTGTTTGTTTATGGTAATTGTGGTAATGGAAGAAAATGACTGTGATTTACCAATGTTTAAACGGACATTACATTTCATGAATGTGTTTTAAGGAGAACAGAGGGAACAGACTGGAGGAAGAGGAGGGCAGTGAAGAGGTTAGTGAAACTGGTGGGTATAGTGACATTAAAGTAGATAAAAATTGTGGAGAAAAGGAGGAAAAGAAATGACAGGAATTAGTGTGCAGCATGAAATGAGGGAATGAAAGATGGAAGGATACAGAAAATAATATGGGTTAACAAAGAGAAAGACAAAGACAGGATTGGAATTAGGATATTGCTGAAGTAGATTGGGGAAGGAACAACAAAGACACATCAGAGGGGAAAAGGGGAGACAATGACAAGACTGCAATTATCAGAAAGATAAAAAGCAGATTAAAAAGGAAAATTAAGCAGAGATTAATTTGGCTCATACAGCCTCACATTCATTTCATACTCCTTCACGTCCTTCCTCAGCTATTTGCTCTTTTTAGTTATCTTTGCAAAGGACTTGCTGATTTTAATCTGCATGATTTTTTCAGTGTTCTCAGGGGGGAAAAAAGCCTTTGAAAAACAGCAAAGTAAGCTAGCTTACTGAAAGCTAATGTCATTAAGCTGGTTTTATGTTAACAGCAGACAGTGAGTTGATAATAAAACCTGGATTTTATCACTGCAGCACAGCAGCTTGGGAATGAATATTGGTTTAGTTTTCTAAAATAACTTTTTCATATCAGGAATACATCTACATTCTGGATGTATCTAAGACAGGTGCCCACTGTGGGCTGTAAGAAGCTGAGCAGGAGTGAAAAAGCTGATATTTTAATTACCGGTGTTTGAAGCCCAGTCTGACTTTAAAGTTAAAAGAAGAACTGTCTTTCCTCTTGAACCCTTTGAATTAACATGATTTTGGGGATATTAATAAAAAATGAGAGTTTAAATGAAAGTAATTGCTCTTTGTGAAGGCTGGAAAAATAAAAGAAGAAAATGAAGAGATGTCTCTAGTAAGGTGGCTTGAGTAACTAAGAAGGAATTATTATGGACCATTATGTTAAGACTGACAAGACTGGCTATGACTGACATTCTAACACATGAATTTCTCTCATGATGTTTAGCTTCAAATCAAATCAAGTTTATTTGTATAGCCCTATATCACAACAAAGTTGTCTCAGAGGACTTTACAGAAAGAGGTGTAAATAAACAATCAGTAATAAACAAGAACGTACAGTTAAAGAACACACAAGTAAAAGGACTGTCCCAGCACATCCCCTGTCCCTGTTTCAAAGGTTGTGAAGTTGTTTTTTTTCATCCCTTACTATGATTAAAAAAAAAGATCTTTTATTTACTTAGACCTTTCCATAATGTTTATTTTAAAAATCCTGCACACGTTTCAAATTAATAATTTTCCTTGTTTTATGTGGAATAGGATGTCATATCAAAGCTGAGGTTTATGTGCAAGATTTAAGCTTTGATACAAACAGGTGAAATATGCAAATATGTGGCGTTCTACTCAGGCTCTTAAGTTTAAGCTTCACTGAAAGTTGTGATTTAGACTTTGTTCAAACAAACTAATATTTCATAAGAGCACACTTCAGTTTGATGTATTTCTCTAAAAGGGATGGACACTTTATAGCTGAAAAAGTAGCTTTTTGTGGAAGCAAAGAGAGAATATATGATGTTTCATAATGAAGCCTCAACCTTGAGAGCAAATTTAATTAAATCCTGAAAAGGTAAAGTGTTTGTTTTTCATTAGTTTAGGTCAGATGTAATCTTTTTTTTTTAATATATATATATATATATATATATATATATATATATATTTTTACCTTAATTAAAATGTCTGCTAAGTGCAGATAAAGGAGAATAAATGGATGCTTTTGTATTTAATGTTGATTGCAACATCCTCCACAATTAAGTGAATAAGTAATTCGGCTCTTAGCTTGTTACACTTACATTTAACAGTATTTATTCTGATGCTTAATAATTTTATCTCTGCAGTGGTTGAACTCAAGTGTGTCATGCCACAGGGCTCAGGTCTTTGTACCATTCTGTACTCCATTTACATGCTTCTTCTTGGCGAGCTTTTTCAGACCCACAATGTATAGAAACTTTTCTTTTTTTTTTGCTGATGACACTCAAGTTGTACACGCCAAAAAAAAATACAGATTCCAGCTGACGGCTCGTTTTTCTGGCAATAAACCCGGCCTAAAGTGATTTTACATCAGCAATGCTCCACACTTCTCTGAAACAGATTGCTTTTCGGTGGTTTGATTCCATCAAGGTGCAAACTCTTAGATTTCTGACTGTCAAAGATCAGCTGTTATTTTCTTCCTTTTGAGACTTCACAGCAGCAGGCATGAAAACCTTAAGAGAGCAAACAGCTGAGGTCCCAAACACATCTTTTAGAGAAATTACAAAGATTAGTGAGCTGAGGTGAAGCTGCTGCATCTGAGCGGTGACAGAAAACATCTATATCTACAGGTGGCAGAGGAAACTGGTGGAGCAACAGAGATAAAGCTACTGACAAATAGCAGAGATGGACACAGCTCTGCATTCCATTAAAAGGCTTAATGGAAAAGGCAAAGCTTGATATTATAGGACTCTTAATAAAATTGATCTATTTAATGAATAGAAATAAGTTGCAGATTAATTCAGGCTAATCTGACTTTTTTGCTTCCCCCCCCCAAATCAGACCAAGTTTCTACTTTCATATGCAGTCCTAAATTGGAGACATAAGGATTTTTAAAATGACCTCAGTCATGTCCGAATGGTCTTGATGCATTTCATCCAACTTTCATATCACGTAAAGTTTGATTAGATATGCAAAGCCAGTGGATGTGAGGTCATTTTCATTGCAATGAATGACAGAACTGAGGGGCTCCATTAATCTGACCCATCTCAATATGGAGGAATACGATTCAAAGATTTAGCGGGAGATCGACAGGCGGATCGGTGCCGCGTCTGCAGTGATGCGGACACTGCATCGGTCTGTCGTGGTGAAGGAGCAGAGCCAAAAGGCAAAGCTCTCCATTTACTGGTCGATCTAAGTTCCTACCCTCACCTATGGTCACGAGCGGTGGGAAGTGACCGAAAGAACGAGATCGCGAATACAAGGGGCCAAAATGAGTTCTCCTCAGGGTGGCCGTGCTCTCCCTTAGAGATAGAGTGAGAAGGTCAGTGATCCGGGAAGGGCTCAGTGTCACGATTCAGCAGACTGGACCCAGTAACACACAGAGACCCAAGGATTGAAATACAAAGGATTTATTAACTAGCTTCAGGAGCGCTCTGTCCGGTCGCGTTTTGTCGGCTTGTCTGTGGACGCAGGAGAACAGGGGTGAATTACCAGAAGATTTGGAGGTGCAGAAATTGCTTGTAGCAAGCATGACCACATACCGGCTAATGGCGAGCAATCCACACCTTGCTGCACTCTGGGGTTCGACCAGGGCGGCCTGGGGAAATCCCGCTGGGAAAAATGAGCAGAGCTGCTGGGCAGAGATGAGGTTAGTGCAGGTAAATCTGTCAGCAGCTCAGGGGCGCCGTACGCGGGGGCCGCTTCCCACGAGTGCTCCTGTGAACTCAGGCTAGTAAAGTCTGTGATCTGAAATCCAATTCCTCAAGACAATCCAAGGGGTCCAATATCCAAATAAGCCAAGCAGTAAGAAAGCAGAATTACCAGGCGAGGGGCAGGCAGGGTCGAGTAATCCAGGGCAGAACAGGTCAGATCCGATACACAGGTTGGCAGGTAATACAGGGTTGGAAACGTGCAGGGAATGAACCAAGACGATCTGGCAACGTGCAGTTGTCACACACTGGTTAAATACAGCCTAGTGCAGCTGTAGCACATTGGCAATCAGAGCTGGTGGAGGGAGGATGCCTTCAGGAACAGCTGGGAAAT
Organism: Rhadinocentrus ornatus; assembly: GCA_037177495.1. Lineage (NCBI taxonomy): Eukaryota > Metazoa > Chordata > Actinopteri > Atheriniformes > Melanotaeniidae > Rhadinocentrus > Rhadinocentrus ornatus. The sequence goes on from JBAMHW010000010.1 coordinate 5,114,636, forward strand.
CCTGACTCTATCAGGTGGAATGTGACACTCAGAGCAGCGTCGCTGCTCCTTCACATCGAGAGGAGCCAGATGAGGTGGCTTGGGCATCTGGTCAGGATGCCTCCTGGTGAGGTGTTCCGGACATGTCCCACCCAAAAGAGGCCTCGGGGAAGACGCAGGACACGCTGGAGGGACTACATCTCTCGGCTGGCCTGGGAAAGCCTCATGATCCCTCCGGATGAGCTGGTGAATGTGGCCGGGGAGAGGGAAGTCTGGGTTTCCTTGCTTAGGCAGCTGCCCCCGTAACCCGACTCTGGATAAGCGGCAGAAAATGGATGGATGGATGATTCAAAGTCACAATCTTGACCTACATACTCCTATATTTTCCACTATAATAAGCCACTGACTTGATATTTGCTGCTCATTTGCTGTTTTTAGGATAAAACAAAAAAAGAGGAAATCAGCTGCATGTTGCAGCCAATGATATACCATTCTCACCATGAGAGCATGAAACATTTTATTCCAATCCAAGTAAAGATGCTCTAAAGTCTTATTGAGGTCAGAGGAATAAAGAATGGTGTGGATTCTCTGCAGGATCATTCTTTTAATTTCTTATGATTTGATCCATTATCACAACTTACCACAAATTTGGCCACTTTGAATCCTGTTTTCCGAAGTGCTCAACAATAACAGGCTGCTCCTTGAACCATTTATGCAATTTTAGCATCTTATCAGATTTAAAATAAAGTTGAATCTTGATTGATTATAAAAAGCTTTGTTGTGCAACATCATCAGATTGTGTTGTACACTTTTCTTTACAGTTGAGTTGAAAAATTCTCATGTTAACAGGACCATGGCAGACACAAAGGCAGCCCTGCAGCCTTCCTTCCCAAATCCCGTCAATGGGCTTGGTTCTCCCCAGTTATCACTCTGTTCACTCTAGAATGAAGCTCTGTCTGGAGGGATTTTGCAGCGCGAGGTGCTGCATTGTCTTTCCAGACTTTGTCCAATAAAGGAAAATGAGCCCGGGGACTTTGGGAGAAGGTGTCTAATAAAAACTCAACACCGCACTAATGCAATTACCACCGCACAGAGGCTGAGGAACAGGCAGATGACTGGGGCCACTACGTTGTAACTCAGTCGGATAAATTCACAACTTGGGTAAAAATGCAAGAACACACACACACTACACAGACAAACACACTTGATGAAGGTTAGTACATGATAAAACAATTCAACCTTTTGGAAAAAGAATTTAATTCCCCATCCTGCAAGATCTCCTCAATAATTTGCCAAATCTTGTTTTGCAGATCGGATACAGCTACATCAGCTCAGAGGGTTATTTATCAACCACCTGTGATATGGATATGAAGCCATGGGCTAAGCTGTATCAACTGTCCAATTACACTGTAATTTACTTGTCCCTCTAGCAAGCTCCTGTCATTGTACTATACAACATAACATCTATTCGCCTATAGCTGAAACATAAAGAGATTTCATATAAGCAAAGCACATTTCTTCTTTCCCTAAAGGGCCCACCAGCTCCAACCATTTAATGTGTTTTTTCCTCACATCTGATAAAGTCTGACAAGGTTTGTGTTGGAATGGTTCCAATTTAAGTAATAAATTAATAAATATACATGCTGGGCCTGATGATACTAGTGTACATTCAGATCTTGATTACATTCTAGCAATTTCTGTGAAATTTGAATCATTCACATGGGAGGTCACAGGTCAAAAAACACCACATTACAGCTGAGAGTTTCTGATTATTTTTCCAAATTGTAATGATAAAAGCTTGGACGGTACTGGCAAACGCAGTAATATCAGGACATAAAAACATGCTGTTTTGTTTGATTTAACCAATTAAAGTCCTGGTGTTTTTCCAGAGGAAGAACTCCCTAATGGTTTAGGATAAATAGCCCTTATATCTGCTGAAAAAAACATCATGTTCTCATTTATGTCTTTGAAAACATGGGTTATTATAATAAAATAACACAATATAGTATTTTTCTATAACATTAGTAAAGACAAACAGGAAGTGGTGGGAAAGGAAATTGTTGACTAAGTCTAGTCATAGTTTTGGCAACATTTTTAATACAAGAACCACCGAAGAGAGTAACGGTTAGCAGATGCAATCTGTCGGTTTCTTTAGCTAGCCAATTGGTATTTAGAATTTGGCCTAAATGAACACAGTTATTTTTAACTGGGCTAACAATATAATTAGAATATAATTTGACTAAAATTAATTGTATGGAATTGAAATCTGTCTATAAAGTGTCTTGAGATTATAATTATTATTTATTTTATTATTGAATTTAATGGAGTTGAATTAAAAGAAGATTACTTAACCAGGCAGAGCAACTTTGGATGAGAATCTGATCCTATGTGCTGAAGTCAGTAGCAGATGTTATCTGTAAAAGAACAGCAACCAAATGCAGCCAACGATGAATGAAAGGGTTTTGTTAAGAAAGAAGAGAATTGGACAATAAATCAATATCAATATATATCGCAATAAACTTTTATTTAATAACGGTAATATGAGTTTTGAACAAATTTCCGATATTTCGATATACATACAGTATAAGATTACAGCGTTTCACTGACTGCCGTTGGAGCCGAACAGAAAGAGCTGCAACACATTGGCTACGTAAGTGATGACGTTTTTTTTTGTGTAGCAATTCTGAGCACTTTTCTTTTTAAACCTAGTAGAAGCACCTTTGTTCAAATCTTTAAGAAGAACATAATAAGCCTAAGTTGTAATTTAAAGTTAAAGCTATTATTATTGAGAATGGTAAAATTTTTATTTTTAGAAAAAGCATTGAGAAAGAACATCCCAATTAAACTGAGCGAGTTCTGTGAAATTATCTGATTTATTTTACAATAATGAGTATGTCTCAAACCGCGCACTTACGTGAGTGCACTGGAAGGTAGTGGATAGTGCGCACTAAGCCCTACCCTCTGTAGTGCACACTATCGTGGGTAAGTGCTGACCCAAATGGAGCACTAACGTTTAGCACTTAGCGGTAGT
>JBAMHW010000010.1:5126190-5137809 GCA_037177495.1 Rhadinocentrus ornatus
CAGAACTGTCTGTTGTTTTCATTATTTACCGACCTCCTCCGATCCTGCCTAAACAAATAAAAGTGTTTCATTACAACCGCAAAGTTTTAAGGATGGAGCATTACTTAGCTCGTCTTTAAATTGTCAAAACATGCTGTTGCTATTCCTGTGTCTTTTCCTCGGCTATCATTTCCACAACATTCCCCTCTTCCTCAGCATGATTGTTGATATGTTGCATTTTTCCACCATTTGTTTATTGGATTTTTATTTTTATTTGTTGCTTTTATAAAATCAATTTATACCATTTCAACATAAAGAAAACAGCTTGTTGTAAACTACTTATCACAAATCTGGTTTTACTTGGCTTCTCAACACAATTTAAAAACCGGTTTATAGTTTGACATCCACGTTTTTGGCTCACGTTGAATCAGAGCCTTAACGAGGCTGTGTCTTGCTGTTATGCTATCTTAAATCAGTACACTTTATATTTGTTAAATACACTATTTTAGCCCTATAAATGCTTGTTTGAATCCCTAAAATCTATTAAATCTGTTCAGAATTCTTCTCTATACAAAAAGTAAGTGGTAACCTTACATGTCAGATAAGTGTAATAAAGCGAAGCTAAGTAAAGACCAAAAAAATAGTAGCAATTCAGTAAAGAACTTGTCACTGTGATCATTTGACACTGTAATAAACGTATAAACATGCTTGTAAATTCTTAAGCACTGCTAAATCTTTGCCCTGATACCCAATTGAAAACATTTCCCCTTTGTGTTTCTAAAAACAGCCACAAAGCATCCTTGATTAAATTGACAGAAACCAAATTACTCTGCACTCTAAAGGTGCAACTTCTACTTGAATTCTCTGGTCCTTTCCGGTACACGTCTTCCCGTGGTAATTATCTTGTCATGGGCTAGATTGGTGTGTTGAACACAACTGATTACACTGAGGTTGATTGACTCAAAATATAATTGGCTGCAGCGTCTCTAATGAAGAGAGATGTGAACAAGTGTCGAGCTGTTGTCATGCAGTAAATGCCAACCCGCATGTCAGAGCTGACACTGGCAATGAGGCCGAGATGTGGATCCTGATTACCTTATCATCCAATATCCGCCTGATAAGCATTAAACAACGCTGGAGGGACAAGAATACGATGGAGTAGAAGAATCGGAGTAGGGATGATGAGAAGAGGAAGAATGGAGAGCAGTGACAAAAGCTGTGGTGCAAAGACATGATGATGAGATGAGTGCGCGCTGATACTGAAAAGGATGTATTATGGTAAATACATCCTTTAAGGTCACAGAGTGACTGTCCAAAAAGACAACTGAGACACTGTCACTGTTCAATAATAAATGGTTTGTACTTATAACGCAAGCTAGGTTCTACAAAAAGCTTTACAATCTGTTTCACACTAATGTTGGTATTGCTGCTACAGTATGTGCTTAAAGGTTTTGCTTCAGGGCATCCAAAGATCCAGCAGATGGCACATCAGAGCCAGTTGCTTCCAGTGGATCTGCCTGTTTTTTTGGTCAAAACTTCTGGGCATTGTCATTGATGAAAGAATAACATGAAACATACTTTACATATTAATTACTGCAAAAAAGGGAAGTGTGATCTCAGCATTTAAAATGTTCTCTTTTTAACACTAAATGCAACTAAATAAATCATCCAAACATGAATTTTTTCTAACTTTCTAGCTTCATTTCTGCTCCACATTAAATATGCATATTGACGGAGCCCTCGGTCTTCTGCATCCTTTACATACTTATTTCAAGTTTCAGAGCTTGCAGATGCAAACCCAGATGTGGAAAATATAGCAGAACCATTGGAAACTGTCTGGGCAATGCAGTGCAATATCGCTGACGTGACCAGCAAAAGGAACCAAAAAGATGAAAAAGAAACCATGATGTATTTAATGGCTGCGCAGACCACTACCATCTACTGCACTACCTCTTTTTGAGAATTTGTGTAATTAGAATCTCCTTAACCGTCACTAAATTTGCTATTGTTTGACACTGATGATGGAACTTAAAAGTGAACTATGAACTCTACTCTGCCCTCTAGTAGATTTATTATTATTAATGCCAATCCAAGATATACATGGGAATATGTGGGCACTATATTTGACAATGCTTGAAATAAACTAAAAATTAACATTTTTCTTTATATGAAATTTTTGGTTACATATGACTGAAATGTACTTCCAAAAATACCTGCAAACAATGAAACTCATTTGAATTTATTAATTTTTAAACTGTTTTTAATCTTGAGTCTTCCATGAACAAGGATGTATTTTATTTTTTTGTAATATATTTTAACATTGTATGGGCTCTAGTGTCCTTAGCAGGTAGATGAGAAAATGGGTCAGGTTGGCGTCTCTGGCTCCATTTCTAGGGCAGCTGCTGTACTAGGTCAAGTAAACACGATGCCCACAGGCGCATTCAGCAACAACAAAACCAGTTATTATTCCATCTTCTTTAGTAATCATAGTGCTCTGGTCTGTGGCCTCCACTATTGGTGAAAACTCCAACAGAAACAGCTATTAAACCTTAATGCTTCGGCCTCCACACTGAGCTCAGGAGGCAGAGGAGAGGTGACTACTTCTGGCTGAAGCTGCAGTTAGCTTCAGGCTTAGCTCCCTTCACTTTACCCAGCAGTGGTGAGGCAGACATGGGACTCTGCTGTAACTAGAAGAGCTGTGTGGTGTTTGCTGGTAAAGCTGGTAGCAAAACAGTCACAGCTATACAGGCAGTTTCTCAAAGCGACATTTTCTGCTCTGAAAGACCCATTCTGACTCAGATCTGAGCTGTGTCAGATTAGCTGATATGCTGTGCATCTCTCTCTCTCCCTCTCTAGCTTGACTTTAAAGGGGCCACACTGTTCTTTTAAGACAGTGCTGTAAACAGCACGATGTCTCTGCACATTGACACATAACTCTCATCCAAACCAAAACAAAACAACTGATTTTAAGAAAGCCGTCACCCTTGCACAATGTTTTAACTAATCAATTATTCGATAAGTCATGCGCATCCCTAATATAAATGTGTTCTTATGTTCATGTTTGAATATAAATCTATGTATTGTACAGAGATGGGGACTCGAGTTTGGGACTCATACTCGAGTCCCCCTAATTTCCAGTGACTTGAGACTCAATTTGGACTTGCACTCGAAAGATCGACTCGGACTCGCAATTAGAGACGCGTGAAAAATCATTTTATTATCTTCTCCCTGTCCGATGTCCAGTCTGCTGTCCAGTGTTGTCTGTTGTCATTTCCCTAGACATAACACTGATGTGATGTCACCCAAACACAGGTGTGTCCACAGATCACACACAATCAATCAAAAAATTAACAGTACCAGTGAACACAGCTATTGCTGCAGCACCATTGTAACTTTTGGGCATTAAAAACTTAATAAAAACAAACTGTAACATTTGTGGTATAAAAATCCAGGACGTTGGGTTTATCACATCCACCCTCATCCACCTTTAAACACACCTGGAGAGATTAGTCATTGTAATATTAACGTTAATGCTAATATCTATGTTAGCAACGAGCTTAGTGCCACAGCGTTAGCTTGTTACTACTTTTGTACCATTAGATTGGCTCCACTGAATTTGTTCAGAAGTAGAACGGGACATTTCCATAAACTGTGACTTTGCCACAATGACATTAAACTGGGACCAAACCCACTATAAACAAAGCGGTTTTACTGGGTCTGGTTATTAGAGTACAGCTGTTGCTGATTTAGGAATGTAAGGAATATTTATTGGACTTGCAATTACTAGATTTAAAACATTTTTTATTCAATTTTAAAAACTTTAACTCATAGAGACTTATCAAAAACAACTTGAGGCTGTGATTGCCGCAAAAGGTGGCTCTACAAAGTTATGACTTTAGGGGGGTGAATAGTTATTAAAGAATGGAGTGAAATTAAATTTATTAGAGTTTCGTGATCCACAGAAACTGAAGGTCTTGTTCTTGTGTTGTCATTTTAACTTATCTGTGATCTCCAGAGGATGAATTTTTAGGACTTTTGTTATTTTCCTGACTTTTATGTAGTGTCATCTTATATGCATCTTCACTGTAAATATGACTTCAACCATGAATTAACTTCAGCTGTTATTAAATATAAAACTGGAATTTAGTTAAATTAGTAAGTCTTGTCTCTTTAAAGTAATGCAAATGTTGGTAATAGGATTGTTTCCTCAGGGTAAATTAGACAGCAGAACCTATAAACAAGTTGCTATGCTTTGAATAAGCACCACTGAGTTCTCTTATCATATTAAATTAAAATAAACATGTTCTAACAGACATGCATTGTTAAGGGGTTAAAGCCTCTAATTTTCCCTGCCTTCGAGTCATTTCAGTAATAAGGTGAAAACAGCTATTACAACCTTAATCACTTCAAGGTTGGATCATTGAAATGGTTTGTATGTGGACACAACTAAAGACATATTTGATCTTTGCTTTTAATGCTTTTAGTATTTCACTGTTTCTATTCTAATTTTTTATGTGAACTCATCTCTGTGTGTATTTTCCTTTTACATGCTTTTAATTCATATCTACATATTTGCTTTTAAATGTTCTGTTGTGTTTGATCATGATCATTAAAACCAGTTCTCACTATGTGCATATTCTCTTTATCGCTTTACCCAGCTGCAAGTTGGAGATGAGTAAGACTGTAAAAGCTAAACAGATAATGACTTTCTAAACCGAAAATCATGTTAAGAACCAAATGATGCTCAACTCCATTCTGGAACAATAAGTGGGTGTTCACTAATGTCAACCCCCGCTACAAGAAACAAACTAACAAAAAAAAAAAAAAGATAGAGAGAGAGAGCATTTAACCATAAATACTTTGATGTATTAATGCATAAATACATCAAAGGTTTGCTTCAGTGACAAAATTTTCATCACCCACCCCCTAGCGGAAATTATCACACTTGAATGTATAATATTGCGACTTCAAGTAAATGTCTAATAAGTAAATCAGCAGGAGGCCAAAAAACATGGTAACAAAAAATAAAAAGTAACCCAATAGTACTTGCAAAAAATACACGTGTGACAGCAGACATGGCAAGGAGAGCTCAGGACACAACACACATAGCAGGTGCTGGGGAATATACCACTAATGTATCTGCTTCCAAAGGTAAAAAAGTAGAAGTTGCTAATCTGCAACTCCCACTGTCAATGGGTGGTGAAATTTCTAATTTAATGCCCTCAATTATTGATGTTTCAGCAACCAAACTAACACTCCTTAGCAACCTGGGCCCCGTTTCAGAAAGCGGGCTTAGTGAAAACAGAGTTAGTTGACTCCGAGTTAAGGGAAACTCTGGGTTTTCGGTCAGTTACTGCGGCAACAGACTCCGTGAAGCTAACCTGCTTGCTGGCAGGCTTTCTTCAACCAACCCTGAGTTTCTCCTCCTCTCTAGCTGCACCCTGCAGACTGAAGAAAGTGTCAGACAACGCATGTCTGTTTCTTGAAGAGCCAGTTGACATCGAAGCACATTTACACCGCAGATATCTACGTCGGGAAAGGGGGATCAGACCCTGCTTGGATGCTTTATCATTCCCTCGTGATTATTTTTGTTTGAGCGTTACTGTTTTTTCTGTACCTGGTCTGTCCACGAGCCACACAATTAACATGGTTAATTTTAGTGCCTTTATTCAACTTTTTTTTTATTTTTGTTAAATGTCTTGTGTATGACTCATTTGGTGAATGGGGTCTATGAAAATGCTAATCTGGACACGGATATTACCCCCCTAAGAAAATAAACCATACAGTCAAATCCTGAAAGTAGAGCTGGGCGATATGGCCTAAAAATAAAATCTCCGATTTTTTCTAACCAAATCCGATTTCCGATTTTAATCGATTAAACATAATTAAACTTATTAAAAACATTTATTTATTTTGTACCGCAATTCCCATCCTGCTTTCCAGATCACTGACATTATTTACTTTCTTTTAGCTGGCCTTCATTCATTCATATAAATTATATGAATATATGAATGCCAGCTAAAAGAAAATAAATGATGTTATAACTTTTCCACCATATAAATGACTTCATATCTTGCATAGAAATATGCAACACAACTGCATCCATGATCCCTCTCTATCTGGATCCTTGTCATACAGGATCCACTGCGGTAATAATTCCCCTGATGTTGGTATGTTGGTCGTCTCTTAACGAGAGTTTGTGGGCTGAAGTTGACTTCAGCATCTTGTAGAGAGCAGCATTTCTCACTGCAGTTATATGTACAGCTAAATCCCAGGCGTGACGGCTCACTTCACTGTAAATCTGTCAGACAAACACCATTCTGGTGTGGAGGGAGGACTAAGTCCGCTGCTAACTAAGTAAGGAAAAAAATCCAGTTTTTCATAAAAATAAATCTCCAGAATGTGATTTATCGATTTAATCGAATAATCGCCCAGCCCTACCTGAAAGTATTCGGGATTGGTTCCTCCTGCCTTTTAGCTAATTGTACTCAACCTCTATTTGGTACTCTGCAGATTCAAAGCAAAAATCTTTATTGTTGGCTGGCTTTACTCCATAATATGTCCTTTTAAGAGAAACTCCAGGATGAAAGACCTACCAGAAACTTGTTAGAATAAAGATATCCTGGTCACCTCACATTGCAGCAGTTATTGAAGCTCTTTCAGTAGTTCCTGACTAGAAGAATGAAGTGGGGTTTTTTTCAGTATTTATCTAAGATTCAACTCCAAAACGAGAAAAGAATCAGAAGAGCCAATGAATTAATAACATGTCAAGTTTTCTTAGAGGTGATGAAGTGAGGAAGAATTACTGATGGCGAAGGCAGCAAAAATATAAGAATAGGGTAGAAAAGAGCAGGCGATAGGTGAAGAAGTGAGAAGCTGCTGGATTAATTCAGAAGAAAGTGAAAAGAATGAATTACTAATAACAGAAGATGTGGAGGTGATGTTTACCACATATCCATGCTGCTGATTTGTTGAGGATTAAAGACTTATTCCACAGAAAGGAAGGTGTCTCATTATAGAATACTCACTATATTGTTACCTAGTAGGCGTGTGAATCTAACAGACCTAGTCCACATCCCCTATTTGCTCTGAGTCATCAGCATATTTCTGTTACTAAATATAAGAAACCTTATATCACCACTCCTCTTTGTTCCTCTCATGCATGCAAAAGCCCATTCATCCAAACAAAACCCTTCTCATCAAGACTTAATCTTTCCTCTCCACAGTAATGAGATGCAATAAAAAAAGAATAATTAGGGCGAAAAACTACAGTGTGAAACATATTGATGGTTTAAGAAGAAGAAAAAAAAAGAAAGACAGCCTTAGATCTCGCCTGGGGTCAGCAGTTTGAGAGATAAATGGGGATTCATGATGTGATTGTGATTATTGATGAGACAAGAGAGAAGATGGTTGGATGCTGTTAATCCTGACCCGCCTCCAACAGAGCTGCTACTGACATAAACAACAGGTGTGGTCTTGCATCTTAGTGTTCATTCATGGCTTTTAATGAATACAAATGCCAAATTAGAGGATGGAGGCACAGACACGCACGCACACACATGCTAGTACAGAGTCAGATGCAGACATACAAGGTAGCAGCTGGAGGAATGCTCCCTGTGGATTAGAAGCAAAGGATTGGGAAGGCGTACAATCATTTGTCTCCACCCTCTCATACGACCAATGGTGACTACAGAAAAAGGAAGATAACTTAAAGGAGGATGTATGGTTTCAAACATGGGTAGGATAAGAATAATTCTACACAAATACTGCTGAAAATGCTTCAATAGGTGGCTATATAAAGATAATAGCACTTTTACTGTCTTTAAAGCAAAAATTGACTGATTAAGAATTAAGAAATTTGTCCAGATTTAGTGCTTGCAGATGATCTTAAATACAGTATTGAGACTGAACACAAAGGAAAATATAAATTGGATGCAGCTGCATTTAAAACTAGAGCAAAATTCACAGCACCTGCTACAAAACAATTACTAAATACTTAACACGAAAACATTTCTAACGTGTAGGATTTAGTGAGACTGGGCTGTAGAATTGTAGACTGCAAAAACCAGAAAATTTCCTTTCAAATGTGTTAGAAAGGTGAAGGTGGATGGTAAAAACAAATAGCTCTCGCTTTTGCACCCAACAATTCATATTTCTATATGATAAGACAAATGAAATTGTGGTGAGAATTTCAGCCAACAGTTAACTTGAATGGTGCACATTGGACTTTTAAGCTGATTGTAATGATTCTTAAACAGAAGCCATGGCTCTCTTTGTAGTTAGACCAAGGCAGATGTGTTGCTTTTAAATAGCATCTAACCCACTCAGAACTATTAGTTCATACAGTAAAAAACATTTTGATTGTACTGGCTAAAAACAGCATACAAGTGTTTTTAGATAACAATGCAGATATCTTGTTTTAGGATAGTACCACATATTCGCACCAATATGCAAATGGATTTTTACTGAGTTGATGGATATATTATGTCTAATATTTATGGTGCCTTTTAGGGTTCTCATTAGGTTTCTGGTAAATTTGGTAAAAACAAATAAGGAAGAATTCCTAAAAAGGGTCCAAAAATTCTTGTCAACGGTTTTGTTTTGGTTTCTGTTGTTTTTTATACTTAACAATTATTGAATTTATTTTTATCTGTACAGGCCTTTGTGTCTGAAATAGATGTTAATAGAAATGATCACACCTTTGGATTTTACGGCACCCACAAAAATTCACTATTTCAAAACTGCACAATAAACATCAGTGGGTGCTCTAATAACTCAATCATGAGAGCAGAGACAGACGTCAATCTAATAAATCAAGCACAAGTGGTAAAACCTAAAGAAAAAAGGATAGTGAGAAAACCCTGCCCCATTATCTAGTAGGCCTAATTGGTTCAGGTGGGTATAGAAAATGAATGGATGGATGGATGGATGGAAGGATTGTGAACATACGGTCTGTCACCAAACTATTATTTTATCTTTCATTCTCATCTCAGATTTGTCCATATTTTTTCTTCTCCATGAGGCTTAGGGAAATCCCCACAGCAGTCTACTTTACTCTGAAAATGGAAAACAAACCTGATATAAAACTAAAATGACAAAAACAGTATAAAACAAAGTAAGACATGCCAAGGACAAAACAAGCCCAGTGGTGGCAGCCGGCCTAACAAACTGTCCTCTTCTCCAGCATTGATTTGCAGACAGGAGATCTTTACTCTCCCTGAGTAAAAAACGATCCACTGTGGACACCACTTTCTGTCAGTACATTGCATTTTGAAGTTTCTTATTAAACATTTATGACTGGGCAAGCATGATTGCATTCACAGTTCCATTAATCTAATTCATCCCTTATACATAACTAGACTATCTCTGTGGCTCAGCTGTCACACTATTTTTAAAGACTGAATTTCATTGTGGGCTTTAAAAGATCTATTTAAAGATTTATTAAATCAGCAAGATCACACATTGCACATTCAAAGAAGAAAATCCTAACACATAATAGTGGATATCAGATTCTATCTCAGACAGTTGAAAAGTCTCAATAAGAACTGATGAGTTAAACTGTGGGATTAAAAGCACTTTAGAGCTGCATCCATCTCTATAGTAAAGAAGATATGATTTGACAGTGAATTGTGAAAGCAAGAATTCCCTCAGTGCATCTGAGCATTGAGTTTAAATAAAGTCCCACTACAAAGTAAAGCGTTACAGCCTTTCAACACAAGATGAAAGACAGATGAAAGACGTCATCCTCTTTAACACCAGAATGTAAACCCTCTTAGTCTACTGCTTCTAATAACCAGGTGTATAATCCTATTTGGATTAAAAAGTCTGTTTAGAGTTTATTTGTCTGAGAAAGTTTCTGAATTCTGTATTAAAAAAATGTAAAAAAATAGGAACCTTCATGTTGAATCTGCAGGTGGCAGAGAGAGGAAATTGAAATTTAGAAGCCAAAGTCCTGGATGTTGATACCCTTTATCTGGACACTAATGTTCAGCAGCCAAGCTAATATGTGCTGCTTTATATCAAGAGGGGAAGAAAGAGTGATATCTCATATTGGGAAGTCCAACTGTGTTTCTGTGTTGCCTGCTGTATTTACTGAAGTCTGGATATGGCTTTTCCAAGTTTTAACTGTCTCCACCTTTGGGCGTAGAAGTATCCGGTCCTGACCACAGAATTTAATTCTGGAGCCTAATTCAGTCAACACAAATCCATAAATCCATACCCAAAGTGATTTTTACTTTTACAATAAACAATGACATGAAAATTTTATGACAACCTGCCAAACTAAATAAAAACAGCAAGGTCCTCAGTCAGAAGATGGTGGAATGCTCTCTCTGGTGGAGTATCTCAGGAAGTGGAGAGGGAGACTGACGGGCAAATTGGTATGGCATCCGCAGTAATGTGGGCTCTACATCGGTCTGTTGTGATGAAGAAGGAGCTGTGCCAAATGGCAAAGCTCTAAATTTACCAGTTTATGTCTGTTTCTGATCTCCATTCCTTCTCCTACCTATGGTCATGAGCTGTGGGTGGTAACCAAATGAATGACATCATAGATACAAGTGGTCAAAATGAGTTTTCCCAACAGGGTGTCTGGGCTCTCCCTTAAGCCTGGTACACACATTAAGATTTTTGGGCTGTTTTTGTCCCGATTTTTCCTCTTTCCGACCACAGATGGCAAACACCCGATCATCATGAGACTTATAAGATTTTCCTGTACAATTATCTTTTGGTCTAAGTTTGTTACGAGCAGATAATCCGCTATGAAATGGGTCATAGCCAACAATCTGAAATATTTAAACATGCTCAATATTTACGACCAGATATCTTCATATGTGTGGTAAAAAGCCGACGACTCATAAATTGTGACAGTGTAGGTGGTGACGTTGGCTGGAATATAGCCAATCAGAGAGCGAGCTGGCTGGGGAACAAGGAAGTATATAAAGTCCGTGTTCACGCTGTCTCCAGTCTTATTTTTTTCAGTTCTGTTTTTTTCTTTTAACAATAGTCCCAAGACCACCATCATTCCCTCAGGTTGTTGCTATGTTTCTTCTTTGTTTTTAACCAGTTGTTGCTTTTGTTCTTATGGTATGGTTAGATGACGTTTGGTCACGTGGGATGTCTGGCTCGGAGTACTAGATTGTAGATGAGTTGCGGGACAGCATCAATTTGTGTGTGTTGTTCTGTGATTAGATTACCAGAGAACACCATACAAAGTAAGATCAAAGCTGTTTAATGCCTGATTTTTGTGAGGTCTCGGCCAGATAAAAAAAAATTCTTATGTGTGTACCAGGCTTTACACATCAGGTGAGAACCTCAGCCATCTGAGCAATGCCACCAGCACTGCTCAGCAGGGGCAGTGCTGAACAGAATAGCTGACATGCGCCCAGCAAAAAACAAGAAGAAGAAGAGGATAAGGCAGGGAACAAAGAAGCAGAAGAATGTTTAGAGTGTTTAGGGCGTGTTGTGCGGTTGGAAACTTCGTAGCGGTGCATTACCGCTGTCAAACGTCTGAAACCAACGTCAGCTTGTAGGAGAAAACGCTGAACTTAGCACTGCCCACTAGTGGAGCGAATGACTTAACACCAGGGCTTAATTTTTGACACTATGAAAAATCGCCTAAAAAACAAACAAAAAAAAAAACAT
>JBAMHW010000010.1:5163743-5180940 GCA_037177495.1 Rhadinocentrus ornatus
GGTGAATGTGGCCGGGGAGAGGGAGGTCTGGGTTTCCCTGCTTAGGCAGCTGCCCCCGCGACCCGACTCCGGATAAGGATGGAAAATGGATGGATGGATGATTTTACAACTTTTTTTGCATTGGGGTTGTATTCCTGTTTTTTTTTATTCATACAGAATTTATGATCTAACAGGCTACGAGAGACTGAAGTCATGGCATATTGAACATACTGACATTTGACAACAGCTCATACCAGTGGTGATGATCAAAACTTAGAAATTTCTTTTAAAAATGACAACACATCATGATGCTTCATGCAACAATAGCATTGTATAACAATTATATATAACAACAGTCATGCAAAAGGTCGTACGCAAAGCAACAACGAAGGAATAAAGGATAAAGTAAAGCTGAATATGTGGCAGAAAATGAAAGCCGTGGAAGCTTTACAGCAGCTTTTTCCATCAGCCTCAGGCTACGTATTCTTTCTAGGTACCTCAGAAGAATGACAAGAACTTGAACCAAGTGAAGAGGAGGAGGGCAACCCTCAAAGTATACTTTCTGCTTTGAGGTTTGCCCTCTCTCAGCAACAGCTGAGATGAGCAGGGATAGCACATGATAGAGAGCCCTGTTTAAAAGATTCTGACATGCTGTTTGCAAAAAGCCTGATGAGTATATTTACAGTAACTGATTTATTTAAGGTCTTCAGCTCGACACTAGAATTCTAGAGCAGTCCTATAGGTTTGCAAATGTAATACAAATACCTTTTACAATGGAATTCATTATTGATCTTTAATTTGGTCTATAACATGCTAAATATAAAGTGTAAATGAGCACAACAGTGACCCAAGAGCATATCCAATAATTTCATATTTTATTTAGTGAATATAGCTACATAACTTCTTCTGATATGCAATTTATATTTGTACATTTGCTCAAATATGATTAATGAATTTTAGGTTTCACTTTTTTCACGCGTTTATTTGAGAGCATTTCTTACCATGAGACACACTGAAACATGCAAAACATTACAACACAAGCAGCCAGACAGGAAGCAAAAATGACTTTTTTGCTAAAATTTCATAAATATTGGTACTGTACCAAAATACCACATTAACTTACAGAAATATATTTTTCTGTGGCCAATAAATTATCTCTTTGTCTTATCTTTATCTATTTTGCTGAGAAAATTAGAATTTTTCCTGCAGGACTTCGGCTCGTCTTTATTAGGGCTGTCAAAAATAATGCATTAACGGCGTTAATTAATTTATGTAATTAATTGCGTTAACTTTTTGTAATGTAGTTAACGCATGCACGGCATGACAAGTTCCATACATCTGTCATTTCTTTGTTATGACGGCGGGATGTGGAGAAACACGATGGGAAAGATCAGCCAGTGGTTCTATGGATGGATTTGAGAATAAACATAGCATTAATGGAGCAACCCATGGACACCGCCTCCGTGAATGATGGTGTTTTAACACACACTCTCTTCCTGGTGAGAGGGTTCCACACAAGCACATTCTTGTTCAAACTTGCCACAGTCTAGCTGCGTGTCTGCTCTAGTGGATTTCTGGTTGTCTCTGTTTGTGGAGCGACGGCTGTTGGTGATCAGCTGATCGGCTTTTCTCTCATTGCATTTATGGTTGAACTGAGAAGGAGGAAACTAGCAGTTCATGGTTCACACCGTCACAAATTTACCCAAAAGTGTTTTTGGCAGGACCTTCTGAAACACAGTAGTTAGCTGGTGGTAGACAGGGTTTGTACTTCAGCTATGCAGGGGCGGATTTAGAAAAGTTTTGATGGGTGCCAGGTAGCAGCACTGACCAGGAAAAATGTGTAAAAAAATCAAGAAAAACAGCCAAAGATCTCTTTAATCAACAGGTGAGTGATGCTGCTGTAGGACTTATCACTGCTGCACAAACACACTTCAATGATAAAAGGAAAAATGTGTTTTTATCCAGATCAGTTTGATCAGTTTCTTCATCAATGTTGGCTGTTCAACTTCAGTTGTCACATTTGCTGGTTTAATGACAAAATATCACCATGGAGACAGTGAGATGACAATATATGAATTCTGCATTATGATCTGGAACATTGTAGAGACAATTTGGAACAACATAGAAGTACATTACATGCTGCATTTACTGACCCTTGGACATCTGGCTCGTTCTGTTGATACAATACAGTACAAAGGGGCAAATTTCAGGCATAAAAAAAACCTCGCAAATCATTAATCATTTTGAAATTATTTGAAATTAGTGATTAATTTGACAGCTGTGATTAATCATGATTAATTAATTTTAAAGCTGTGATTAATCTGAATAAAAATTTTAATCATTTGAGAGCCCCAGTAACCAATAAAACTAGTTTGGAGTAGCTTTTTAGAGACGTTTGTTAAGGAATCAAATTTTCTGTTTAGTTTTCATGTTAGGATATACAAACTGCCTGATGGCTGTAGACTTAACGTGAGGAATCAATCCATTCAGTACCTTTTCTGTAAAGAAGTATTGTATAACAGTGGTGCCCAAGTCTGGTCCTCAAGATCTACTATCCCGCAAATTTCAGATCCAACCCACCTGAATCAAATGTCATCCACATGTCATTTATCTCCGCAGAGGCCTGGTAACAACCCACATTAATTTGATTCAGGTCTCTGCAGCCTAACTACTAACACTCCTGGATTTCTTTGTACTTTCAAAATTTCCAAACATGCTTCCCATCCTCTGGGACCATTTAAAAAGCAATTTCAGAGGTCTCAAAATATGTTCCATTGTAAGGGCTAGGTGACCCTTCTCAGCTTCCTAAAAACCCAAATAATCTTAGATCCATTATATTACCAAGGCCCAGTAGCATGCAAGCGTTGCAGAGAGAATAAGTTAATTTAAGACTCCGTCTGTACCTCAAGCAGTGAGTGATACTGTTCCAAATGTTGTTGTTTTTTCTTTTTTTTGTGTGTGTGTGTGTGTGTACTGATATTAGGCTTTTACAACAGATATCATGGGTACACATAAAGGTAGCAAAGGGGGCAAACAGTACTCTGTGTTTTTGAGACAGTTGTTCACTTGGCAGCTGAACATATTCATTTGTATTTCTACAACTGCTAAGAAACATGGAGCATCCAAGCAACTATGGTTAGCATTTACCACAGACTTCACACATTGTGTAGAAAGAAAATCCATTATCAACTTAGCCTTGAGGGAGTGTATAAGCATCGTCACCTTTCTAGATGTTTGCAGCAGATGTTTTCTGCTTCAGTTGGCATTTTAACACAGTCCCCACATCTGCATCTATTAACACTGGAGTATACAGAAAAAATGTACACTCCCCGACCACTTTGTTAGGTACATCTGTTCAATTTCCTTTTACAGCTGCATGTTGACAGGGTCAAGTCAACTGAGTGAAGTTTAAACTGAGCATCATAATAAGGAGGAAAGGGGATTTTAAGTGACTTTGAACCTGAAATTGTTGTTGGTCTGAGTATTTAAGAAACTGCTGATCTTCTGGAATTTTTACACAAAGCCATCTCTAGGGTTTACAGAGGATGGTCTGATGAAGACAAAAATATCCAGTGAGCATCAGTTGTCTAGACCAGAATGTCTTGCTGATGTAAGTGGTCAGAGGGGAATGGAAAGACTGGTTGGAGATGATAGAATGGCGACAGGGAGTCAAATAAGCACGGGTTCCAACCAATATCTGCAGAACAGCATCTCTAAACACACAACACAACCAATCTTGAAGCAGATGGGCTACAGCAGCAGAAGATCACACCGGGTGCCTCCTGTCAGCTAAGAACAGGAAACTGAGGCTACAATTCACACAGATTCACCAACACTCAATTAGAGGATGAAAAAATGTTTCCCGGTGTAATGAATGTCTATTGTACAACACACCTCCAGTACCAGATTTGTTGATCCTGATATAACGGTCATCCTGATATTTTCTTGGCAACACTTAGTGAAGTACAGATTTTACACTACAGCCTACCTGAGTACGGTTGCTGACCATGTCCATCCCTTTATGACCACAGTGTAGCATCTTCTGATGGCTACTTCCAACTGGATAATGCACCATCTTACAAATCATCTCCAACTGCTTTTTTTGAACATGAAGTGAGTCCCTGTACTCCAATGGCCTGGTACCAGCAAGGTGGACTAATAAAGTGGCAGATGAGTGTTTATACATGAGGAATTAAAAAAGAACATAATCAGTCATGTTGCACAACTTTAGGTAACAAGTATAATTATTCTGCTCAAATCTTTGTTGTGCAGTTCACCATACTGATTCAGCCTGAAAGACCTATAGCTGGCTTTGATGCGTTATCATGCAGGAAAACATGACTTTTTCCCCAGTTGCTCACTGGCAACCATAGTACTTCACAAGTCACCATCATCCTCTTGCTTGCTCCCTTGGCAAACCTTCAGGGATTTGACCAATCAGATGACACTCCCTCCAAATCTTCTCATTTTCATACGGACACTTCCACCAGTAGAAGGTTCTCTCTTATTTTTAAATAATTATAACCTATTTGGAGTAATGAGTAGTGCAAAGTTTGCCCAAAATTAATAATTAAATTAAACAACAAAAAATTATCCGGTTATGTTTACATTATAGTTTTGTAGCTTTCGGAGCTTGTATATAAGAAATGCTATTACATTTCTTATATACAAGGATAAGAAATATCTCATTGTAGTAGTGGAACTTTCAATAAAAAAGCCCATCTCTTTGTAAGCACCACAGCTTTCACAGCTTTATGTTTTATTTGATTTGAATCTTGGAGGCTTTCTTCAGTCAGAAGAACCTATGTGAGTCGAACAGAGATGAAGAATTACTGGAAGAATTTGAACATCAAGATGCGTATATGAAACTTTGTTGTGAGCTGAGAGTCGTGTTCAAGAGACTCGAGTAACAACATATAGGCAGCAACAGAGTGCAGAGAAGGGAGTTATCTATACTGCAAGGTATAGCAGGAAAAAGGAAGAAGGAAAAAAACAGCCTCATAGTGGAATTATGTGGGATGTGAGTGAACAGTCTTACAATTACATTTTTCTACCCTTTTCTCAAAACTGGTCTGTATAAAGCAAAACAAGTCACAGGAGACAGCTGCTCATGCTGTCCACAAAAATAATGTCTTCTTACACAGACGCGCTGCCAAGCATCTCTCCCCTGTCATGAACGATCCTCTTAACACTGTGACAATACCACAAACAGAAAGACATCCCAACAAAGATGAAGCGACAGCAAGTTCCAGTAGCAGAGAGGAGACGGTTGAAGAAAAAAGACAAAGAGAGAGAGGCATGGATGTTAGATGAGGTAATGCTAAATCTCTATCCAACTGCTGACAGACAAACGTGACAGTAATATGAGAGGAATTTGCATAGCAGATGTTGCATTGCACAGGGCTGGATTTAATGAAGTAGTGCACACTGGAATGGCTACGTGCCATCTGTCATACAGCAGCAACAGATAAATTAAAAGCAACAGTTGTGAGTATACCGAGGTAGTAAGGGCAAGTTATAGCATCTTGCTCAGTGGAGGTAGAGATGCATGTCAGCCAAGTTATTACCTTGGGGTAGTAAAATGAGGAGATGGAAACAAAGAGAGAAGAGGAAAAGGCAGAATAAGAGGAGAGGGGAGCAGACAGAGACAAGAAGCATTCTCATAGGGCTGTTTTCTACATGTTATCACCAGTTTATCATGTGGTATCTCAATTTGTTAAAGTTGTTGTAGCTATATTTCACTTTGAACATGTCTTTAATTTACCTTCTTGTTTTATAGATTTCCATAATCAAAGAATTTTGCATTAGTAGCATCACATATTGCATGCTTACACTTATATCATCACACCTGCCTCTGGTTTTAATGAGAAAAATTTACACGAGGAGTCATAGTTCTTATGGAGCCTATAAAATGTCCCATAGAGAAGCAACACTGAACAATTCATGTTTAGAGAAACCTGCTTCAAACCTCTAACAGCCACCCAGCAATCCTTTCTGTCTCTGAGCCGGTCCCGTTATAAAATTCACATTGCTCCAAACTTTCTTGCTGTGGTGCTTATAATAAATACCTGCTTTGACTTCTGTGCAAGCTAAAAGCATACTAACTGGATGTAAAATGCTCCAAGTGTTCTTACAGTGGCTTCTTCAACAAACCAATTTCTTTGTTTTTACATTAACCTCTACTCAGTATGCAGATTTTCAATCATTTCAACATAACATGAAAATCAATGTTTACAAAACTGAACCTCGCTTAAGAACTCTTTAATTAAACTGTGAACTTTATCTTCCTGTCAATGAACCATGAACACAAGAGGCACTTGAATGTTCTTGTTTATTCTGGACCAGATTTTTCTGTAACCATTGCTTATCTTTTAGGTTTCCCCATCTTTAAAATGCTGGACTATCTTGATTTGTATGCCTGTGCAAGCCACATCTGTTCCATGTTTATTCACTGCAATAACTGCACCATTTTAAATACCAATAGAATTGAAGCATACTGGAAGCATACTTAGGCCACAATATAACTCACTTGAGTATAACACAGCCAGTCCCAGTGGGTGGCGCCGTCCACAACACCTGTATCCTGGTTCGTCTTCGAGGCGTGCTCTCCGTCACTGCAGGCGGACAGCTGGACATGAACTGTGTGTCCTCATCGTCAATGATCTGGAAACAGAAGAGGGGTGAATTTAATATCAGAATTAGGTGTACCTCCCCAGGGAGACTCCAAGCAGTTTCAGGGGAGGCACAATAAATAGAAGTGAGGAAATTAGATATATATTGAGGAGAAAAAAACTGATTTGGCTCCCAAGCTAAAATACATTACTTCTGGGAGAAAATGACTGAAATTGGCATAAGTGGTCCGTCCAAAAGTATAAAAACAGACCATTTATGTGGTAAGTGTCATTTGGATATGTGAGTCTGCAATATTTCCTTTCCTTGGTACAAGTTGATTATGGGAATAAATCACTTAATGATCCTGGCAAAAAAAGGGCAAGTGTCTGTGATGTCTTTTTTTTCCAAGCTTCATCTCATTGAAGCTTTAACATCTGACTAAAACACCGTCTTTAGTGAATATTTAAAAAAACTATTTCAGTCTGGTGTCATTGTACTGTATCTGAATAGCATGCCAAGATCTGTAGGATGTCAGAACTATGCACTTTCCGCATTTTATTGCATGCCATGAAGTGTTACAATCCTGCAACCTGGTGTCATTGAACAGTACAGTTACAACCAGTCATGGCCCCTGTAATAACTTTTATGTAATTTAACTAGCATAAGACTCTGCCATGCAGTCTTAACCTTACCCTTGCAATTGTGGGAATAATTATAAAGATGCAAACTAATGAAAAAATATCAAAATGTGTTTTAATGACATTAACATGAGATCACGTTGGTTTGATCATGTCTATTTTGTAGGTAAAAACAGATGGAAGGCCAAAAGGCTGCAGGTCACTGGATACGGTTTGTCTAAACCTTTAATGTCTGTAGCAAGTTCAGTGTCTACAAGTAGAAGCTAAGCTGAATATAGAAACTACTCTGGCCTGCGAGTGATAATACAGGAAAAAGACAAATTACTGCAAAAGCTTTTTAGATTTATCTCGTAATAAAGTGGATTATGATTAACCTTTTAAAACCCAACCCAAGAAAAATAAATTTTTTTTAAATCTGAAATAAAGTCTATATTTGGCCCTTTAACAAAATGTAAAAAAAAGTACTTAAAAATATTTTTTTTTATATTTACCATTTATTATTATCGTGCAACATGTCACAATGATTGTAGTGCAAAAGATGTCCACCAGGGGGCAGACAACAAGTATCAGGTTGTGTACAACAGGTTTAAGAATGTTTTTAGCATAAAATGATGCAAAAGGTCCCAGAAAGTGTGTGTACCAAATGTGATACATATGAAATTAAAGGGTAACTCAGTGCTGGACTGACCAACAACAGCACTAGTGAAAGAACTAGATTAATTACAAATATGACTCCAATTTCTATGCATATCACATCTGGTATCAAGTCGTAATTTGCTATAATTAAATTAGTTATTAGTGTAGAAAAATCGATTCTCAATTACAAAAATTGATATAAAAATTTTGTATCTAGTTAGTTATTAATTGATACTTAAATGCAACTTTGGCGTGTTCTGGTCCAGAGAAAGACCCAGCTGCCTCTACCCATTTTTAACAGGCACAGCAGCGGGCAGCCCCACCCCCTGATTGAGCCATTGTTTAGTGTTATCCACTAAGCTACATTTAGCGAGTTTTTTTAGATATCTCTTGCAAGTATTTTAAGCGGTTAGTGACAAATCTGGACTTTTTCAGGTGTTATTGGAGACTTTTAGACTGATGTGAAAGCATGTATCATTAATCTTCTTAAAGAGCAGCAGGTGCTGCGAGAGTTCAATTTGATCGGACCAACAAAAAAAAATTTTTCTTGTTCTTTCGGCCTCAAGAAGTTCTCCACGGAATCCACCTGGGGACACCGAACTTTCTTTTTCTTTTGTGTAAGTTCGCAATACCCTAACAAACGGCTTAAACAGCTTGTTCAAGCTGTTTTGCTCAGTTTCTTTAGATGTTACTAGTCTGCATCTGTCCCTCTCAGCATCTAGTCAACATAACACGCACACCGGACAATGACTTTATTCCCACGTTAACAGAGGAAGTTTGTTGTTGTAACGTAGAGCTTTAACGAATTAATCAGAAACGGTATCAAGCATCTTGTTGCTTTACCATTTTGGGTGCTTGTGTTTAGACTGTTAAGTAAGATTGATATGATTTAGTGGTTATTATACTTTTTGAGCCAGAATATTCTCAAGAGAAGCAAAGCATAACCCATTTTTTACACAACTAGCGTCATCTTAATAATGAGCTGTAGCAGTTCATAATTCAGTCATTAAACTGAATGGAAATTGGAGTTTATTTAATAAATTACCATCCCTTATTTGCGCGGGAACGCAATAGTACTGCGTGCTTACGCAAAAGAGAAAAAAAAGTTCCATGTCCCCTGGGGGGCTCTGTACTGTTCTGACTTGTCATGGACGTTACGTCTTTATGGATCCATTCATACAATATACAGCAATTTAAATTTGTAACATCTGAAAAGAAATCCTGATTCTGAAGGCGTGGCGGCTTTTATTTTGCCGTGGTGGTGCACCACCATCATTTACATGTTGTGAAAACCCTGAAGACCGTGTCTTTGCACAAGCTAATAGAGCTTTAAAATAATGCATTTATTTCACAATGTTAATCTTTTCTAATAATATTTTTAATGTTGTTTGGGTTGGGTTGTTTTGTAGTGTTCTGACTGATTTTCAACAAAAAGCACCATTATAGGTATCGAATTAGTAATTTTTGTCTCATGACATCCCTAAGGCTATATAATGTGCCTGAAGGGAAAAAACACTACTCAATGGAAACATTTGTGGAGATGTTTCTCAGGGAGTCACTTGAAATTTCAGAATCTGTTGATCTTCAGATTCAAAGAGTCCACAGAGCATTAACGCTAAAGCCAGCAGCTAAATACAAACCGAGATCGATTGTGGTTAAATTCTTGCAATTCCGGATAAAAGAATTCGTTCTGAGAAGAGCTTGGGAAAAGAAGGAGATTCACATTAATAAGCAAAGGATTTATTTGGATCATGACTACCCACCTGTCATCCTAAATAACCGGAAAGAATATAGTGAAGCAAAACGGGTGCTGCGTGAAAGTAAAATTAGATTCCAACTCCATGTCCAGCAAGCTCCGCGTTTTCTACGAGGATGGGACAAGACTTTACCAATAATTATAATAAATGAGTTTTTAAAAAACTGGTCTAAACAAGCTAAATAGAAACAGCATTGCTTCTATGAAGTTTTGTGCTGCTTCTCTTTTGTAACTTTCAACAGAACATTGCCAAAGGCAAAGTTTTTAAGGTTTTGCAGCTTGCTGTCTCATCGTCTTCAGCGCTGGCAAAAGGAGAATCTTTTATGCTTTGTGTTTACTGCAGTGAAAGCTGCACAGTGAAGCGCTGTTTTGATATTTCAGTTTGGAGCAAGAGCCCTTAAATAAACTCATGATATGTCAACATTTATCTCATCAAGTCTTAACTACTGTCGGAGCTTAATCTTACAGCAGCACCAGCAGCGGTAATATGTCTTTGATTCTGTTCTGACATGAGCAATTGTGGATTTTCTTTACAAGTAAAAAAGTAAAAGTAGTTTGAGCCAAAAGCAAAAGTTGTGGGAAAAAAAAAATTTTTCTCAAAGAATAACAGACTTTAGTATTCAAGACATGTCTTGCCCAGTCCCTTCAGTGCTTGGTCCTTGTCAGACATTTTATAGACTAAACACGCACAGCAACAGAAACACATGACCCCTGACCTTGTAGCTTGTGTTTTCCAGCTGTCGCCTCAATAATAACAATAACCAAACACCCACAAAGTCCTAGTTGAACATTAGGGGCCAAACAAGTCACAGTTTTTCTTCTTTTTTTTAATTCCCACAAACAATTTCCTCCATGCTGCTACTTTTACTTTGATTTAGTTTGTTTCACAAAGACTGGAGCTGTCACTCATCTGCAGAGTAAAGGGCATTTACAGACAAAAAGCAGACAGCAAGATAAAGAAGCCAACTTTAAGAAAAATGCTATTATATGCTTTGTGATAAAGAAGAATATGGAGATCGATTGAAGATAACATGATGAATAGAAAAACAACACTTAAAAACAAGGCTGCTTTCTAAACAAGTGGAAAAAGTGAGCCTTTCTTCCCAGCTGTATGCTTAAAAACAACAGTTCAAGAAAACAGCAGGATAAATATTTATTATAGTTCAGCATTCAGTTTATTCACTCTGAAGTGTGTTTAATACAAAAATGTTTTAAAAAGAAAATTTAGGACATTCATGACAGTCCAGTTCCAAGCCAAACAAACCTGTTTGGATGGAGCACAGTCAAATCAACACACGCATATCCCAAGACAAGGCAGATCACGTCCCTACTCAATCTCACAGTCCAGATTTAAAAGTCCAAACTGAACAAAGTCCAAGTTCGAACTCAGGCCAGCCACATTTGATCTCATCTCCATGTGGAGATGTCAGTTCTCATGTCAAGTCAGGTAAGTGTCAGATCTTCAGTGCAGAAATCAGCAGTCATTTACAAAGTCTACACAATCAATCAAAAGTTATTCACCGGTGCCGACAGTTGAAAAGGTCTCAGGTGGTAAAATCCTAAATTCCACACAAGTAATCTGAAATAATGCCAACTCAGTCAGCAAGAGTAAAATCCCTGGATAACAATGAGTCAGTCATGGCGGTCATTGTATGAGCAAAGTGTGACATTAACACGGCACCAAAACAGGAAGTACATCACTCAAACACCAACATACTGTAACTACGCAATTTCATCTCAGCTGTTTTGCTTTTTGATATTTTTGTAAAATTTTCACTTTCTGGGTCCTAATGGTTTGTGTTTTTGTACTAAGCTGCGCATAGCTTTAAGTGTCTTCTGACACTTTGGCCATGTCTGGACAAGTGCCACTTTGTGCTTTTTTTCCCCATCCACTTTAGACACAAGAAAAAATAAAGTTGGTGAAGATGAGGGATTTGAAAAGTGTATGTGTGGTTCTTCTGAAACCTTGGACACCAGCAAGCATGCTGAGAACAACCAGAGAAATCTATGCCCAGTCTAAGGAAACAACAATGTTTACTCGCACAGGAATATCACGACTACAGAGTTATAGTAAAAAATGAGTTGGACGTATCTGCATAATGTAACTATGAATGAAATATCACGCACTTAATCTGAATATTTTACAATCATTTTAGCAACAAGGATGTGTCAAATTTTATCAGAATAAATGCATAAATGTGGTTTAAAATTATTTAGTACTAACTGAAATATCATTGGATTACAGTAAATTAGGTAGAATTAGATGACAACTGGGTCTAAAAGACGACTTTGTCATGAACTGAATAAATGAATGCTGTTCTTTTTATAAAATGTGCTAAGTGGGACAAATGGAGGTTGAGGACAAAACGAAAGAAAACTAATTATGACTACTTTCTGATTGCTCATGTTTGGCTAAAGCAGTTAAAGCATGAACCTAAAATTGGGAGGGAAAACCGAAAAATAAAGTGTGCACACCCTTGTTTTTTTTATTTGTTTATTTAATGACAATGCATCGGATCCGTCTGAAAAGCAGCCCAAGTATTAGATTAGTCCATTCCAATGAATGCAATTCAGTACTTTCTGAGGCACAGACGCTACTTGGTCCAAATAAGCAAGAGTGTCCTCTCAGCTCAAGGGTGCTCGTTCAGACATTAAACCAGCCCATTCAGCTACCGTCAGACTTACGCGAAGAACTGCATGTCTAAAAGGGCCTTCATGTGACTTAAGTACATACACAAAAGCGACATGACTGTCGGTTTAAACAATGAAACTATAAGTTAGGAGCATTCAGGTTTAAAGCCAACCAGTGAAAACACAGAATGTGTGAGAGAAGGTAGGAAAGAGAGAATCAGGGGAAGAGAGTTTAGTGTGGAAAGACGAGCAAAGTAGTGTTTGTTTTCACTGCAGAGCCTGGCATGTTGGTGAGTGTCCACGGTTCGTCTATCTCAATCTCTGTCAGTCTTTTAGTGTCTGTTCAGACGGTAAACACAGATGCTTCAGAGTGGCTGCACAAGCAAACCCTGTTCAAAGATCTGTTCAAACACACACACACAAAGAGTGAATGACAGACACAGGAAACCTCCCTTCCCCAGAGAAATCTGACAATCAGGGTGATTTTAGTGGGCATATGTGTGTTTGTTAGTTAGTGTGTGCATGCACATTCCAGCGTAGTAATTAAATGCAAAGCAGCTCCAAAATAGTGAATATAGTTAAAACCGTAGGGAACCAGTCCAGAGACAAGAAAAAAAAAAGAACCAGTCAGGAAGATAAATCGAAATGTCACATCAACACTTGAAGACGAGCTTATATCACAGAGTAACAAAGTTTTCTTGTCTCAATGAAGACCTCAGAGGCACAGACGTTTTGCCTGGAGCTTCCCATCAATCAAAGCTATACTATTACTGCAGAACACATCTGAGATCTTGGGGCCATCTCCAATATTGCATTATATTACATTTTGTGTCTAAGCCACCCATCCAAATCAGCGGTGTCACATGTCCAAACAGCTACCAGGTAAAAGAACGTAGGCATAGCTTCTTTCTGAAGAAATCAGGCCATTTCTGGGACTTCTGATGTATAATTTAAGAAAAATATTATTTTTAAAAATTTAAAAACATACAAATAAATTCACACTTCTTAATGTGTGTGGAAGATGGTTTAGATAAATCCCAGAATGTCCCACCATCTTATAAGCCCGAAACTTCCCGCTGAATATTTTTAATAAACATCTTTATTCCTGACTGAATAAAAACTTGGTGCCATTATCTCTTTTGCCCCACAGAAAATGCTCTGATAGGATCAGCTGACAGATAAGTTTAAAAGCTACTAGATCTCAAATTTTACAACTCCTTTTGTAAGCATACAAGATGGTAAAGATTTCTGTGATCAAACGGTGTATGATTCAAAGCAGGGCAAGTCAACTCTAACTTGTCATCCTGGAACTGTTTCTGAATGTTATGAAGCAAAAACTTAACTAATTCTCTTTTCCAACAATCACCTAGAAGAGAAGTGTCTCTGATTAAGCTTAATTAAAAGATTTTTAAAGGTACTAAGGTATGCAAATATTTCTTAAAACAATTATTATGCTCATTTTTGCTACTGGGTGACATCCAGCTTCTGCTTGCACAGCAGAATTATTGAGGAACGAAGAAAAATGTGGAAAAATAGCATTTGGTTGCAAAAAGAAAAATGAAAAGATAAATCAGTTGTTAGACTGGGCCCATTTCTCTCAGCCTGGATGATGTAAACATGTTCATGCAGGGGCTTACACAGTCTTTCCCTTTAGTGAAAGTGACTGGATGGTTAGGTCAATCCTCACTTCATGCTCAAACCAGTCTCCCTGCCATAAGCTAATAACTTCTACAGAGAGTTTGTGCATCCCTACAGTCTTTTCCCTCTCATGTTGCACAGAACCATGAGACATAGTTAAAATTTTTCTGTGAGGCTTTACCTCACCACCATTCTGCTCATTACTCTTCATAAGAAAGCTGAAACAGCAGGGCTGCAAAAGGAAGTAGCCTCCCAGAAGAAAGAAGCAACAATAGTCCCTTGCTTTGAGCTACTCGGCAACACAGCTGCAACGCGTTCTGGCTCTGAGGCAATCGCCAGAGTTGATCGCAACCACTCCAGTCATTGCTTGTGTTTCTTCCACACATGCAGTGGCCATTGTGGGAGCGTCCAACAAGTATATCAACGCTACATGCTGCTAAAAATACAGAGAAGCTGCACTAACCCACACAGGAGAAATGTGCTGGACAAGAAGCCGGACACTGAAAAGCCATACAGAACTTTGTCAATTGTAAAGATAAACACACATTGTGTAGACGAGTCATATATAATCTCTTTATCAAAACAACCTGCATCATAAAAAATTAATTATCTGGTTATAAACTTTCTAGCCATGGGTAACATAGGGTCACCATCGAAAACAAGAGAAAAATGGCAAAACTGTGAGTTTCATGACACAAACACATGACCCTCACCCAAGCCCACGAGAGACACATATTCACCAAATGCATAATCTTCACTGTAAATGTGATTCAATTAAAAGCTGTACTAAAAAGGTGAATCTTAAGTTTTCTTTTTAAAATGTCAACACTCCCTCAGCTGCGCTCGGCTCCTCGGAAAAGAAGGACCGTTATAACTAAATGATGCTTTTCTATAAGTCTTAGTCTCAACTTTAATAATAAATAAAAGACTAACCACTGAGGACCTGAGGGCTCTGGAGGGTTCATAAGCTAAAAGCAAGATAAATAATTTGGACTACAACCTTCAAAAATAACTAAAAGAACTTTAAAATAAGTTTGAAAGCCCACAGGAAGCCAATGCAGATAACTTAAAACTGGTGTAATAGGCTCTTTCTGTTCTTCGTAAGCATGCGAGCAGGAGGTTTTTTTAATAGATGTGGTGGATTTATATTATGTTTAGGAAGACTTAAAAGAAGATCATTCAGTAATCAATTCTGCAGGACATTGGGCGAGGACCAATTAACAGATATGACAATGACAACAAAGAAGAAGCACTATTTTACTGTATTACAACTAATGTATAACTAAAAGTCAGCGAAGTAGAATTATCTATCATTTTAGTGACTAGTACTGAAAAACTGAACAGAACAAAAACAACTGAGCCAGTCAATTCAGAACAAGACAAAGAAATAGTGTCAAAAATTAGGGCTGGGAGAAGGACTTGTAATCCTTGGTTAACCTACAATGAATAAATGTGTCTGTGCAGTAGACGGGAACGTGTTGAGACGAGGAACGACTGGTGGAGGATGGGATGTTGACTGTGTCTTATGTGAACTTTTTGTGGTCTAAAGCAGCAAATGAGTCAATCTTGTGCTAAAGAATTAGAACAATCTCTAATGCATCTAATCTATGCATTCTTTTAGGTTCTCATTAAAATCTCATTTGCAAAGTCTTCTACAGCCTTTGTAATTGTACACTGCTGCAGTTATTAGTATTAGCCTCCCCCATAAAACCATAAACATTAATCCTAAGAAATGCACTATTCCATCTTATCCCAGTGCAACTGGTAAATTCTGCAATTGTTTTCCATGAACAAGGTTAAATTCGTCCATGAATCCCCTGACATCTTTTCTTTAAACACAGCATAAAAAAACACATTCCCATTACACAATCATCCTAAATAAAATCTTATAGAAAGGAAAAAGCAAAGCATGTTTTTTTATTTAATGCACATGCATAATTTCTGCATTTGGCCCAAGGTGTTGTTTAACCCTAGAAAAATTAAGAATTTGGTCAAGACTTGGTCATTTTGCCTGACAGAATGTGATTGTGTCAGTTTGTGCAAAGCTCCAGGTTCGTAATGTAGTCACAACACAACTGCAGCCAACAGAAACAAACAGTCTGAGGCTCACAGACGCTTTTTCTCTGCAAAAAAAAGCAAGCAAAAAAATAAAATTAAAATTAAAACAGTTTTTTGGTTTGTTTTAGTTCAAGTGCACAAGTACCAGAATAACACTAATCTTCCTGGAATATTTTCTTTTATACAAACAACGACATCAAGAAACTTCATGAAAACATGTTTTTCTTTTACCTCTACATATGTTAGAAGAAGGAAATATTGCAGTGTTTTCCCACAGAAATAATCAGTTGGAATGGAGGTAGTTTGAAGAAAAGTAATTAAAGCAAGCCTCACAGGTTTCTGGTTGCAGTTTACCTTGAATAAGAACTCTACTAGGTTTTGGCACCACTATTTTTTCTCAACATATAAATGAGTATATGTGCTTTTATGTGTGCGTGCATGTGTGTGTGGTGCGTGTTAGCAAATGCTCTTGATAGTGCAGTAATGTTCCATGCTGGTTGGCTGGGGACTAGGAAAAAGGCAGTTGCACAGAGTAAACAGAGGATGATTAATGTGGATGGATTTAAATAGATGGGGATGTGCATTGTATGACTTCATCAGAGAGATAAGTGGGCATATGAGCAAATGTTGATAATCATATATTTGCATCATATATTTATTTTCTCTTTTGCCAGAGGGATATGTGCTGCTCCAACAGAGACAGACAGTATATTTTCTCCTAATTTCTCAGAGGAAAAAAGTATTATTTAGCTTATTTAAAATTTGTCAAATGTTTCCTGATGTGCAAAATCACCAGGGTGAATTTGTGCTTACATTTAGTCAAGGGAACCTTTTTTTTATATGCACATTTAAAATGTAAGACAAGGCAAGTTTATTTCTATAGCACATTTCATATACAAGACAATTCAAAGTGCTTTATATAAAACATTAAAAGCAGTACAGATGGTACAAAGAAAGCGTAGTGGTAAGACGTAGCAACAAATAACATGAATGACAATAAAAAATCATAATAAAATCATAAAATGGATTTGAATGATTAAAAACAAGATAAGTTCAAAGTTACCGTGAAGAATTAATGCATAGGTGCATGCGAAAAATAATGTTTTTAACCTGGATTTAAAAATGTCTACATTTGGTAAGGTTTAATCTCCACTGGCAGTTTGTTTCACTTTTTTGCAGCATAACAGCTAAATGCTGCTTCTCCATGTTTAGTCTGGACTCTGGTCTGGACTAGTTGACCAGAATCTTT
>JBAMHW010000010.1:5196997-5208065 GCA_037177495.1 Rhadinocentrus ornatus
ATCAATCAATCAATCAATCAATCAATCAATCAATCAATCAATCAATCAATCAATCAATCAATCAATCAATCAATCCCATGCTGTTTAGCATGCTAATATAGCTTTTCCAATAGGGCAAAGATGCCAATTAATAATCTAAAAATGTTGTCTTGCAACCAACCAGCTCAGAGCCGTGAAGGTGACCTACCTTGTAGCCGACAGCAGGTATTTGATCCTTTGATCTGTGGAGTTCATAAGATTTAGTGTTGTCCCAACATTTCCAGCAGGTCCTCCATCAGGTTACAGTCTGGCGAGTTTGAGACCAGGGGAACATTTTATGCATGCCATGGTGCATACTGTCCTGCTATGGATGATGCTTGTTAAACAAAAAGCTTCTACACAATTGTCAGAACCCTTTTTTTTTTCCTTTTTGACAGAACATTGTATTGTAATTAATGACTGAAGTTAATAACTTAACCTGTCAGCTGCTTGGATGTTCTAATTGTAATTCAACAGCTACAACTATCTGAAGTTATGGTTGTATAAGTTGTGTTTGGAAGGGGAGGCGGTCACTCAGGTGGTCATCCAATGATTGAAAGCTTGGAAGTTCAAATCCCACTACCCCAGTCAACTTGTCATTGTGAACCTCCTTGCCTCCAGTGTGTATGAATGATCAGTAATGGTTGAAGAGGCCATTGGCGTTGATTGGCTTCCACATTTCCGTCAGTCTGCCCAGCTGTGGCTACACATGTAGCTTTCCATCACCAAGTATGAATAAAGAGTGAATGAATATCGGATCAATGTAAAGCACTTTGAGTGCCTTGAAAAGTATTATCATTATTATTATTATTGTGTAACTCTGCGAGCTTCATTAACTGTGTGCAAGGGTTCAGATTTTGTGGTTTCATGAACAGGACTGGAAGAAAACAAAGTGGAAATGATGTGGAGAAGATGACTGCCTGTCTAAAAGCAGACATGTATGGAAAATAACACAAGTGACATGTTCCACCTAAAAGCTGAGATGCACACAGTCCCACATCAGATTCAGCTTCTATTCTGTTAGCAGTTTCTAGCCATTGGGTTGCAGCAGTTAGTTAGTCACTCACCACTGTGTCTGCCAAATAATTACAGGGACAGAACAGTTATTTAAAAAGTGCCAATCAGCCACAGGTATCTAAAATGATTTGAATGCATGAACTATCATTTACTTGTACTTATATGTCCTGGAGGTAAATGAGTAATTTATAACAAACTGGGATATATATTACAGTGTGAAAGAATATACATGGAAATTAATTTTTTGCAGTCCACATGCGTGGACATCTCCGTTCCATTTCCAAACCCTTGCTGCCCTGACACTCACCACAAATTTCTGGTCCTGTCAATCAAATTTAACAAGCTACAGATGGGATGAAGTGTGGTGGGGGGTGACCGAGGGGAGTTTGTTAGTGGCTGCCCTCAAATGAGAGAGGAAAAAAAAATCCAAAAAGTACAGAGCCAGAGAACTAAAATAGAGTAATCACAGGAAGAGAGGTGTATAATGACTCCAACATATTCAAATAAAAATGAAAGCATTGTCAATTATATTTCAGTAATTTAATATTTTTTTATTCTTTGTTTTGTGTAATAATTTTAGTTAAAGCTCAAGTAATTTTTGTTTTTACTTTATGTATTATTTGATTTAATTTCCTGCTTGGTTTATTAGCTTATTTTTAATATGATGCTAATTTAAAAATACTTTTTTTTTTTTTTTTTACTATTTTATGTAAATGTCTGGTCATTTTAATAGGAGCAGCATTATGTTTTTATTCTTCTTTATATTGATTTCTCTGCAAATTGTGCTGCATTCAGTCGATAAAAATATGCTACATTCATCTTTTTACATTTAAATTGATAAAACAATTTCTAGTCTACACATGCAGTCATTGTTTATATTGCACACGCACCCACACAACAATGGAGACATCAGAAGCAAGTCAGGGTTTGGTATCTTACCTACGGACACTTCAACATATGAAATAGTTAATCCTTTTTTTCTCCAGAGCTACGATAAAATGTATCTGAGGATAGAAGCAAACCCATGCAACCTTTATAAACTAGCCTGGGCTCTAGGAAAATAAAACTATGAGTTGAAATGTGTCCACTCAAGTTTTTATTTATTTATTTTTTTTTAATCCTTTGGATATTTTTTTCATATGAAACTGCTGTTTTGGGAGCCTGAAAATCACTTCAAAGGTTACAACTTGTGCATTCAATTACTTTTTCCATGTACTGGGTTTCGTGAGGTCAGTGAGCAGGTGCATTACAGTCATGGAGCACTTCATCTTTATCCTGATTACCTTGATTTTACTGCAAAATAAAATGTGTCCGAGAATGATTTGTCCCTATTAACAAAAAAGTAAGGCTATATGTTGTTAATTTAACTTTGGCTCAGCCAGAATACACTATTTATGGTGAGAATTGTCCTTATGGAGGCATAAAACCAAGATTGGTTCAGCTGGTTCAGTTCAGATTGGTGCAGATGGTCCCCGGCTTCAGTATTTGCATGATGGGAGTCCTCAAGGAAAATAGGTTGGGAACCACTGTTCTAGGCTAAGAGGCAAATAGTATTAACACATACAATAACATCAAAGTGTGATATCTAAATATCCAGGGAGATACAACAGGAAATCTCCACTGTCCCTCATTACTCACAACCCTGACTTCCCTGCAGGTGTCAGTTCATCTGTGTTTTCTGTATAAAGGTAGTTGTGTACTTAGTCATTTATTTAAAGGCAGCACCACTATGTCCTTATAGCAGCAACAGGTGTGTGTGTTTTTTGTATTTCAC
This sequence comes from Rhadinocentrus ornatus, assembly GCA_037177495.1. Taxonomy (NCBI): domain Eukaryota; kingdom Metazoa; phylum Chordata; class Actinopteri; order Atheriniformes; family Melanotaeniidae; genus Rhadinocentrus; species Rhadinocentrus ornatus. The sequence goes on from JBAMHW010000010.1 coordinate 5,199,807, forward strand.
CATACAGAACACCCCCCCACCCCCCACCTCAGCTTTTGTCAACCATTTCTCATAATTCATGTTTGTAAAATACACATGTGGATATGGACAGGGTCTATAATCTACAGTGCAGTGGTATTAACCCGATTTGGGCCACTTTTCTTTAACAGAACAATGTTAAACACAACCATAAATCTTGTCAACCAAACATATGCATTTAAAAGCTAAGTGTTTACATTTTTATGTACTTCATGTACTTATATACGTACATACAAGTCAAGCAACTGTCATTGAACTGAGATACACATGATCATTAATAAACGGTCACACAAAGTAACATTTCAGTGACAAATGTAGCTTCATTAGACAACTAATCAATGGCAAATACTGACATCAAGTCAGACAGATTGGTTGAACTTTTAAAGAAACAGATACATTAAACTGCAGTGATCTTACTGGGGCAGAGGTCTGGAAAATCTGTTCATTCCGTTATGCTGGTAGGCAAAAAATAAATAAACAAATAAATGAATAAAAACAAATAGCTGATGCAGAATTTGGATACTGATAAGTTGCATGCCAGACCAAAAAATGAATTTAAGCCCAAACAGAGACCAGCAACACCAGGGCAATCTCAGTACTTTATATACCAATAGAAATAAACCGTTTTTAAATACATATATATTTTTTGTCATTGTTTTTTTAAATCTGGTAGTATGCTACATCTTTAACTCTTAAATTCTGTTGTTGATATCTTTTCTTTTTTAAAGTCAGAATTGAAAATTGACTGGCTAAAAATATTTATCTTTGAAGATAATACCCATGAATCCTGTCTGGCAACATTGGTAAAATAATATTTATAATTGCATGGCCATAGATTAACTTGTGGGAACAAGATAATGAAGTGGTCGTCGCTCGTTAGGAATGCATGCAATAACATGCCCAGTGTCTGCATATTGCTTTCATTTCAAACTGTGTACCTTAAACACATTAATTAAGTATCTCCTACTAATTGTTAAAGTCCTTAATCACCACAGATTGCAAGATATCATTGTAACAGACCATGTTGTTCCTAAGTAATTAGGTGTATTTCCAATAAAGCAGCATATCTGCGGTTGAATGGTGTATTTGCCGCCATTTGTTGTTTTGCAGAAAACTATTTAGTTAAGTAAACCCAGTAAACTGGGTTACATCATTGTAATTCATCCTAAAATTAATTTAAATCTAAACTATCCACACTGTAAACCTGGATTTTGTTTGAATATCAACTTTTAAGTAGTAATTATGTATTATTTTGTTTTATATAAACAGTGTTTCATTACTAAATCAAATAAATTATTTCTTATACTTTATAACATTGTGTGATAATATCTATTAGCAAAGATAACTAAATATGTTTAAATTTTTACTCTAGGCAAATTTGCCAATGTTGATACAAATTAACCTTTTTAGTTACAGCATGTGTAAAACCTAAAGTGGTTTAGGGGAACAGGTTTCCACACAGATTTTTAGTAAACTCAACTAATCCAGGACTGCAGTGCGTGTTACATGCATGCTATGGCCATAATTTTTCACACACAAATAATGCATGGCCGGAAAATAATTATATCGTTCCCACATATTATTAATATATTTTCTATTAATGTCACCGAAAGGACTCCAATAATATCTGTTTCACTAAGCAGTTATTATCAAAATAGCTCTGACCACACTGATGAGGAAACCATTAATGTCTTGAAACCAGCATCTAGAGGCCATCAGTGGTGTTGCAGTTAATGGCACTTGGGGAACGTTTGTACTTCTCCCACCAACTTCGTCTGTCTTTCATGCAGCATTTTGTATATCAGGAGTCTTTTGTGCAACTTTGACTTACCTTGAACATAAGCCAAGATCAATTAATCAAGAATCAATTAATCCTGAATATGTTGATGTCTCTGCCTAGAAGTGTCTTCTTTTGATTTTAGCAAACATATGTTAATATTGGAAGAAAACGATGTGTGTGTGTGTGTGTGTGTGTGTGTGTGTGGGGGGGGGGGTTCTTATGATTGTTTTAGGTGTGTTACTGAGATGTCATAATTGTTGCTGGTTAATGTTAAATTGTGACTATAAAAGAAAAAAAAAATTTAAGTGCTTTTTCCAAGCACATTTTCTTTCAGTCCCCCTTTCTATTTCAGTTAAGTTATGCATCAGCTTCACATTAACCTCAAAGAATATAACACATACATTCTTTTATTTTTAAGATGTTAAATATTTGTACCCCAATGTGTCTTTTATGGTGCTTTGCAGTACTAATATTTCTTAAGTTTTGTAAGAGCACTTCAGTCCTTGAAAACTTGACTTGAATTCTCACAAGTGCGTGCATTGTGTGGATATGCATGTCGTTAAATTATTAGATAGCTGCAGCACTTTAAGCACCAACCTACTGTTTTTATTACCTCTGTAAAGGACCTGAGGCTTTCAGTAGCTGGCTTAATTGCCTTGCATCGTCCATAAGAAAGCTCATCCATTTTTTCCACATGTATTATCATATTTCTAAATCCACTTGATGCAGTTTAAGAACTAATTGACCATATTGTGCTGAGGTGAAGCATCAAGGACAAACAGGAATCCCCTCGTTTATTTTCCATGAACACTGTCAGTGAGGCTCCTGTAGCACCCACATCAGCTGATCCACACAAAAACACAGTTCTGCCAAAGCCATACTGAGTTTAAAATTTAAATCTTAAATTCTCTAGTGAACAGTCTTCCTTCATATGTATGTTAATGAGTCACTCTTTTAAACCATACCGTCTGCCAGACCAGAACCCCTGAATGAACTTCACTTCCCCAAGAAACTTCCCTGCCAAGACGCGTCTCGTCTCTTTGAATCTGACAGTTTCTCTTCATTCCTCAAGTCAGCATTTGCAACAACAGGCTTTGTCCACACTTACAGCCCAAAGGCAAAGTGTGTGTGTGACAGTGTGTGAATGGATCTGGATAAATGAATGAGCTTCGTCTTCAGTGTGACTGACCCTGCATAACGCAAGCCAAGCACATTGTCAGCTTTGGGGAAAACTGCTTATTGACAGGAATAAAGTGCAAGCTTTGTTATTTCACACATTCAAATGAATGCAGACAGTTAAGTATAATGTGGTGCCATTCAATGCCGTTCTTAGACTTCTGGGGAACCTTTCCCTTTTCCCTGTTCTCTTACTGGATATTTCTATATGTGCACGTTTCATTGACTAAACTGTGGCTTCTAATTAAGTGTCTCACAACTGCTTTGCTTCTCTCCCAGGAGCTGAGGTGCAAACTAACAAAGCATCAAACAATAGCTGCACATATTTAGTCAAGAATCAAATTATGCTAGGTTGAGCACTTTACCCTGCCCCAGTTAATAATTTTATCTGATGCTTCAGTTAGAAATTCAAGTAATTCAGGAGTCTGATTTTGTTAGGTTTTAAACAATTAAGTTTACTCTCACTTACACTGTATTATGCCCACCTTGCTAACTTGCTTTTAACCTCAGAACTGCCTTAATTATTTGTGCCATAGATTCAATAAAGTGTTGGAAACATTCCTCAGAGATTTTCCTTCATATTGACATGATAGCACCACACAGTTCCTGCTAGTTTGTCATTCACCCATTCCATCACATCCCAAGTGCTCTATTAGATTGAGATTTTGGGCATCATTTATAAAGCTGGCATAGGTACAAAAACCGGCGTGTGCCAATTAAAGTCAACTTTTGGGATTTATAAAAAAACAAATTTAGCGGGAGAATGTCACTACCTCCATGGCAGCTCTGATTTGTAAAATTTGTATGCACAAAATCTGGAAAAACGGGATACTGCATCACCAACGGTACCTTTCACGCCACGTGTTATATATTAAAGCTGTTTGCAGAAATGAATAAATACATACATTCCATATTAGTTCTCCTAACAGTGCTGTTTGGGGAAAACAAAACAAAGCAGGATTTTCAGAAAAAAAGGAGATTGTATTAACAAGAACCTCAACCACTAAAATATGTTCTGTCATTGTGAAATAAAACTTACATGTTATAAAATCCATCCAGCTAAATAAGGTGGACAGTCTGCTGCAAGCATGTAGCAGTCAGTACAAAAAGTAGCTTTGGTTGTTCATTCCAGCAAAGCGGGACGCAGACTGGAGGTTGAAGGTCTAGAAGTGATGCAACGCTAAAACACACAAGAGGATGGATTTCCTTTTATTTATTTATTCTAATGCAATGCTTTTTTATTGTTGTTCCAATTTCTGTCAAGACAGTCGCTATTTCCCACAACTCCTTGGCCACCTGGTTAGCGTTGATTGTTACACTCTGCACATGCAGGACTTCCTCGGAGGAAACGGCTACTGTGGTGCTGTGTGGAGTCTCTGGCCTCACCCTCTCCAACCACAGCTGCAGCAGCACTCACCACCTGAAACACCCAGGAACTAGAGAGAAATGTTATTTAACACTAAATAAACTGCTAATCTTAATTAGGAACAAATCACAGGACTGCGAGCGGAAAAAAAGAAAGAAAAACAGAAAGAGACAGGAAACTGGAAATTAATCCAGCATGATTAAGTGATTGTTTATGTGGAGGCAGAACTGTTAAATAGAATGTTTTTTTTCCCAGCAATCCCTTTCAAATTGCTCTTGCTTTTACATGCGGCTTCATTTCCTGCTGTGCAGCTGTTGTTTGCCACACTGATTAAAAAAATTGGATAAGATTAAGTGTGTGTGTTTGACTACAATTTGACATCCACAGCTACTGATGGATATCTTTGATTTGTACGTCTCCCATCTGTAGACAAAAGACCTGATTTCACTATTGTCTCCGGTTTGTCATGTTTGTTGTGATAATGATTGCTGAGCATATTCATCATCCAGTAGCAAAACTGCTTCATTAATAGTTATGAAGGAAGAGCTGACATTAAACAACTTCCTCTGCATCTGTTTCCTTACTCTGATAAAAGATGTGAAGGAAAACCTGAAAGCTTTTTATCAGGCAGTAAGAAAAGAGTTCATATGTGGAAAAAATTACTAATATCATAATTTAGGTGTACAGAAATATACCATAAGGTGCCGAGTTGAACAACAAATCTGCAAAAACAAAACCAGTTAGATACTATGACATGCGGAAATGAAAATAAGGGGGACAAAAATGACAGTAACCTGGTAAAACTTGATTTCCATGTGGTACAGTTGATAGGAAGTACTATTTTCTGGAGCAAAACCTGCAAGTTTCATCAGCTTCCAAACACCAAAGAGCCTCACTGAAGGATCTGTGTTCATTCATGTTCTGTTAGAAGTAGCTGAAATGCTAACAATGCACAACTTTCCACATGCTACCGACCTTGGCACCAAGTAACACACAAAAAAAGGCATTTAGTTGAAAAAAAAAATTAAGTAACAGCAGATGCTACAGTATTTTCAGACCTAATAAATACTAAAACAATAATCGATGATCTATGAGGGCCCCAACAACCCTCTAAAACTGGTTTATTCCACACCCACACAGTAGGTCCAACCAAGTTAAAGTGCAGCCACAGACAGCTGGAAAAGAAAGTCATGTATTTCCAAAAGAAAGTGATGTCTGGATACCAGAAAAGGGAAGAAGAAAAAATAGTTGTACAGTAAAAATATAGTATTAGCTTCATTTTAATTTCTTAGAGGAGAGATGTGAGCAGCACCTGAACTAACAAACAGTTTGAGCCGATATGAACAGCAGCTGTCTATCAACACATTAGGATTAATTTAGCGACAATGCAAATGGATTACTATCTGAAATTCCTCAAACCATTTTTACAGACATCACAGTAAAAAAAAAGTTCTGATATTTTACCCATTCCCCAGTGATCAGTCATGACATATTTGGTGTCAATGGATTCCTTCAGATAACTGTCATCAGATTATGTGAACAAATAAATATACCAGAGCCCAAAGTCTGCAATGTTGATAACAAATTATCTAGTACAATTTAAATTAACAGAAAAAGACAGGAGGAGAATTTTCCAACTTTAAGGCCATAATAGCGGCATGGCTCAGTAGGTAAATTGGTCGTCCTGTAGCCCAGGGGTAGCCAATTCGATCCCGGCCTGGGCAGCTCATGTCGAGGTGTCCCTGAGCAAGACACCGAACCACTAATTGCTCCTAATGGGTCGTCGTTGAGCACCTTGCATGGCAGCTTCCGCCATCAGTGCATGAATGTGTGTGCATGGGGGAATGTGACGTACTGTACATGTAAAGCGCTTTGGATAAAAGCGCTGTAAAAGTACAGACCATTTACCATTTAATAACTGATGAATAAGTCGCTGTTGTGTTCATCTTTTGTCTGCTCATGCTGTCACTATGTTGCTTTGTTGAAAATGCAGATGTGCATATTTTAAATAAATTAGATATACAGGTCTACCTACACAAAGACAAGAGTAATGGGGAGAAATCTTTGCATGTTAATCCAATGTCTCATAATCAGATAACCACCATTATCCAATAAACATATCAGATTATTTTGTCCACATGTTGCAGTAAAGGCCTACCAGCATCCAATCTCCTCCTCAATATGGGATTTTTTATGCTTGATAAGGTTGTTTTGCAAAATGTGCAATTCCACAAATGCCTCATCTTATTATCTGTCCTTCAGTAGTTATAAAATTTACACCTGTCATTTCACAAAAATGTGTGATAAATGCAAGAGAATCTCCTCAAGGTACTGCTGAATCTGCACACTTTTGTATTTTTGTTTGTGCAGTTGCACACTAAAAATAAGCACCATGTAACTAAACAATGCAAATTAATAGCATCTTGCTTGCTCAGCACAATCAAACATTGGCTTGAAATAAGGTCTTGCTTTACCACTCACGCCCTGCTGCCAAATTTTTAGATTCTTGAGTTATTCTTCCGCTATTTATTTAAACAACTTCTAATAGCAAGCTTGTTAGTCACCATGATTGAAATCTTAAAAGTCAAATTCCTTTTGCTAAGTTCTACTTTTTAATAAGCTTCTAATAATTCACACACTGCTGAGGCATGCATATGAATGCAAACCATCAGATTGTTATGTACAATTTCATTGCCTTGAATTATCTGAGCAGTTGTAGTTTTAAATGAATGCCATCTCCATCAAATAAATTAGTAATGCCATATGGTTTCACATTTGAATGTCATAAGGATTCACTGCAATTAGTTTAATATCAGCTACATAAAAAGCTTCTGCAGTAACAACTTTAAATAACACCTGGTGTTTAAGTGTGTGATCCAGTGTCAGAATGCAATTAAGTAAGTATGTTATTTACTTCTTCCAGAATGCAGACAGTATCAAAAGGTTAAAATAGATAACCTAAATAAATTATAGGAAAATGAAATGTATCTAACAACATAGGAAAAGGACTTCATTACAAGAAAAAAAAGCAAATATTTTGATATCATTATAGAAATCAGAATTGGTGTCATCACTATCACACATATGCCTCACAGTGACTCTATCTTCCTTTGAAATGAAACTAAAAACCAATTACAAATGCAAATAGTTTTGTTTTTTAATAAGAGCAGCCAAGAACAAGCACACCTGCGCACATGAAACTCCCATACACCTAAAACCTAATCAACAGTCTGTCAGGGAAATAACATAAGCTGGGACACACATGTTCATGCTTTATTCTTTATTTTTCATTCATAATGCGTTTTATACGAGCTGCAAACAAACAATTTCCTTGTGTTACTAATCCAGCATAATTACATTCTTTCTGAGGCTGTATTCTGTTGCTTCTGTATTCTGTTGCTTTGCAGACAGTTTTTGATCAGGAAATGGACGTGCAGTATATGGGTATGCAGTGTTTGTTCTTTTTTGTTGTCACAAGAATATTTATGTCACTGTTAGTCAAGCAACTAGTTGCTCAACTCCTAAATATTTAATGAGATTGTTTGGGAGATTGAAAATTTGCTCACATTATAACAATGTCAGCTATCTATTCAATATTTATCTCTGTGTGTAGGCTTTTAAAGAATTTAAATAAATGTTGGGTAATGTTAAAAGCAGTCCATTAATCTTTTAAGGCACATAGAAGAAGACGGTACATGTACCGTCTTCTTCTATGTGCCTTTAAAAGGCGTTACTTATTACAAACAGTGCTCTGGCATCTGTCAAGCAACATGCAGTTCTCTGGATGGACGGTCCCTGGCGGGGCCAGCTGCTGCCGATCTTGGCCCACTGGGGCCTGTGCCCCAAGACAGGGCTCTTGCTGAGGTTCTCTTCTGCCACCCTCCGGGTGGGGCTGGGGTTGTCTTCGAGGTGGGGTAGC
>JBAMHW010000010.1:5236131-5249637 GCA_037177495.1 Rhadinocentrus ornatus
GTTCAGCAGACGTATGTGCCTGAGAGTTTTGCCAGTGCAGCTCCATGTGAGGAAACATCAAAGCAGCAGCTTTATTTTATTTATCGCAGGTCATATCGTCATGGCAAGTTTCAACAGTGTTATCGCATATCGCATCTTTTACTGATATCGTGCAGCCCTAGCAACCGCCCATAAAACTCATAGAAAACCAGCAATTACTGACATGATTGACAATGATATGACTCATTGTGAACAGGATCAACAAATAAATGGTCATCAGGCATCATGCATGAAATGACAAATACAGATATTGACAAGTATAGAACTGTTTGCGGGGTTACATTTCAGTCTCCTGCAGCCCTGAACATGGTTAAAGAGAATGATTTTTAACTTATTAAAAGTTTTGAAGCAAAATATATTAATATTTATAGTTCTGATCATTTTTATCCAGGTTGATGTGCTCTTTAAGCTTGTGTGATTAGCTCTGGGGTACAGTACACCTCTTCCATTTGTTCCTTATAAAATTTTTCTTCAGGAACTTTATAAGAGGAGATATTTTGCTCAGGACTTTTGCTGGCATCAAGGAGGAGTCCTTGTAGGCAAGAAAAGATCTTTTAAATTTGCCGTAGGTCTAACTGCACTTAAAGCAACACTACATAACTTTATGACCTTAAAACTCTGATTCATTTTGAAGGTACACTGACATTTATCATGCACATTCCTGGAGCCGTCGTTGCCCTGCAGCATCCTGAGGCCGAGAAACCTCACTTAATAACTTTGTGTTACAGCCAGGGCATCATATGCTCATGTCAGAACCATGTCACATGCCAGCGACTACAAATCAACACATCCGCCCTTTTGAACAGGCATCATGGCTGATTCAGTAACGCAACACAAGAGGCCATTTTTGAAGGAAGCGAGGAAAAGAAAGAAAAACGTAACAGAGAAGAGATAAGACAAGAGTCAACGTAAGACTGACTTTTACTGACTGGAGAGATCTGAGGGCAGATATAAGATGCAAGACGGATGCTGAATTAACCTTCATTAGGGTGTGCAACAGCACGAAAATCTGCCAAAGTTCAGCAGTGTGGCTTTAGGACTGCATAACCCTGTTAAATTATGATGCATTTCATTGCAGCGCTACTAGACTTATCACTTGATCAGAGATCATTTTTGTTTTAAAGAAACTTTGCAGAATGCATAATAATATGAATAAAATCATCCATCCATCCATTTTCTGAAGCTCTTCAGGAGGTGGGTCGCCTAAGCAGGGAAACCCAGACTTCCCTCTCCCCCAGCCAAATTCACCAGCTCATCCGGAGGGATCCCGAGGCGTTCCCAGGCCAGCCGAGAGATGCAGTCCTTCCAGCGTGTCCAATTCATACTTCACGAGAAGCTTGGTCCACGACAGGGTGGGGATTACTGCGGGGAGTGTGTATCTATTTATGTGCAATGAACAATTGACCCGGTAATTTCAAACTTTTTAAGAAACTTTGTCTGTAGCATAGCGGGGTTGCGCACGAATTGAATTATTTTTGTACTTTTCCCACCACCTCAATCAGTGGAAAATTAAAGCTTTTCGTTCAAACTCCCATCAGCAGAAATGACAACTTTCTGCTTTACACTTTTCTTCGTTAAATATGCCCACTTGAAATGTTCCACCAATCACACAATAAGTCTCGGAGCCCCACAAGAAACAAGTTCCACTCGGATGATATGTCAAGAAAAAGCTGCAAGGTGCAAGCTGCATTTTGTTCTCGTGGCCTCAAGCACAAGAAAAAAAAGTTCTTGCTTCTCGTTGAGTTTTTAATAGCCTTTAATAAATAAGAGAAAAAAAATCATTTAAAATTCTTATGTCTCAGAGAGTGTTGCCAGTAATTAAGCAAGTGAAAGGTTTTGGCAGGTTTCAGTAGTCAAAGTAGCATTAACACGAATGCAAAGGTAAGCAGAGCAGCTCGTATTTGCAAAGATACATATTTACCTGACGTAGGACCTGGCCTTCCCAATGGTAGCTCAAAGTTTTTGTTGTATCGCCTCATGGAACTAAATTTGCCTCACGTATGTATTTCCTGGGGGTTTAGAAAATAATTTCAAAAGTATATTTGCTTCTGTGTGGGCTAGAAGAGAATTGTTTTTTCACAATAATTTTAACAAGAAGATTTTAACAACAATTTTCAGTCCATCACTTGGTAAAAATATGGTACATACTGTCATCAGACATTTTCTGTCCCATAAAACTCTGCCAGTCACTGATTTAAGTACGAAAAGTGACAACAACTATCTCCTCTAGGCTGACACTGCAAAGAGGGAGACAGCAAAAAACTCTGGTCTGATAAAAGTGTATCAAAATGCAGCAGAGGAGTTGTGCATCCACATGTTCACACACATCCACAGCAAATCCCTCCACACAGACATAAACAGACATGCCATCCAGACTGTGGTGTATTCACACCTTCAGATGACATTAACCAAATTTATCCCTGATTCTAACCTTTATCCTGAGAATGAACATGTTCTTGCCTGAAAATGGAGTGATTTGTTATGCTGCCTTGCTTTTTGTAAGATGAGTAAAAAGATAAAATACATACACACCTACTGCTCGAAGGGATTATTTTTTTGCTCACGAGTAAAGACACCAGTCATAAAACTCTGGAAAATCTAATGAGTGGTTTTCAAAAACTGAAAACTTCTCAAAAAACTCATTTTCATCATCAACAACAACTCAGACCTGACAAGAAATTCTAAAAGCTTTTTCAAGCAAACGGGGTGTAAATGTAAAGTAAAGCCTGACAGACATGGATTTTTTTGAGGTTGATGCCGATTCCAATATTTGGCAGAAAAAATTTCCTATCTGTTAAAATATAATCAGTTTTCTTTTCTACTAAAATTGCCCTTCCATCAGCATTCTTTGTCATGGCTTGTTATCTAATAGTCATCTGTGCTGTAATTTTTCTTTTTTCCTCACAATCAATACATGAAGAAAAAGAAAATCTTTTGCTCTGCCAAGTACATGTTTGTGCTTCGATACTTTAAAAGAGAAGTGTCATTCTGATACACAACCCAACCCCAAGCTAAACTCAAACTGACATGACCGAACTAATTTGTATTGAACCAGCCCTCTGGACAGTATGGACCGGATAGGAGCTGTTCATTTCTCAGGTGATACAAAACCCACACAGAAAGTAATAGTTGAACTCACGCAGTGAGCTAAATGAGTAAACACACCAGTACATGCCCCGGGGTTAAAAGATTAGTTCCTACGACTTCTGTAAGTTTTCTCTTTAGCTCTTAGGAAATATCTTCACAACAAGGAACTGTCTGCACCAATAAGAGTGCACAAATATAAACTTTCATACTTCAAACATTATACCTTTAACTCTCCAGCATAACAAACATGCACCATTGCACCCTTGGGGTGTGGTTGTGGCCATTTGTCAAAGTTGACTGGCTTATAGCCATTAACTCTTGGCTCTCTATTATTAGGGAAAGCACGACCAACTTTGCTGCAGCCACTAAACAATTCAAATAATTACTCTTGTTATTATGGGAGACCCTTTTCATTTTAAACCGCTGAAACACACTGAGTGAATAGTACCACCTAAAGACCAAATGGCTCAAATCAGCTACCGATACTAACTTTTGTTAAGAGTGGACTGAGATTAAGCTGTGCAGTCACAGAATGTGGATAATCAGAAACTATTACAGCTTAAATGCATCCAAGGCTTTGTGTTTCCTGTGTGAAGTAGATGACTTTGTTTTGTTGGCAGAATGCCTAGGTTTGATTATATTTTATAATAATAATTTACCAAGTTTCTACCTACTCATTATACCCAGGGAGATATAAATCTAGCTGAGTCTGACCATTTTATTACATTCTCTTGACCAATGAACCAATCCAGATGAAAGAAAATCATGAATAGTAGGGTTGTACTGACTGAAACAACGTGATATTAAAATCAATGGCATCCTTAATCAAAATGCAGACACGAATCAAATTAAATATTCCAATAAACCCGTTAATGATGGGGTTGTGGATTTACAAAACTAGTTAAGTAAGGTTTTGCTGCTCTTACACAAAGTTACATTGAATTCAAGAGCCAGTGTGCAGCATTACTACATTGGCAGTGCCGCATGTCCTGCCAGGGTGTATATGAAAGCAGAATATACACCAACAGTTGTCGCCTTCAAGGTAAACACAAATACAACATGTCCAGCCACTAAAGCTGACATTTATCCTGCACCATAAATCTAAAACATGGAAATCATTTGAATTGTCTGAGAAAAAAAGGAACACCAACAAAAGGCTGTGCTGCAATGGCACGACAGATTTAGAGACCAACTCAGTGAGACCCTGGATGCTAATACAGCTGGCACAAACATCCTATCATTTGAAGGTATACATGAATGCAGCTAACCAGTGCTGCATTCATATTGTTTGCATTCATAACAGAAAATAAAGTTCATCAGAATCAATTAAATTGCATCAACTCACATAATCATTCTGTTCAATAATATATTGAACCTGAATATAATTACAATAAAAACTCATCTTATGATAGATGTACATGACAAAAGATTTATAGTCTTAGGACCTTTTCCACAAATACAACAAATCTTAAACAGCTAAACTGTCTAAAATAGAGACTGAGGTAGTGGAAATAGAATACCTTGCACTGTCATTTAAGGAAACCCCCAGACCACCAGAAACCTCCCAGATGTTAGAAAACTACCAGACAAAATCATACAAACAGTTCTTTACTGGACACCTGAAAGCAAATGCAAGAGGGGAAGGCTCTAAAACACCTGGTGTCGAGCGGTGGAGTACGAGATGAAGATGCTGAAACACCCTTGGGGATCCTTCTCTGCTACCCTACATGCCAGCTAGGCAATAAGAGACAGAAGAGACCTCCTTTGCTTACATGGCAATGGCAGGAAGAGTGCACTGCTGCTAATCCTGAAAATGGGACTCTTCGCATGTTTGCATATAGACATATACTTATATAGACATATACCAGCTATTAAATCGTTTTCTGTAACATGTCTGTTCATTGTGCCTCATCCTGTTTGCAATATAGGAGCAGAAAAAAGGGGATTTCTGAAACAACAGGAAAGTCTTTGGTAGATTATATTGTTTGCACTAACCAACAAAGCAAGTACCCACCACAGTGTCAATTTTGTTGCTAACAAATGCTAACACTACTGTGTAATGGATTTCCTTGCTGCATGAACAAGACCTAACACAAGTCCATACTGGTGATACACCACTAAAGGTTTCATTGAAATACTGAATTATCCTCTGCCATGGGCACTATTGTTGTCAAAATAAGCCTGCATCTTAAGTAGTATAATAAGCTCAGGTGTCCACTGATGCAGATTTTTTTAAAGATAAGAAATAATAATCCTATTTAAAATCTGTCTTTGACCTACTTCCCTCATCATCTTGATCAGATGAAGAGGTTTCCTGTTGAAGTTTCAGTATACATACATTATGCTAATCCAGTCAATTATTTCTCTTGTTTAACAAAATTCTAGCACTTCATTTAAAATAATTTCTTATAAAAAAAAAACTTTAGCAACTTCCAACCAGATTAAACTTATTAAAAATTGAATGTTTTGTCATACCAATGTTAGCTGACTTTAACTGGCAGACATGTAGACAAACCAAGCCTCTAGCTTGAAGCGTCTGCATCACATTAGGAGTGGTCAGGCTGCTGATAGAGATAATATTATTTTCCCTATATTTAAATTTCTTTTAACAAACAGTTATTCTTTGGTTCTTAGACAACAACACCAAAACCGGACATTTATGTGATTTTATATTTTTATGTATTGTTTAGCTTTAAAATAGTGTTCTGGACTCTTCCTTTAAAATGTATTGTATCAACAACTGATACAAGACAACAAACTTAATATCAACTGTGTTTCTTCTTTCAATGAAGGCAACCTCTGCAACGTTGTTTATTGACTTAATTTGACTTCAGACATGCAGCCGACAAAAGAAACAACCCGAGTGAAAAACCCAAGGCGTTGCTTTTGATTTATTCATTCAATAACCAGTCAGTCTATAATTTTTCTCCATTTGGTTGTATTAGCCCTGAAAGAAAAACTATTGAAAAATGCTTGTAAACAATAGTGGGTGGAGGAAAAGGGGGAAAAAAAAGAAATGTGACAGAGTGCGACTTCCTACCAGCTGATGATATGATTGCCTGATGGTAAAATCTGCAGTGCACATTAAACATAGCAGGTGAGAAACACCGGGCTATGGTATGGAAATTTGGGTTTGTGTGAAGATCTATTTTGTTTCCAGTTCCTTTTTTATTCGTTAAATCTGTTTTTGTTTCGACATAGCTTCCACTAAGTCATTTATTCAAGACTGTTATAGGAAAAAATAAAAGCAAAGAAGCAGCCCAGAAGCAAAGCATGATACCTTGTATGCGCTTGTGGGGAAGAGAGAGAAAAATTCTACAAAGAACACCCCTCTTGCAGGTATTAAATTTATAACAGAAGGGAAATGAGGTAGAGACTTTCCCACCTAGAATTACCAGTTTATTCACTCGAAACATGTCACGTGTCTTCCTCTGAAATCCATATTTCAGCACACTCTTTAAGAGGAGATGAATGAGGGAAATGGTCTTCATTAAATTGTCTTTCCTATAAAGAGAGCAAATCCAAAGGTCACATAGTTAAGAGGCGACAATAAAAATGATTGATTCTTAAGGCTGTATCTGGGTTTTGTGGTTAAGAGGTATGGTGTTGCTTGAATCTAATCTGTAGCAGGCAAAAACATATTTTTAGCTTATCTGTTTACAAAATAGACACGTTGAGCTGCTATCCAAATAAAAAACTTGGGACCTTTCCATGTTAAAACGGGATAGTTTACTGTAAAAACATGAAGCGTGTCATGTTATATAACATGACACGCTTTGTGGTAAAACATGCAATACAAACCGTATTCATATTTGAATGAGGAATGCAGTTAATCAGAGAAATGTCCAGTATTTCTAGGTTGCAACAACATCTGCATACAGTACTTGGTGTTTTACTTTACTATACTTCACTGTATTATTTGTGTCCCTTGAGAGAGCAGTTTGGTTTCTAGCAGACATGTCAAATTTAAAACATAAGATATAAAACATAAAAATATATCAGTTATAAGCAGCTAATTAAAACAGATGCGTCAAGTGCTTAATCCAATCATCTAAAAAAAAGGTACACAGTAGAAAGTAAACAACTAACAAGTATAGGTGCAAAGTATTTACAGCACAGTACAGTTACCTCTTCATCTCTGTGGCGTTAAGAGCACGGATGTAGAGAGGCACAAAGGATAACTTGTATCTGTTTTTATGTAGATGGAAACCAGAAGGAAGAAGCTTGTATTCATGGTTCAGAGGATCATTTTATCTATTAAAAATGTTCTTCACTTTCCTCATCACTCAGATGTTAAATACATCATTCAGGCTGCTGAATTCCACCCAGCTACATTAAATGCTCGGCGCACAATTCTCCCTAGGGAGTTCTTTTGCTTGATAGCAAGGTTTCCATACCAACAAATGATTGAAAAGAAAATGACAGATTCAATGTAAACACTTCACAACATTGTCATCAGGCTCCTATCTATCTGGAGTTTAGCAAGTTTCCTCAGACAAAAGAGGCGTTGCTGACCTTTCCTGCAAAGCAAATCACAGTTTATATCAAACTTCAACTTATTATTAATTATAGTGCCAATATATTTGTAGTTGGTCACCAGCTCAACTGGCTGGTTATCAATAACACTAAAATCAATGCAAACCTCCTTTGTTTCTGAAACGTTGATTTGGAGGACGGCTTCTTCACACCAGCATATAAAATCCTCAAGAACCTGGCCGTGGCCAACTTCATCATCACCATTCAGCAGGCTAACTAGAACTGATGGTCTGAACTGAGACAGTGTGTGCGTGTGTCTGGGTGTGTGTGTTGTTCTTGCAATAAAACTTATCAGATTAAAATGTGATTACGTTTCAACAAATAAAATTTAAAACGTGATATTGTCCCTTTTTTTTTTATTTGGGTGACAGCTCTATGCTTCTGTACAAAATTAAAATCCACCAGGCAAGAACAGCATTGATGGCAGAATAACGTAGAGGGAATAAACTGATGTAACAGAGAAACTGTTGGATGGGTTGTCATGATGTTCTGTGGAATCATTTGGTGCTTCCAGTTATTGAACTATTCCAATTATGTTTTCTGAGATCATTTAACGACTTGGATAAATTGCAATTAAATCTGGTGCAGACCATAAATGAGCAATTTGTTCCAACAGCTTTTCCAACAGTTTCTGCAGTAATTTGCGTTTGTTCTTGAAACAAGATTGTTGACAGACAAGATTACAGCTAAACCTGAAGACTCGTTGCTGGACGATGATATTGGTCCAGCGACGAGGTGAAGACTATTCTGGCATTCACATGTAACATAAGAATAACCAAAAGAAAGGAAAATATTCAAGTATCAAGTGGGTGCTTAAATCTACAAAGCTTTATTTCTTGTAAATCCATTAAGTGACCCTTGGCAAAGCGAATTGGTTTGGCTCACCACTGCAGCCAGACCCCTCCCTGAAGATAGCTTGCTCCATTGGGCCAATTTTTAATTGTTTTAAAACCACAATATCCAGACATTTGTGTAAATATCTGAAGGAAAGAAAACTCTTAGCACATTTTGTCATAATTTATCACTAATCTTTACCTTTCATTAAGATCTACATAAATAAAAATGCAGCCTCTTTGATCACTTTCTTACTTTCTGCTTTTCCATCAGTATTTTATTAGTTACCATGAGCATTCTCGTGTTTTGACATTATCAAACAAACACTGACTATGTGTGACAAACTGGTTGCAGAAAGCTGTCCCACATTAAGGCCCATTTATGCTTCCTTACGTACGTAAATAGGGACGTCCGTTTCAAACATTGACTTACGTCGTCCTTATATTTCCGTGCGTATTTTATGTTGCCATGGTTACGAAATCATTTCCTCCACAAGTGGGCATTACTGAGTTCAGAGTTCTCTCCCATGATCTGACGTCACTTTCAGACACTGGTTGGTGGTAGTAATACACCTCTGTCGAAGTTATTTCCAACCACCCACATGCCCTAAACACTTACATATCCTGCTTCCTCCCGGAAAATGAGTCCTCATGCATTTCTGAGCCCACAGCAAATGTTTTTCTTTGTGAGCACTGGTTAAGGGTACAGCTACAGTCTCTGGAGAATCCTGCATGGAGAAGTTCCTGTGATTTTAGAGACACCAGCAGCTTGAAATACCTGCTTGCTACCTAGTAGCTTTTTAACAGCTGCTCTCTTATTGCATTTGTCCTATGGAGCCTTTTACTTGATACTTTTTTATCTGAGTAATCCACTTTACTCTCTGAATCACACACAAATTTTTTAACAGTATGATGATCTTAATTTTTTATGGACTGTCCCGTTTTCATTTTTTTTCCCCATACTGCATGGAAACTGCAACTTGCTTAGTAATGTGGTACAACTATGTTACAATTATTACTTGAGTAGTTTCCCTTTAATTAAGCTAAAATTGAAACTAAATATCATACCTGTCTGAAATTGTTATCTGATCTAAACAGGCAGGAGAAACAAGAAAAACTCAAATCTAAATTTTTTTATAACTGAAATCCTACATGAAGAATGATTTGGATCCACAGCCACTGTCTTCTCATATCAGGCACAGCTCTTTGTGCACAACTTTAAAAAAAAAAATAAATCAATACAGCGTTTTACAAAAGCACAATTTGGTTTTGGGTCAATAATATAAAATTCCAACAATGAGACTTCAATATTTCAACAACATGAGTGCTGGCACTTGACTAGTGCAGCTCTAGTGAGATTTGTGTGAAGCAAAGATGAAAATTAATCCTGAACACTCAATTGTAAGACGAAAAGAAAAGAAGAAAATCACACTTTCTTTCACAGTTTTGTTTTATATGTCAACATTGTATTGTATTGAGATTGCTCCTCTCATCCCTACCAACCATTTTTTATACACTGGCGTTATTATTTTATCAATGTTTGATTATCCTGCTAATAGAACCTTTTCTCAGAAATAACTACCTATTTGCAGCTTTTCTTAAGCTGAGACCTGCCACTGCATTTCTGCACGTTTCTTTCTTCCAGCTGGATCCCAGCTCAAACATTCAAATATAAAGAGGTTTTATTGATTAAGTAAAAGTTTAAACCACCTCAAAAACTACAAAAAGCTTTGATGTATTCCACTGTGTAATTATTTTTCAGAAATATACTGTACAATACTACAAAAAATGTCAGTCAAAATTAAATTCAATATGCACATGAACCAGATGCTGCAGGTGAACTAAGTGGGTATAAATAGAGCTGGTGCTCAAGGCGGTAAGCCAGTAAAGCAAGTTTAAAGTAAGTGAGATGAAGTGAAGAAATCTACTTAAAGAAAGTGAATCATGATGTAATTCAGTAAGAAAGAGATCAATAAGTAAACTTCAGAGTAAAGATGGAAGCACTGCAGAACATTTGTGCAAATCCATGTGACATGAACAAACCTTCTTAAGAAAAAGAAAAGTTTAACCCATGATCGTTCTATATTTGTAAAACATACTTCCAAAAAAACTCATTAGATTCTTGTAATCATTGGCATTTTCCTTTTCCTCTGAAGTTATTTTTCCTTTATTTTTTTTAGGTAAAAACTCTTCATCAGTCAGGGTACAACTTTGTTGTGTAGCAGCTGACTAACCAGCTTTGCAGGTTGGAGCTGTTTGGAAACTATATACTGTTTCTGTTTGGGGGAAGGTTTTATTTAGGCTATGCCCAACATATCTCCAGCACAATGATTTGAGGAAAGGTAACCATTTGTGTGATTAAATCTTTTAGAACCACTCTAATTAAAAGAAATTAACAGGCAGCCTTTTTTATTTTTTATATTTTATTTATTTAAATCTTCCTCATCGCATACTTTACTGCCTGAAAAGAGAAACTCTTCATTATGCAACGGCAATCTTAATAATTTTAAGTATTCCATTTCCAGGCCCACCTTTGCGATGTGGCGCTGTAGGTGGACGTTATAGAGGTCCTTTGCCGTCATCTGGGCTCGGTTCTGATGATGTACCCCCAGGATGCCCTCCATTGTTGTGCGGAACCTCAAGCAACCTTGAACACAGGCTTGATCGCAGCATTTGTAAAGACTCCTTTCTAAAATTGCTCTTTTTACTCAGACCTTTACACTGTCATCCTGCATACCAAATAATTGATTTTAAAATTTAGCTGCTGGTGTATAAAGAGCTTAATGGTTCTGGGCCAAAATATAGATTTAATCTGCTGACATCATATAAGCCACCAAGACTTCTAAGATCATTGGAGGTAGGTTTGCTTTCTATCCAGGGATGTAAAACTAAATAAAATCCACATTTAGTTTTTATATTCCTAACATGTGAAATAAACTTGTGTTTTTTCAGTTAGAGCCTCCATTTATGCAGCTCTTTGTTCAGTCAACAACAACAGCAGCCACCTTTAAATCCCTATTTTCCGCCGTTTTCTTTATGAACGCTTTTGGTAATGTCTAATCAATTATTCCATGTTTTCTTGTTGTATTCTAACCTAGCACACATTGTTTTATTATTTTGTTGCATTAAGAAAAATTGCTATGCAGTTTTTTCCCTTCTCAGTGCATATTGCTTTGAGTTTTCCACCATGAGCTTTTCAGTGTCTATGGTCAACCCATATGCTTCCTTTTTACAACCTTCCCATTTTGTTTATACACAGTGGATTGAGAACAAACATCTACGGCCATACTAGTTTCATAATCTTCTTCATCATTTCACCTGTCGTATGTGGAAGTCGTGATTAAGTGCAACGGCTCATTAAGGTCTCCATGCATTGTTTTACAGACCTTGAATGCTTAGCTGTCAGATTTGTTTTGTCACATCTGTAATTTGCTTAATTTATAACAAATATAAAGTTGATTTATGTTGGTTTGTTTAGTCACCTTATAATTTAGGTTTTAGATGTGTCCTTGCTGCAGCACACCTGAATCAGATGAAATGGTTCTCCAACAGCTTGTTCTCAAGTTTTCCACAAACCTTTTGATGACCCATTAATTTGGTCCAAGAGGTACAGAGTTGGTGATCCCTGTTACCCTGCTGCAGCACACCAGACTCAAATAAGATGAATGGCCGGCTGTAGCTGACTGTGCTGAATTTCAGGCAGGCGGATAATGTTGACTCACCTGTATGTGGTGCCTCCTCCAGATTAACTGGTGAGCCAGCAGATTTGTTGTATTTGTTGCTTTGCAAAAACATTGACAAACAACCTTTCATTGACATGATTGTTCTTGTTGAATAGCTTTACTCAGAAACATGGGCCGGTAGTGGCTCACGTGGTAGCGAAGGTTGTCAAATAACTGAAGGTCAATTTGTAGTTGTGTCTCTAGGCAAGATGATTCGCTTCTAGTGTTGGCATCACTTGTTTATGAGTGTTCAGTGGTGGACAGAGAGGCCATTGGTGCAGATTGGCGGCCACATTTCTGTCAATCTGCCCTAGGAAAGCTTTGGCTACAAGTGTAGCTTACTGCCACCAAGTATGAATGAGAAGGAAATAAATAACGGATTCACTGTAAAGTGCTTTGGGTGCTTGGAAAAGCACTATAGAACTCAAATCAGTAACATTATTATTAATTTAAATATAACATTAGTTTTTTGTACTGAATCATTGCATACATCCTGTAACAAAACTTCTATTTTTTATATTTGTTACAGCCCTTTTCCAAAGGTCAATCAGGCATGACCACTAGTGATACTAACATATAAGTCTTTGTCACTCCAAACGCCACAAGTTTGGCAATGATTTTTTTTTTAAAGTGGGATTCAGTGAGGCATAATACCACAGATCTGAATCTTAGATAACACAATAGATTCTCCAGTTAATCAAGTTGCATTGTGAGTAATAGTGTCAGCCTTTTGACAAATAATTTTATTATTCTTTCATTCTTTTCCTAATTGTAAAGTATTTAAAGGTACAGTGTGTAGCTTATTTGCTTTTTTGTTAGCAAAAATCAATTGCTTTCATAAATATGTATTTTACCAAAGTCTAATCAAAATTGCATTCAAATGAAAGTGTTCTTGTAACTTAGAATTAGATGTTTATAAATACATACGCACCGAAATGGAGGCTGCCATGTTGCATCGATATCTTTGAATACAGTATCCGAATAGGGACAAACTTGTTAGCCTTGTGCGTTATACCTGTGAGTCCCCGCTGCTTCGGGGGGAGGGGGTGGGGGTGGTTTAATAAAATCCAAGACAACCATGGATCATTCAGCTTGCCAGCTTACATTGAAATGAAGGACCGTCTACACTCTTTACCTGCAACACAGAGAAAAGCCAAGAAAAGAAAAAGAAATAATAACCGGGAGAAAATAAGAGTTTACATCGGTGGAGCATTTACCAGATGGAGGCAATTAATGAAGGAGAGGGACTTCAAAGCTAACGCGGAGGTTGCAGCTTTCTGCTGGATAGG
>JBAMHW010000010.1:5252452-5262536 GCA_037177495.1 Rhadinocentrus ornatus
TATCCCAGCAGTGTTTCAGGTGAAAGGCAGGGTACACCCTGGACAGGTCACCAGTCCATCGCAGGGCCAACATATATGAAATTTAAGTCATTCACACATTATACTAAAACCTCTTGTATAACTTAGCAACTTGTTGCTATAATTAGCAAGTTTTTAGACCTCTTTAAGGTCCACTTTAAAGAAAAAATTCTCAGCTAGAAACCAATTTAGAGACTTTCTCTGGTGCTATTGGAGACTTTGAGACTGATGTGAAACCACTTATTGTTCCTCTCACGAGAAGTTGCAGATTATACCGCCGGCCCCTTCCCTCCCATTCCCTTCCCCGTCCATACTACCTATAACTACAATCATCATAACTCCCAAAAATTTTTTACCTGATTTTCTGACGGTTTGCTTTGTTACAAACAGCAGAGATGAAGTTATGATCCAGGTCACTGTTACACATAAAAAATACCTGCTTTCATGCTCAAATCAGTTTTATTATGCTCTTTACAAATACATGGTAAAATATTAATAAAAATATAAATCAATCAATCAAACTTTATTTATAAATGAATTGACACTTTAATAAACAAGTTCGATCATCTGAAATATCTTTGTTACACACGCACACGGATCTAAAACCCTTAAAAAAATAACTGTTTTTCACAGCTTCTTGTGTGTGCTGGCACTCTGTAACTCCAGGGTAGTTAAATTTGCAAAAAACAAAAAATTGACTGTGCCTTACTTTAAGAAATACAGAGACAAAAAGGACAAAAGCATGAAATGGTGGTTGGGAATTAAATCTGAGTGGGAGTCCTAAATAGTAAAAAAAAAAAAAAGAAAAGAAAAGAAAATGTATGTTGGCTTAATTCCAGATCCTTGCTTTCAACCGTTTATTATGGATGGAATTTTGTCTTTGTAAGAAGACCTTACCAGATCCAAATCCGTAAAAGTATTATGGGATACCGGAGCTTCCCAGATGCTTATCCTAGCAGAGGCGCTGCCCTTCGGGAGGCAGAGCAGAGAGACAGAGGGGGAAAGGAAAAGTTCCCACTGTAACAGTGAAGGACACTAGAGCAAACCCTGCTGGCTCTCCTCTACCCATTTCCTGTGACAGCTTGTGTGAGGCGCAGAGGAGAGATCCCACATTGCATAAGAGTTTTGAAAAGGTGGTAAGTGCTGATAAATTATTGGCAGCTCGCAGTGGATTTTTTTAATGATGGTGTGTTGATGCAACACTGGTGTCAGGTTGTCATTCTGGAAATGGATTGGAATGTAGAGACACAAATTGTATTACCGACGGGACGTCATTGGACGGGACACATGGGAGTATCCAAAACATACAAGCGTGTGTTGAAGCACTTTTTCTGGCCTGGACAGAAGCGGGATGTCATTCATCACATCCGTACCTGTCATGTGTGCCAGATGACCGGAAAACCCAACCAAAAGATACCTTGCACTCCATTGCATCCATGCATTGTAAGTGAACCGTTCAAAAAACCTTTCAACCTTTGTGAACCTTTCAAAAAACTAATAATTGACTGTGTAGGTCCTCTACAGCGTTCCCGTTCAGGGAATAGTTTTTTGTTCACCATTATGTGTCCTGCGACAAGATATCCGAAAGCAATTCCATTACGTCCCATTACAGCTCAAGCGGTTACAAAAGCTTTGCTGAAGTTCTTTTCAACGTTTGGCTTACCCCGAATAATACAATCAGATCAAGGTAGTAACTTTACATCCAAGTTATTTAAGCAAGTATTGTTGGAGTTAAATATTCATCATGTAACAAGTACCGCATACCACCCAGAAAGCCAAGGCGTTTTAGAAAGATGGCATCAAACAATTAAGTCCATGTTAAGAAAATATTGCTACCAAGAAAATGAGAATTGGGATGAAGGTATTCCTTTTATTCTTTTCGCAGCACGTGAAGCACAGCAGAAATCTATAGGCTACAGTCCGGCTGAGCTTATGTTCTGACACATTGCGCGGACCGTTTAAGGTTCTAAAAGAAAAACTGTTAGACAGCGCAACGTCTCCCACAATGAATGTTAGCAAATTTGTGAAGACTTTACGTAATAGATTGCAACATTCAGAACATGTCAGAAGCTTTAAAAGGAGCTCAAATGACTATGAAGAAAACTGTACCTCGTAACTTTCGAGCAGGAGATAAAGTTTTAGCTCTCCTCTATTTGTCAGGAACCGCTTTAGATGCACGTTTTGCTGGACCTTATGTAGTTAAGCAACAATTGTCAGACACTAACTATGTCATTTCGACACCCGAACGACGACGCAAGACGCATACATGTCACATTAACATGCTGAAGGCGTACACGTCACGTGATGTCAACATGTCCACGAATAGTGACACTTCGAGTGAGTTAGCAGAAAGTTTATTGCCGGAAGTAACTTGTGGGGTAGTCATAGCAACTGAACAGGTTTGTCCTGAAGAAAGTAAATAGTCAGAGACTAGCTTCTAAATTAACACCTCGTCGCTGCAATTCAGAAGTGTTAGAGAAGTAACCAACCACCTTGCAACATCTTCCCGAGAACCATCAAGATGATCTGTTGGCGATGATACATAAATGTAAACACTTATTTCAAGATATACCTTCCTGTACTACCGTCATCCAACATGACATTGATGTGGGTAACAATCGTCCGGTTAAACAACATCTGTATAGATGCAATATGCAAAAGTTAAACAACATGATTCAACATGGTTTTGCGAAATCTAGTAAAAGTCCCTGGAGTTCACAGTGCATTGTGGAAACAAAACCCGATGGATCACCACGTTTCATAACTGATTATAGAAAGATAAATGCAAGGACAGTATTAGATGCATACCCAGTGCGCAGGTAGAAGATTGTGTAGATGCTATTGGATCTTCTGGTTACGTAACAAAATTAGATCTACTAAAAGGATACTGGCCAGTTCCTCTGACCGATCGAGCGTCGGAAATTACTGATCGTTTTTTAAAATACAAGGTAATGGCATTTGGAATGTGCAATGCACCCACCACATTCCAACAATTAGTAAATACGTTGTTCGCAGATCTTCCATATCGCGTATCCGAGCGTATCTAGATGACGTAGTTATTTTTACAGATACTTGGGAAGATCATTTGGCAGCTTTAAATGACGTTTTCTCACGTCTAGGTCAAGCTTTGCTCACCTTAAATCTTGCAAAATGCGAGTTTAGTCAGGCTACTGTCTCCTATTTAGGATGAAGAGTTGGACAAGGAGTAGTGTGCCCCCTTGAGGTAAAAGTTGAAGCAATTCAACATAACCTGGTACCTGATGGTAGATAGTTGTTACCCTGATTTTTAGGAATGACGAGTTATTACCGTAATCTTTGCCCAAATTTTGCTAAAGTCCTAAATGTGATTTTGTGCGGACCGATGAGTGTCAACATGCTTTTGACAGTGCCAGATCCCTCCTCCAACATGCTCCAGTGTTGACTGCTGCCAATTTCCTAAAACCTTTTAAATTGGAAATCGATACCAGTGCGATAGGAGCGGGCGTCGTGCTCCTACAAGCCCACAACAGCGGGAATGATCACCACGTAGGCTATTTTTCCAGAAAGTATAGCCGGCATTAGTTGCCATATTCAACCATTGAAACGGAGACACTGTCGCTGCTGCTAGCCTTACAACACTTTGACGTCTATGTGAGTTCTCCGTCTGTGCTGACGCTAGTTAATACGGACAAGAATCCACTAACTTTCCTAAAACAAATGTATAATCACAACCAGAGACTTATGCGGTGGGCACGCATGGTACAAGAATATCCTTTGGAAATACGCCACAAGAAAAGTGTGGAAAATGTGTGTGCCGATGCTCTATCTCATGTGATGACAAATGATAGCGATGAAAATTGAAATGATAGAGATTGAAAATTTGAAATAGTAGAAAAATTTATGATGGAACTGTGAATTTGTGGATTGAATGTATTGTTAACATTTTGTTGTGTGTTTTGAAAGAAAACTCTGATAAAGTGGTATGATGGCACAGAAAGTAAAGGGTAGGGGGTTCTACGTCCCCAGGCCTACATCCTGAGGCCATAATTTATGTTTATGCTGCAGTCCCGTTGCAACTCGACGACTGGCTGCAGATCTGGGTAAAACCTCTCTCTTCAGTTCGGGTCATGGTGATTGGCCATCGACAGCGCAAAGGAAAGGACCAACCTCTGTACCCTGCTGATTGGACAAGGACCATTCTGCACTTTCTCCCTAAGGACCAATGAGGACAAGCTGTGGGCTTTAAAAGGAAGGAAGCGACAGCAATCAAGGCAGCTGGGTTTTTTCAGAGACTCAGTTTGCCAATTCTGGGATTGAGAGTGGAAGCTGGTTGGTTTTGTTAGAAAGCCCACCATTGTTTTTCAGCTAAAACAGGTGGTAGCTCTGGTCAAGGGATGAGGGTGCAGCAGCTGTGAGGAGGCTTGCTCGTCACACCTCACAGGACAGATTTTTTTTTGTACATTTTTAACAACAATTCCTGAAATGTAGACCAGGTTGGGCAGGTAACTTTAGTTACATATGACGGCAAAAATGCTTGCAAACAGGGAGGGGAGCTCTTCCTCTGCCATTAAAGTAGAGTGAATGTCCACAGCTGATCGGGACAGTCTCATCTTGTGTTGCCACATTGCCTGACGCACTTGGTGTGACACCACAATGGACCATCAGACGACAAAAAATGTCCTGGAACTGTCCTGCAGTGGGATTATTATTCCAGCCTCCTAAATAATAATTTTTTTTTATAAAAATAGCAATAATAATAATGAAAAAACATAAACACACTTGGAGAGCTGTTTGGTGGGGACAGTCATAAAATATATCTTTTGAGGGTAAGTAAGGAAGCCTGTTATATAATATTATATTGTATCATATATAAAACACAATAAATCCGAAATGCAGAAAGAACTGACGGTTCAAAAAAAAAAATCTTAGCCTACTTGTGAAAGGTAATGCTATTCGATTTGCTTTTAATATTGCGCTGGTTTTTGCAACCGTAGGCTGCACAAAATACGGGCATAGTTGCTGCAACTGTCCTGACTCTGGTTAGTTCTGAAGCTAGCCTGGAATGCGGACACCCATCCAATATAGCGGCGACGCTGCATCACGCTCCAACGTGTAATGAGGCGTCCACCCAAATATGTCTATGCTAACAAGAGGCTTGTCTTCGAGCTGCTGGAAGAGACGTTGTCTCCTGCTCCATAACCAGTCTGAAAATGAATTGCACAAAGCTGCTACTGGCTGATCAAAACCTGGCTTACAGTCAGATGTTAATGCCTTTTAATGTAGACTGTTTACAAAAACATTTAAAAAGCTTATCTTTTTATGTTTTAATTAATCTAGTTTAAAAAAGTAGATAGTCTTAACTCGTCTCAAGCATTGTGAAGTCAAGGACACTTATAAGTACACTTATGTAAAAAAGTTCACTAACTAGTAGTTGAAATGGCAATTAGCAGCGGAGTGACATGGGCTCTTTTGGGCTGGTAGAAGACAGCACGTGCTGCTGCATTCTGGGTCCTCTGCAGAGGTTTAACTGAGCATGTAGGCAGGCCTGCCAGTAAGGAGTTGCAGTAGTCAATGCGTGAAATGACCAGAGCCTGGACCAGGAGCTGTGCCGTGTGTTCTGTCAGGTAGGGTCTGATTATCTGATGCAATGATGCTGGTTGTCTACTATGGCACCAAGATTCCTGGTAGAAGACGTAGGCACACGTGTGATATGATCTAACAAAATAAAACTATTTAAGTTCAGTGTCTCACTGTTTTTTTTAAGTTTTCAGGCAGTGATATTCCTCCATGGACAACTTAACAATGGTTGTCAAGGATGCTGCAAGTGGTCTACAATATTTTGTTTATGAAATGGACACCATTCCATGTAATATTTAGTATTTTAGTGTATTTGAGTGATAATACTGGTTCTAATATCCATTTTTGTTAGACTTATAGGTTTAAAAAAAAATAGATATGTTTAACATTACTTGAAGTTTTTTGTTTTTTCCTGGTTAAAAAGGGTAATCTGATGTGACATAGCAGGAGGTAAACATTTCATTATTCCCTATCCCTATGTAGCTTATGGTTTAAAAAAAAGAAGTAAAAAGTTCAAATATTTTCTTCATTTATATTGCCACTTGACAAATGTAAAACCATTAACAATGCTTAGCAATGTCATTGTCATATCAAACACAGCTGATAAAAATTTTATTTACAATTTGATTGTGTTTCACTGTGACATTTACATTTAATTATGCTGGTGCTTCCATAAAATAATACCTTTTAATCCTGTTAATTCTGAAAACGACCGGCGCAGGCACCAACTGATGCAGTATCTCTTTATATGGATTCCAACGAATTTCTGATAATTTTGAGGCTAATGCTTCACCATTTGACTTGGATTTTCTTGAGTAACACTACGAAGATATCTACAACATCTTACTAAGAGCTCAAGAAACTGGAATATTTACTAATATTGACGGCATTTTGGACAGTATACAGACGACACTGCGCTTGTTTAGTGCAAAATATAACCACACCGGTGGATTTAGGCCTGCATTGATCACATCTGGTGGCAGAGGACAGCCATCATGGGACATTTCTGAAGACCAAATAAAGTACCTCTTGGAGTACAATTTCAGCGTTCGGGAGATTGGGGAACTGTTAGGTGTGAGCTACAGCACTGTACGAAGAAGGATGACAGACAGCAATCTCTCTGTCAGAATTAACTACAGGATGAGGATCTCCAAAGATTGGTATACAATTTTATTCAGGAGTGTCCTGATTCTGGAATAAAAACCATTTCTGGGTATTCAAATAGTGTGGGTATAAGGTAAGTGTTGCACTAAAAGTGTGTGCGATTTCCCTATTTTACATAGGTGTAGTTAATAACTTCTTAAAAAAATGTCTTTTCTAGAGTACAGCGATCAAGAGTAATAGAAACAGTAGCCCCTTTCCAACTGTAGGAACCTTTTGCAGTTCCTATAACCTAATAACAACGTTCTTAGAACTTCTCTTTTGGAATGTGCCTATTGAGGGTAGTGGATCCTGTGGGCACCATCTGTCGTGGCATTGGCATCAATATAATACAGTGAAGTACTTACTCTGTCCCATCACCCCTTGCCTTTTGGCACATTGACAGCAATTACAAATTGATATGATAAGATCTTTCAGGAAAATAGAACAATATTTTTTACTACAGTTTAATATAAAGTCTTTACCTTGCTTTATGAAGGTGGAGAATTGTGATTCATGGTGGCATCGATGGATACAAAAGATAATTTTAAGATAAAATAATAATCCTCATTGCCAGCAATAACAACCGAGCAACCACAGTTCTTCAAGCCTTCGTAGGAGCTGTGCAGAAGTTTGGCTTGCCAATCCGAGTACACAGCGAAAAAGGAGGAGAAAATGTTGAAGTTGCTCGATATATGCTAGAGCATCCCGAACAAGGAGCAGGCATTTACTTGAGTACCATGTCATAGTTTTATTTACATATAGAACACTTAATCACATTGATGTTATGTTGAACATTTAACCTGATTATGCATCGTTGCTCTGTATAGATAGAAAAAGTTTCATTACTGGACGCAGTGTACATAACCAAAGAATTGAGAGGCTCAGGAGAGATGTTTGGTGTGTTGTCACC
The DNA here is from genome assembly GCA_037177495.1 of Rhadinocentrus ornatus. Classification (NCBI taxonomy): domain Eukaryota; kingdom Metazoa; phylum Chordata; class Actinopteri; order Atheriniformes; family Melanotaeniidae; genus Rhadinocentrus; species Rhadinocentrus ornatus. Next base: position 5,260,080 of record JBAMHW010000010.1, read on the forward strand.
GTGAACCACCGATCTGCACTACAATATCTGGCTGACACTGCAGCTTTAAATCTGGATAGTGAACTGGATTTGGTTTGCATTTATTTTGTAATGCTGCCCAGAAGAAACCGGCATTTAGAGCTGTTTCCTGCAGCTTGGGACAGACGTTCACTTTCGACAGAGCGAGGTTGATCACCTCAACACATGTGGATTAGGGGACAGTTAATGGCGAACACTTCCGTACCAGATCCTTCAAGCGAGCAGGTTTGAATGTTTAATCATATTTCATCTCAACATCTCAATATGTTTCCACTTCAAATATCTTTTATTTATTCTGTTATTATTATTGTCTTGCCAGTCATGCCAGTACTTGCAGATTGATGAAAATCGTTGTGGAGTTGACTGGCGAGGACCAATCCTATTGGAAACAGAAGAGACAGTGATAGTTCCTGACACACCGGGAAATGTCAGGAGGTTCATACGCTTCTTCAGGAACGAATTGATCCACTGAGGGACAGTGACTGCTTTGGAATGGACATCTGCTTGGAGGCCTTGCAGTTGGTGAGGCAAACATTCCCAGAGTTTTCATCATTTTGAATTCTCAACTGAACTGGGTTGATTGAGTAGAAGACAAGTCCAGCTGACAATTCAAGCTTCACAACAGTAAATACTACCTGGACGACTGAGAGCCTATTTGGATTTTAAATGTTGTTGTTTTTTATGTGTTCTAGGACAGCATTACAATAAGTTCATACTTGTATTTCAGGCTTTTTAGTGTGAACATTTTAAAAATATTTTTACTGCAACCAGATGTTTGGGAAGGCTCTAATTCCTCAACAGAATGTACATCCCCTACCACAGATTATTTGTCAAAATCCATTGTCCTTTGGTGATTATTTAGTTAGTGTTTGATTATATTTTATTTTTTACTTTATTGAATTTTAAATAGTTTTGTATTATTGTCACATAAAAATATTAAAAAGTCTGGAACGAGGACTGGAGGTGTAATTTAATCTTTAAACATAAAGGAAGGAGCATTTTTAATGTCCTTTTAAAAAAAATGCTTGATTGATTGATTACTTGTTAGTAGTTCTCAGTTTCAGTAGCAGTTTCCTTTACTTGTGAAATAATTTAACTTATTGGAGTAATATTAACTCGTTGTACTTTTTTTTTTAGTTTTGTGGATGTATCCAAACTTCAACTTAAATTAAACAAGTTTTTCCCCACTATGGCTACATCTGAATGTGACAAACTTTGTGTTGATGTGTGATAAAGATGTTTGCCTTTACTGTGCTTTAGCTGAAGATTTATTGTCTTTTTGTAACGCGTGTGTCAGAGTTTAAGTTTGTCTATGAAATCTTTCATGTTTTGAGTTCCATGAACAATTTGGACTCAGAATATGTTGTCAAATTTAGTTAAATACAACATTGACTCTAATAAGCAAAATGAAGGAGAAATTTACTTTGTGCCTATCATGGCCCTCATGCTGCTGTAAAACTTGAATACACTGTATCAAATCAATTTATCAAATCAGATACACTCCTCAAAAAAATAAAGGGAACACTAAAATAACACATCCTAGATCTGAATGAATGAACTATTCTTATTAAAGACTTTGTTCTTTACATAGTTGAATGTGCTGACAACAAAATCACACAATGTAAATCAAATGTATTAACCCATGGAGGTCTGGATTTGGAGTCACACTCAAAATGAAAGTGGAAAAACACATTTTTGGCTGATCCTTAAAACAAGTCAAAATGAGGCTCAGTAGTGTGTGTGGTCTCCACGTGCCTGTATGACCTCCCTACAACGCCTGGGCGTTTTATATATATATATACATGACATATTGCAATTAATCGCGATTAGTCACATTGTCACGCACAAAAGGTCTCTTTCCTTTAAAAGAAGACCTATGGCTATATAAAGAAAATCCAGTAAATTCCGGTTAACAAACACTAAATCAGGGGTCTCCAACCTGCGACTCCGTAGCCGCAAGTGTATCTCTGGACCTTCCACAATGCCTCTAAATACGTGGCTAAAATATTTTTTTAATCTATATATCTTGTCATTAGGTTGAAAAGTATGGACTGTTTTTTTTTTTTTTGTTTGTTTACTTTACATCATTTTCCACAAATATCTACGTCCCTTAGAAGAAAGTCTGTTTAACCTCATTTTATAAAGGTTTTATGTTTTTCTTTATTTGAAAACCAAAAAATGGAAATAAAAATGTGGTTAAAAATAACAAATATCCTGGTGGCTCTTACTAAAAAGGACTCATTTTTAGACTGCATTTGCAGCTCTAAAGAAGTTTTATTTAGCTGGCTGAGGGAAAAATGGCTCTTTGGATTGTAAAGGCTGCAGACTCCTGAACTAAACACATAAACACATTTAGCTGCAGTTTTTTCTTTAAACACTAACAGTTAAAATATTTCTTAATATATATAAAATCAAATATTTATGACAAAGGAGGATCCT
>JBAMHW010000010.1:5281273-5317068 GCA_037177495.1 Rhadinocentrus ornatus
GGATCCCACCGGGCTGCATTTTGTCAGGGTGGCCCACGGGGTAGCAAAAACGGGTATGTGTGTGTGTGTGTGTGTGTGTGTGTGTGTGTGCGTGTACAGGATGTGTGTTGAAAAAGAATGTGTATGTATGTATGTATGCATAAAAGTGTGATGTGGGGTGATTAAGTAGAGTAAATCTTGTCTTTGTAAAAGAGAGGTTAAAGTTGTACTTTGTAATATTTGCTCCTTCAAAACAAAAGGATTTACAGCCAAAAGTAGAACAGGTATTGGGAATAAAGTTGACCTAGACAAAAAATATATAAAATGTATAAAAGTGAAATTCCTGGCAAAAATTTTGTTTGTAACTATTTTTGTCATAAGGTTCAAATAAAAAAATTACTCATCAAGTTGAAGCATCTTTAAAGGGACATTGTGTAAGAATTACTGCCATCTAATATTAGAATCGTGTATCATATTCTAATGTATAGTGTATTCCAGTGCCTCACTTTCTTAAACACGTATTGCAACAATGGTAGTTGTTGTATCTCAAAAGCCTCAACAACACCGATGAAAGCATGTCACACACACTTCTGAAATTGAACGTTAACTTTATTCACCGCCGCCATAGTCACAATAACGCAATTCGCCTACTTCCACCCTTCACAATACCAGTAAACATATGTGACCATCATGAAACAAATACAGAACCAGTAACCAGTAGTATTAACCAGTAGCACAGTTACTGTACTTCAAACTTAACACACTCAGGTGAAAAAGTTCCCTCTGAGTCATATCTGGTCAGGGGAAAACATCTGGTGGACAGAAATTCACTGTCAGACATTGTTCCTCTGTGTTTGGAAGAAAAAATGTTTCCCGCGGGGGAACGGATCTCTACGGGGAGACTGACCTCCACACAGCACCGGCTTTTTCACACAGTAAAAGCCAGCTCATAAAGCTTTCCCACCAGCTTTTAGTAAGACTTAACAGCGACTGAACACTGTACATACACTAAGTATATACGCAGGTTTGTGAATTTCAGCAGAAACTACTGTTACGCTGCCCATGGTAATGAGCAACACTGCAATCGGATGAAAAAATTCACTTTAGGCTCATTTAGGTAGTACCGTTGACTTACTTGTCGAGGAGAAAGCTGACAACTTCAGCATCCCTTTTTAAATCTTTCTCCTTCTTGAGCCTCTTTTACCTGGGAATGGCTAGCCTGTTTTTTTTTTCCATTTTGTGTTTGTCCTTTTTGTGTCATCTAGTCACGCTGCCCTTTTAAGTCCCCTTTTTTGCTTTTTTGTCGATGGTGAAACACCAGTGATAACACGTCTATACATGCAGACATTGATTTTTGCCAGTAAATAACATTGTGTAACAAAATGTTACACAATGCCACTTTAAGAGTATCTAAGCAACAGTAATCTAAAGCATCCAAATGGATCACCAAAAGCTGGTGAGACTAAGCCCTGGAGGCATTGACACATCTCTAGAGTAAAACAAATAAAAAACAAACAAACTTTACCAGCTATTTTTAGATTTACGCTTGAGTCTTTTATTCTTGTCTTTTCTTAGACAAAACACCTTGTTCCTTCAGGCTCCACTGAGAGGTGCATCATAAAAAGCAGTCAGAGCCATTTTATTTGCAGTTTACAACACAGCATCCTCCCTGCAAATGCATTTTTAAGTGACAGCTAACCATTTGTCAGCACTTTAAGAGCCAAGCTAACTGCCAAAACGCTGTCACAGCAGCTCAGCTTTAACATCAAGATCTGAAACCATTTCCTAGAAAATGTTTAGCCATAAGACGTCATGTGCTTCTGCTCCATGTGTCCACCAGCAGTCGCAACAAAAATATAACCAGTAAAATAATTTTAGCCCTCCTGTCTTTAGATTTGACTGAAAACTCCTTAAATGTTGTTTTTTCAGCTTAAAATTAGATAACCTTTCCTAAAGTGATTCCAACATTGGAAAATAGGAAACATTGCCTTTATTTATATTTCCATGGAAGCAATATACTACTGGGTACAAAGATTGATTGCAGGTCATTTTTGACTACAAAAAAACATTCAAACCCACTCAGGTACACATGCACATACACACACACACAAACAAACACACACACTGCTGATAGAACATTGTTTCGGCATTGTTTAGTAGCACTTCTACATTCAGTCTCTACGCGTGCTGCAGATGACAAAGCCTCTCTGGCAGAATGTGGCCAGAGAGCAGCAAAAGTTAAATATTTACCAACATCTGGGTGGCCTAGAAATCCAACCCGTGGAGGCCCAAGAACCAAGAAATGCAAGTCGTGCTTTAAGTGAGGTGGGAGCATGTCACATGACAAGTTTATTTACCATTCATGAATTTAGACAGCAGTTCTACAAAGAGACAGTCACCAGAAAGAATAAGCCTGAGTTCCCACTGGTGCTGCTTGCACGGAAGAGGACAGGGCTCCTCTCATCAACGTTTCCTTTTACCCCCCACCACCACCCAATTTCTTACATTCCAAAGAAAAACAAAACTCAATACATTAAAAAAAGAGAGCAGTCTGCACCATCATTGGAAGCAGATTAACCCCTTAAGCCCGTTCGACCCACTAGTGGATCCAGCAGCTGTAAGCACAAGTTCATGTTTGTAAAAAAGTTTCTTTAGTGTTGTAAAGATATTTTATTTATATTGTGTCTCAAAGAAGAATCCCTAATGCCACTAAATCAATTCTCCAAGTGCATTTTGTCAACCAAGTATTTGTTTTATATCAACTTGAAAATACGTATTTAACAAACGACAGCGCCGCCCAAAACAAAATACAACATAATGCGTGATCCGTTTACTCCACCCCAACATGTTGGGTATCAAATTAAACTAGAAAAGCTGCACTTTCAGATGATACTGAGCATAAACAGATTTTACCTGACCACCTCACGTAAATTTGAAAACACACACTTAAGCTTACCTTTGCTTTTCACAGCCCGCGTAGCAGATTGCATGTTTACCACACAGCATGTCACCAAACCCCAAAGCTATTTTCACCAAAAGCAATATTTTTATTTCCTTACATTTTTGTGGTAATTTTCAGTCTATCCACACTGTTTTTCAACCAAAATTCACCATGTATCAGTCCATAATAGTGAAACTGCGCCATGCCCTCATATTTCGTAGGCTTCCATTCACGGCCACCTGGCCGACTACTCGTGGGTCTTGGGAATGTAAATAAAGTTGTATTAAATTAACATCTCATGAGCTTTCCAACAATATCTTACACTTGAATGAGACTTCATCCGTCACGTAGAAATTCTTCAGCTTAAACACGGGACCATCTCTATTGTATAAGATCTGTTACGCACGGCGGCGCAACACACATAGCTAATATCTCATAGATTTAGAGACTTTACTCATTTACAACGAATGCTAAAAGTAATCAGCATGTCCAAAAGGCCCCCCCAAAAATAAATACAACCTCTTAGAAGGTCTCAAGTAAACACAGAGATGTAGTTATATCCAGATCTGAAGCTAGCAGCGATACTAATGCTAACCGCTAAAACTGATTTCATGATACACTGAGCACAGTGGTAGGAACTGATGATTTAATGGCTAAATGCCATTTGTGAATTGTATGTTCACAGTATTTTGTAGCCAGATTCCCTTACAAGGAGTAAAATACCAATGTGGCACAGTTTGGGTCTAAAAGTTGCCAGAATCCGCCTGATACAATCTACACTAAGCCCCTCATAAAATCAATAATCTTTGTGCCTTTCTCATCTAACTTGGTACAGTTGTAGTCAAGCTGTATGCATGCATTGACATCTTAATGCCTAGAATAAACTCTATCATGATGTTTTCCATATGTAAAAAAAAAAAAAAAATTGGCAAGGATAAAAAAAATTTTTCCTTTGGTTTATCACAATTTGCTCAGACATATGAACATTCACAATTTTTTTGACATTGGAATTATATTCTATGGGGTCTTAGCTATACGATGAGACCAAGATTATGTGTATTGACCTTATAATTAGAGAGTTATTATTGATTTAATTTGGGTATGTCTGTTCAGGTGAACCACACCTCCAAAAACCCCTAGGATATCTATTTTCTTTTTAATTTGTGATATTTACTCTGGTTTATTTAATTAATTCGTGATACAATTGAACAAAAACAGATAAAAGATAATCCAAAAACAAGAACAAAATGGAGCAAAAGGTAGATAAAAGTCTTCTAAAATAAAGCTAATATTGCCTCTCACCTCTACCTGACAAGGCTTGCAACACTTTAAACCATCACAACAGATGAACCATTAAAACATTTATTCCATGAATAAACTTTATCCCTCTTTTTGAGGGTATTTACATTCTTTCACATCTTTGTCCAGATTTCTCTATAAAGTAATTCTTTTTCCAGACATACAACATTCCATCATTTGAGCTCAAAATTTGAGTTTCTCAAAGACCTGTTCCTTTAAAAATGATATCTACTTTCTTTTTTTTCAAATCTTTTCTGAATATTTTATGTTTTAATGTTAAATTGGATTGGATTTTCTGGCTGAGGACCATGGTCTCGGATTTAGAGGTGCTGATCCTCATCTCAGCCGCTTCACACTCGGCTGTGAATCGCTTCAGCGAGAGCTGAAGATCGCGGCCTGATTAAGCCATCAGAACCACATCATCTGCAAAGAGCAGAGATCCAATCCTGAGGCCACCAAACTGGACCCCTTCAACGTCTCGGCTGCACCTAGAAATTCTGTCCATAAATGTTTTAAACAGAATTGGAGACAAAGGGCAGCCTTGGCGGAGTCCAACCCTCACTGGAAACGATTCTGATTTACTGCCAGCAATGTGGACCAAGCTCATAAAAACATAGGAAATGTAAAAAATAAAAGAATTTATTAAATACAGACTCAATCTGTCAGTGGCCGCAAACAAACTGAGATGGTAGAAATATTTAATAAAGCCCAAGAGTTAAACTCAGCATATTCCTGTTTTACAAGTAACTTTTTACCTCTCCGATATAATATGTAATAAGTTTTCATGATGTTAAATGTCAAATGCTTTTTGAAAAATCTACGAAGATACTTATAGAATAATGTTTTTCATCAATTGTATTAGATATTCCTTCCGTTAAATCCGTGAGTACCAATGATGTTGAGTGATTGGTTAAAAAACCATTTTGACTGTTGTTTGATATGTAATATGAATTTATCCAGGCAACAAATACCCACCCTAATATTTTAGAAAATTGTTGAAGGATACTGGTCTGTAATGGACTTTTCTTTTTTGAAATTCTCCTGCAATGAATAACAAATTTCAGATATATGTGAAAGGCTCATATCAATTTAATATCCAAGTCTTTACAGTTGATTGCTTTAAGAATGTCTACTGTAAGACTAAACCCAACTTATTTACTATTTTATTGAAGTGTTGAATAAGGAGGTTGATAAGGACATTCGGAATAGTTTGTTTCACATTTAATGGGATTTATTTTTTATCTAATAAGTCACTATTCTTTTTCATGCCTTCTGATAATCCACATCAGTTTATTTTCATAAAATAATCTTCCTTAATTTTAGAAAATGTCTGTATATTTTTGTGGGCATTCAGCAGACCTTTGGTTTTACATGGTTTGCATTTTGCACTTTTCTTGGTAATGTTACTCTTTTTACTGTTTTAATTGTACACACTCATAATATTTCCTTAAATGCTTTATAGAAGATGACATCATTTACATATAGATCACCCCACTTCTGTTTTTTAAGACTGTTTTCAGTGCATCCAATGACTTATGTGATAAATATTTCTGTTGTGATCTGCACTGCAGTGCCACAGTGATTATAAACTCACATCAGTAATTAAAATCCAGCTTATTTTTCCACCAGTTACATTTGTGAAAATATTGTCGATGACTAATGCGCTCTGTCCTGTAATTGCTGTTGGTTGAGTGATCGCAGGAAATAGAGACTGTACATAAAATTTTTAAAATCACATAATATCCTCAATTCATGTGAAGTTTTCTTTCTTTAGCTACACCAAAGATCACCAACCCTTGTCCTCTAGGTCAAGTAATGTTCTGAAGGTTTTAGAAGTTTCCCTGCTGCAACACGCCTAATTCAAATTAAATGGATGCTGTTGTCAAGTGTTGCATAACCCTGTTTACATACCTTTAAGTTCAGTACCGTGTGTTGTGCAGTGGACCACAAGGACCCGGTTTGCTATACAAGCACTGTCTCTTGAAAAGAAATGATTGCTTTCCACCTTTTTGCAGTACCTTACAAAACAAAAATTAGAATAATAAATCTACTTCAGTAAAGAAAATGTATATGACAGCTGTGTTGAAAACAAATACGAATGCTTTTTACAGAATAAATGTAGTTTTTCTGCTCCGTAAAAAGGGAAAACTGATATCCAAACTGTTTTAGGTGAATGACAAGTTGTTTATTAATGCAAAACAGACTAAGCACTTTAAAGTAAATAATTTCATTTTATATTTTTAGTGAGGGCGGAGAACAAAAGGTTTGAAGAATGTGAAGACAACAGTGGGCTAAACCATAAACCATGGGGAGTGTTATTCAGAGCATTTTGAGGCAACATAAATATGTATCTGCTTCCCTCTAGTGGCCATTATATGGCAATGCATTCCACTGTGCATGGTCTATGTACTAGGAAGCCAAAATAAAATAAAGACAAACACATAATTTGAGAATTGTAATTTTTTATTTATTGTTTAAATTCACCAAAGATTTTCTGCATAACTACATCCAACAGCATTCATAGTTTTGTCACTGTGACTTCATCAACACCCAAGTGACGACAATGTGACATCATCAGTGCCGCCATTACGTCACAGCATCATGGCATAGCTCTAACAGCAGAAAAGAAAAATACATCGTCCATCTCAAAGACCGCTGTCAATAAATGCATCTCGCCGCTACCCATGTAAAGCAGAAACATAGCACATCAACTTCTAGCTTAGCATCAAATCTCCTTTAGAATACTGGTTTAAAAACCAGCCCCCACCCCACGCTGTAACATAAAAAAAATATATAAAAAGAATGTTTTCTCTTCAATCACACATGGATCTGTACAACGAGGATGGTTTAAATATATGATGGCAGTCGCAGATCACCAGTAAAGATCCTGATGGTTCAAAACACAGACAGCACTGCTCATGACACTGAAGTACCGCCATCTCACATATTTACTTTCCTTAAAGTCAATATCCACATAAACTATTTATCATGCCTACATTCAGAAAGGGAGGAAGAATTCAACAACCGGTCTGCCCAACTTCCTGCACACATGCGCTTGTATTCATTAAATGTTTATTTTTGAGTTTTGCATTTTCAGTTGTAAATGTAAGAAAAGGCCATTACCAGGATCTTGAAGATGGTAAGGTGAAGAGAGACCAAAACAAGCCACCAAAACAGCCTGAAAATATTCCCAAAAAGGTTTGGAAGATGTTTTTAGCCTAAAACTGTCAAACTTAAAATGGCGTCTTGGACACCAGTATCTGATTAAATGTAGAAAAGATCTTGCTTTGTTGGGAACCACCTTGGCGTCTTTACCAGAAAAATGTAAATAAGCAGAGACAAACGGCCTGCAGCGAGCATTCTGAGATTAAATCCTCTTTAAGCCCCATTGCACATCTTTCTGTATAGTTACACTTTTGGGTCAATCTGCTGTCATCGATGGCGGCTACGGCTTCATCTGGTCCCAGAAAGCTGCACTAAGCTGTACCCCAAATAATTTCCAGCCTCAGGGGGAAAACATATCTGAGTAGTTATGGAGATTCATTGGAAACAGCATCAAGTTTTGCTTTGGATCGTCTCTTTTCTGTCAAACGTTTGTTTTATTATTTCAAATAAAAAGTGCTCAAAGTTACATTTCTATTTTTTCCTTTATATTTCTATTAACAGTTTAGTGCCTCACCAAGTTAGATATAGCCTTGTATGGTAGAATTTCCTTTTAATAACATTGTAGCTGACATTAAAATATGGCTATTATCTCATTTTACAACCATATAAATTATGAGAAGCGTTAAATACAGTGTGCTCACAGAATCCCACTTATCCTCAGGAAAAATGAGGCGAAATAAATTTTTTATGACTTTTTATGTTCTAAAAAATTGCATTACTTCCATTATTTATGGCTATTAGCGTTGTCCGAACACTACGAATGTTGTTCATACGTCACATTAGTGGCGACTTGCTACGCTTCACTGTTAACTCGTTGGTGATGTCATTAAACACCAAAATGATGCTGAAATGTTTCCATCCTTCAGAAAGTCAAAAGTTACTAAAACAGCCTGACCATTCATCAGTAACACCAAGAAAGAAAAGAAAAAATGACATCAGAATAATGTCAAGCAAAGTTTCCTTCCCACAGTACTTGCATAAATCTCTTCATTAAATCATCTGCTATGTACAGTAATACATGTATTCGTTTACATACATGGCACCCCTGAGCCCAGCGAGTCCCTTGAACAGTACTTCATCAGAGTCCAGTGACCAAATATCAGTCCTGCTGTCATCAAGACAAAAATAACAAAAAGTCATTGTTTTATACAGTAGAATACAGTAGACATCTTTTCAAGTAAAACAACTGTTTCTCTAAGAATACTGGAGAGTTCACATGAGACCTGAATCAAACCAGAACTGAAATCTCTTCTAACGCAGCTCATCATGTTGTGAAGTTCTGATCTGTTCGGTGTCGCTACAAAAATGACAGAACGTGAGCAGGATTTCAGTTTGTGCGCTTGACTCGGGTCCCCTAATGATCAGACAAAAACTTCATAATCAGATGATCGACAGAACACAGTGACAAATTCTCTTTTTCTTTAAATCTGATGAAGGTTAAAAGTTAAAAGGGAAGTCTTTTTCTAAAAGTATAGAAATGTCATAACTACAGACATTTATGCTGCTGATTTCTCTGCTTCAAAGAATGTAAGACCTTTTTTTTTGCCTTGAAATGTGAGAGAGCGAAACACTCACTGTCTTTTTTTGTACAGTAATCCATTGATAATAATCAATGCACAAAAATAAAAAGACAAAAGCACACAAATATCCAAAAACTGAAATTGAGACAGCTTAAGACGAGAAATTTTTTTCTTACTTTTTTTTTTTTCTCACTCAAGTTTAAAATACACATATTTACCAGCTGTAGGTTTATATAAGAATTTGGATTAATCAAAACAAAAAGAAAAGCACAGTTTTAAGTCAGTCCAGCTTTCCTGGCTTCATGGTGGGCTGAAGCGACAAGTCCAGGACGGCCCAGTCCAGTCCAGAAGAGAAGTAGACTACCGGGCATGGCTGAGGTTCCACCGTAACTGCGTGCCATCATGTGCAAAGCAGATGGCAGTTACTGCACGATGATTGCTGGAGCAGAGAGCTCGTTGCACTGTGTGCTGTACTCACCCTGTTCATCCAAACTGCAGGAGAGACCAGCACGGCTCGGCTCAGCTCAGTTCAGCAGTGTGAGGGGACTCTGGCTGTACAGTGCCGGTCACCACAGGAGAGGCAGTCCACATGGAGATTGAGACTAGAGGCCTAAAGGGGCCAGAACGGACCAGAGAGGCCAGGGGCTCAGAATACAGAGGGAGAGAAAATTATGGCTAAATATCTCATAGATAAGAGGATTGGAAAAAAAAGGAGCTCTGAGGAGGAGAAGAGGATTATGAAGAAGAGGAGACGAGAAATGCTCTGAGCTGCAGATGAGGTGGAGGCCAGGCAGCAGAGGGAAGTGGAGCTGGAGAGGAGGTGAGAGTGATACGGGAGCTCCAGAGAGTGTTCAAAGGTAGGGAGGCTGTCTGCCCGGCCAGAGAGACACCTGCAGGAAGAGAGCAGCCGGATGAGACAGAACCCCCCCTGCATGTGCTGCTAACCGGCCATCAAGGTGTTAAATTACAGTGAGAAGAGGTGGAAATTCAGAGGCCATTCAAATGTCACCTCTGTTTTAGGATTTTAAACTTGGACCATCTAAAACTTGGAGTGTGGTGATGCAAAAATTTTTGTAGACAAGTTTAAAATAGCAATAAACTTAATAAAAAAAAAAAACAACTGCAACAAACAGGAAGCCAGTGGGCGGACATGTCAGATAATTGTCTTTAAAAAGCTTCACCTGGTTTTCCTTTTCTAAAGGATTAGCAAGTTTTCTCTCTGGCAAAAGAAAACATAGATACCCATACAACTGCACATAAATCCCACCGCAGGCATGATTTTATTATATTAATTTATATATATTATATTTAACTAAAAAATTTGATGCCCTTGTTGTAAGAGTGTATAAATCTCCCGCTCCAGCTATCCTTTTTTTTCTTCTCTAAATCAGGTGTTTTGGATCAGATTCTGTGTAAATGCTGCCACATCAGCTTCTAGTTTTCTACCCTGCAGAAATGTCATGAAATCCTTTTAAACTGACTTCTGACCCATCCTCCAGGTGCAGCTTTGACTTCCTCTGAACTCAACTGTACATGTCTGATCCTGTCAGGTTTTCACTAGCAGGCTGCTCTGCAATCTGGACGAGCCAGATACTGTATACGTTCTTTGGACATTGCCCAAGACTCTTTGAACTTGCCAAAGTTTCTTGCCCAAGACTCAATCCACACTGATAGCATCATTCGGAGTGGTCCCTGAGGAGGCTGATCTTTCAAAATATAAATTAAATGCAACAAACTTTTTATATTTGATAGCAAGAAGGTTAATTATCCTCAGGTGGAAAGACGAGAGACCACCCACCCACAGTCACTGGATCAATGAGCTAGTGCAGTTTTTGTGTCTGTAAAAATTAGATCAACCCTGAGAGGTTAAATAGGCAGATTCTATGAGACCTGGCAGTTATTCAAGTCATTTGTTGAAAAATCCAAATTAGATTTAACAATTTGAGAATAACTGCAAAGAGTGGGAAGCCATCTGATACTAGGATGTGCAGATACACTTTTTTTTATTCTTTATTTAAAATATTCTTATTTATTTTTTTCTCTGTGGGGTGTGGAAGTTCATAGAGTTTGATTTGCTACGTTTAACTTGTTGGTCAGATAATTCTTGCTATAGTTACAAAAAATAAATATATAAATAGTCTAAAAAAATAAGTAAAATACTATGCTGCTATGTTGGATCATTGTAATTCTTTGTTATCAGGGTGTCCCAGAAATTCTCTGAGAAACCTAAAGCTGATTCACAATGCTGCAGCGAGAGTTCTGACTCAAAGAAACCTTAAGACCTCATACTGCCATATCTTTCCCACAGAACACTTCTCAGACTGCAGGCTTACTTTTGGTAAGCCTAAAATTTCTAAAAGTAGAAAAAGATGCAGAGCCCTCAGTTGTCAGGTTGGTGTCTTGCAGAACCAGCTCCCAGTTTGTAATAATGGAGCTGTGCTTTCTCTCCCTGCAGGTATCTTTAGCTCCACAGCTGCATGTTTTATTATTTCATATTAGGAAAACTAAGAAACCTCACCAGCTTTGATATCCCTGTTCTGGGTGTCCTTCATAAGAGAAGCTAGGCTGTCCAAACCTACACTGTGCAGTAAAGTGGAACAAAGACTTCACCAAAAGCCAGACCTGAATACTATAACCTTTGACTTGTGCAGTTTGTTTATACTTATGAGATAGATATGTGCAGTTGAACTGTAACCATAGTTCCTAGCTAAAAAAAAACCTCAAATAATTTAAAGGTACAGTGTGTAAGAATAACTGACAATATAATAGTAAAGATGAGCATAGAAATAACTTTAAATGTCAAACACAGCTGTGAATGAATCATGGCTGTTAGTGCCCACAATTCTTCCAGACAGAAACATGTTTTCTTCTGTGAGCTGATCCAGAGGTCTCAGGTGCAGCGATGGCTGCACTACAGGTAACAACTGTAAAAAGCCTTTTAAGGCGTTACTTATCCCAAACAGTGCTCTAAAACCTATTAAACTGCAGTTTTAAAGCTCAGATGGTTCTCACTTCACACACAGCACACACGGCGTAGTAAAAATCTTGCTACTAGCATGGTTACTGCCATATGTGGACCCACAATAGATAGATATAAATGGCTGATTTTCAGAGAAAAAAATACAAAAGATTTTTCTGCCATTGACCTTTAATTTTGTTGTACAATGCACCTTTAAAGATAAATATTAAAAACATTTGGCATGTATGATAAAATATAAAAGAAAAACGTTTTTTTTTAACAAACATGACAGCATGAGACGCGTTGAGAAGAGCTGACCTACCAGCTTACTGAGTGTTCCCACTCAGTTTTGCAGGATGTCAACTTCAGCAGATGGTCTCCAGGTGATGGGAGTTCTGTGGGGCGATGAAGACGAGCTGCATCAGTCAATGAAAAACCCCTTCACATAGTCAGCTTACAACCTATTGTGTATTTAACATTACAGCGAAGTGTGTGTGTCTCACAGGTGTGTCATTCCACTGGCGTGGCAAGTCTTCAGGTTCAGGTGGGTAGGACATCCAGGACGGACTTCGATACGAGGACGGTGGAGACATGACAAAGTAATCTGAGTAGCCTGGGCGGTTGGCTGATATAGCGTAGACTGCTGTTATTGGGTTTCCTGTGAGATGTAATAAACATTGTTAAACTCACACTCCACTCTCCTGGCCTCTGCATTCAAACATCTTCACAGGACAGTGTGAACCTGAGTAGGTGGTGATGGACTGGTCGACGGTGACGGCAGGGAAGGGCGTCCTGGAGAGCGGCAGGTAAGGGGCACCGTTGTGCTGTTGGGCCTGCAGTTCTGAGGCGTCCGACACACGAGGCTTCAAACTAACATCAGGGGTGGAGCTATCATAGACAAGCGACATCAATGTTATTCTGATTAATCATTAATCATTATTTTCCAGACAGAATCCCAAAAATAGACCTCCATGTAGGAAGTGGAGAGAACAAATTTCCGTTCTTTGTTTTTGTTTTATAATTTTTAAATGAGGAAGAAAATGCTATTTTTCTATTTGTTGCTGTGTTTGGGATCATTGTGTGCATCGGTTGCACGAGCCAGTCTCAGATGAGCTTTAGCTGTCAGATGGTCTCTCATGTAGAATACTAGAATATGTTGGTATACAGACAAGTTTTTGGCCCAGTTAAAAGCTAAGCTAGAAAGGTAGGTCTTGAGCCTCTACAGACCTGAGGTTATCTGGCAAACTTTTCCACAGACGAGGGCCGTAATGATGACGAGGCTTTGCCATATGTTTTAGTTCTAACTAAAGGCTAAATGGTCTGTACTTACATAGCGCTTTTACCCAAGTCTATAAGTCTCGGCCGATCCCTTATAGCCAATCCCGGCTATTACTGAACATGTGGACATTGCATGCATGAAAACAACTGGAAGTAGTCTAAACTAACTTTCCCCTCAATAAGACTCCAGCTGGAGTCGGACTATAGCCTAAACTGACCTCTACCAGGAGTCAGACTGGGTTCTGAGCCTTCATAAACATGCGATATGAGTGCTATCTGTCTGGAACTACTCTCAGATGAAACTTAACCTTAACATAAACATGAAGATAAATGTATCTAAAAATGATCAGAATGTAAATGTCCCTAACCGTGATAAACACGATCAGGTTTCCTTTAACATTAACATTTAAGAACACACTTTATAATCTGTGAGACATGAAGTCCAAGGCTCATATTCACATCATATATCACGTTTTAGCATATTCACTAATCCAGAAAACACCAAATGATGTTAAGGTTTAGACATTTAGGCTATTTGTTAGGCACAATTGGATTATTTCTATGGAAAATATATGCCAACACAGAAACAGTTGGCCCAAGTAATCTAACATTTATGATTCTTGATGTCTAGTATTCTGGTGGCATTTTAGAGCATTTTGAGAGTCTTGACACAAACTGTAACCTCACTGTTTAAAATATCTCAGCAGAGAACTGCTCCCTGAGCAGGCCATAGTCTCCATTTTTAGTGCATTATTATATCTCTTCCTCTACATCAAAGCACAGTCCCCTGCACTGCAAAACCACCAATGGCTGTCCCTGTTATGCCACAGAACCAGAGGACAGATGAGGTCACTGACAAATGTCATGACTGTAATGCACTGAGCATTAATGTTGCACAGTGCATACTAAAGAGGAATTAACATGCTGCTCTTTTCCTCCCTGGGGGCACAGAGTGGCTGATGTAAGCCGAGCAGGACTGATTAACTACTAAAACAGTACTTTCAAATAATATTAGTGGTCACATACTATTGTTTTGATTTCAAATTAAACTCACCGTAATTAAAGAACTATACGTAAGAAATCTGTCCCTCTCAGAATTAGAAATGCCCAAATGATAGCTAAAAGAGCGCTGAATCAATTTCCATCCCTCTGCAGCGTTTTTCCTTGCAAGTGTTAATTTCTTCGTTTGTCCTATAGATGGCGAGCATGCCCCTCCACGCACACCATAGCAGCTGAACAGTCAATCATTTTCTGCAGTGCTAAAGTGCCCAGCAACACAGCGCACACAGCAACAGCAATGAAATGAAAAAGATGCTCAGTTCACGTGATGCAGACTAATATATAGGCCTGAGAGAGAAGTGAGAGGTGCAGTCAGGTCAAATGATCCTGATTAACATTCTAATGCAGTCCACCCCCCTCACTCTGTATTCTCCTGTGTATTCTCCAGCTATTACTGTACACCTCTATGTGATTTAGTGTTAGTCCCTGTGCTGCATTTTGACTGAGAGTCCTCCTGGAGCTTTTTTAAATGCCATGTGGGATTATTTCCTCTAAAATGTAATCTTATGTGATTATAGTAACGAGCCAAGTGTTCCACACTGAGGGTGTTATGAACTGTGTCTTTGATTGAGGAGACAAAATCATTTTGTGTCTTTTTCCTGCCTTATTTTATCAGTAAAGTGAAGGTATTTGTTTGTTTTTTTCCTTGGCTGTGTGAGTTACCGTTGTAGCACAGTCCCAGGTGGTGGTCCTGGTCTGGAGGGGATTAACGGTGGGGGAGAACCGATGCCCATATCTGGAAGCTGGGTGAAGCGGAAACCCTGCAGAGACCATAAATGTCATTTAAACCCCTTGATGAGCACATGAACTAAGTATACCAGAATGCAACAAATACCACAACCTAAGACAGAAAAATCAACAACAGTTGAATCGAACACACAAAGAAAATGAAGCTGCACACGGCAGCTTTATTTGATGGTGGCAGTTCAGTCGTTAGTCTCATTAATCTCCGTAAAGCTCCTCCTTTGCTGATCAGCTGAGTGCAGCACAAACACTGACAGCAGTAAGATAAGCTTGACATAGCATCCAAATGAGATGTGTCCTCCACTGTGTGCAAACACATTTTTGTTGTGAGGGAGCAGTGAATGCAGCTTACACGACCCTCTACCAATAATGTGTTCCAAGCGTGCAAACATCTACATGAAAATGCATTAAACTGACAAAACTTCTGCTATGATGCTCACTTTCACAGCTCAGGAGGGAACTAAACAAACCAGACCAGATTGGTCAAAAAATTGCCAAAATAACTTCCACAAAAATGAATTAAAAACTGTTTTAATTACTTTTAGGTAATATTTACATATAAAATAATATGTTGCTCTTTAACACTTCAACTTTTATGGAAGTGAAGAATCAAGATAACTGTCACCACTGGTGATTTAGGATATTTTAACATCTGTTTTAGTCATAAAACAGACATTAATTCCCGCCTTATTATCATCTTTCCAAATTTTACTTTTCAGCTGAACTAAGATCCAGGTATCAGGAGGGTAGGTGGTGGGTAATTTGGACAGATGGATACTGATGGTTAAAATATATTATGTGCAAAAATAATCACTTTTATAATAATATGAATTAACTCAGAGGTAGAGAAAAGAAAAGGGGTTGCATTGTGTATTTCAAGTCCCAAAACACAGTAATTCCACAAATAATCCATTTAGTTTTGATTTTTATAACAAATTTCTGACTATTTTTATGTATCTTTTGTTTAAAAGCACTTAAGGTTCTGCAAAATGGTACTTTACCCTCATCATGCTGCTGTGTGATTCTGCATCAGGTTTTTGGTAAGCTCAGAGATTCTATAAACAGCTGGAAGCAACGCACACAACTTTCATTTCCACTGTCAGACTTATCATACATGAAAGGTGTTTTTAAATTTTTGGAGATGTTTGCGTAACCCGCTGGCATCTAAACTCAAGTAAATGAAGTCTTTACACATTCTGTGATGTTTATGGATCAAAGTTGGGGTTGAAATGTGTGAAAAAGCCTCATATTCTGACTGTATGCAGAGTAGAGGAAGCCTGTTTAAATCATAGAGGCAACGTTTTAACGTTTCAAAACAAATCGGCCATGTCAATGTCATGGCCAACTGTGTTTTTCTTACTCTAATACTTCTCTAAAAATCCAGCCCATCCTAGAGTATCACATGCAGACATATTCCATTTTTTCTGTTAATACTACTTTAAATATTTTAAATTTGTATTGACACAACTTTCCACAGAAGATATAGTAACTTAATATTAGTTGTGATGCTGTTGTTCAGATCTTACTGGTTTAGGTAGGCTACACTGGTGCATGTCCTCATAGCCTGCGGTCCTCTGCCTGCCTCCACAGGGGTGGTTCATGGTGCCTGGGGCGCTGGTCACCCCATCACTGTAGTGGCTGGTATGGGAAGGGTTGTAGGCGCTGTGAGCGTGATGGTGGTGATGGCGGTGGCTGTCAGTGAGAGAAAAACTTAAGATGAAACATTCCTATCTCTCTTTTTAAGTTTTGTATTTTTTCCTCCAGTGAGCTGTGCAAACATATTCAGACTGTTAATCTGTTCTGCTTTTTTAGAAACAGCTTAGTAGTGGGATGTTTGCTCTTCAAGACTGAGTTTAAACTGTGCACTGCAAGACCTTTCTCTTTTCTTTCCTACACAATACTGTAAATGATGCAGATGTGCTAAGAGATAAGAGAGAAATACAAATTTACGTGGATGGAGGGGAAGGGGAGTCGTGGTCCGGAGGCGCCAGGCTGAAAGCGTTGCCTAGCAACATGTGCATCTGCGTGCGGACCTCGTCAATGGATGGCTGTGAGCTGAGTGTGGAGGAGTCGGAGCCGCGATGAGCTTTCACCCCTAAACTGCTGTTCCCAGTTCCAGTGGATCCGCCTCCGTAACCAAGAGAGCTCATCAGACGGTCCACGTTGGTTTCCTCAAACGGCTCTGGTTCACCCTGTGGAGGAAGCACACACACACAGCCAACAGTATGAGAGTGCATTCATAAAGTTTCCAAATAAGTTATCAGAACCTGGTTTTTTAACTCCCTTAGAAACCTGTTAGGTTCTTACCAAACAAGCAAGACCTAATAAATACTCAGCAGATCATGTTATCAAACAGGACAGACTCCTAAAAGTTACAGTACCTGGGTCTCCATTCATTAATGAAACAAATATAAAGCAAAATGTTTAAAGAACAGAAGGAAGGAACCGTGAATCACATGCATTTCCACTGAAGGTTTGTAGTGAATAAACTAGACTGGGTGGTGTTGAGAGAGGGTGGTGGTATAGGCCATGATGCTAGTGGTTGTAGTTCAGTAGGAGCAGCAACTGTCCTGACTAGAAACAAACCTTTAAAGGAAGGAAAAAAATAAATAAATAAACAGCTGTTGTGGAAATCCACAACAGGAAGATTAAGCGAAATCTTCAAGAATTACTTTGCCCCCTGGGAAAATCTGGAATATATATATATATTGCCTCTGATCATGGTCTTCTGACCTCAGCGCCAAAGTTGATACCATTGAAAATATTGGGATGAAGTGTAATGCTTTAGACTTATTTAAATCATATCTGTGTCATAGATTCTTGGAAGTAGATTCATGCAAAATGCCCTCTAAATATATTGCATTAATCTATTCTCAGGGTTCTGGACTTGGTCCCATTCAAATCTCTTTTTATATGCTTGGATTAGACAATATCATCAAGAACTACGGCACTCACTTCCGCTGTTATGACACCCAGCTCTATTCTAGTGATGTGCGGTTAGTAAACGAGCTGGTTCTAAATGCCCATTTTTTGTAGTGAAGAAGAATCGACTTTCATCAGGGAGCCGATTCTTCAGAAGAAGCAGAACTTTATTTTGATGGGCACATGATGTGACCAATCACAAGTGAGGAAAGACTACGCACACACCATTATGTGAAAGGAAGAAGGAAGCAGACTCTCAGAGGACAGGGAGTGTAGTGGTCCAGGCTAGGTATAAAGTGGCAGAGACGAGGAGCTGGATTTAGATACAAGAGCACCAAAAAGGAATGGCACATGTAAATCTAAAGTGATTCTATAATTTTTTATTTCTTTTTTACTTAAACTACTGCAGCATTACTTTACAAATTTCCTTGGAGACAAAGTATTTTTCATTTAGACTTGTCTTTATTTGTTTGATTTATTGTCAATCATCAGTTGTTCATTTAAAGGACTGATTAAAATATCAAATAGTAATTGTACTTTAACAAAAAGAAAAAAAAACATAAATCAATTTTAAAAATGACTTTTTTTAAAAAACACTACATTAAAGATTGCTTACCAACCTACAAACTGTTCATAATTATCAAATTAGGCTAAAATAGAAGCTCTGAGTGATACTACATGAAGAGCCATTTGAGAGCCATAAGAGCCAGCTCTTTTCAGGGAGCCAAACCAAGAGAGCCAAACTTCCCATCACTACTCTGTTTGTCTATGACAAATTAGTCATTAAGTAGTACTGACAAATTAAGTTCTATTCTATAAAACCCAAGGAAACTTAGCAGCTACTTCAGCTTCTGGCTTGAGCTGAAGAAACCAAAGCGTAGATCAATTTGGGTGGATCTACCTTCTGTCCCAGGTCTCCAGAGAATATTAAAATCAGAAAAATCCTGCCCAAATAAATAAGCTTGACCACTGCCAAGCAATGCTCTGGCTGAGTACTCAAACAATTCATTTAGAGTCCTCCAGCTGACCCAAAACACTGCTGCCAGAGTGCTGACAGGTACAACCAAGAGCAACCAGATTTATCCTGTTTTAGCCCTTAATGGCCAGGGAACGTTTTTTATTTAAAAGATCACATTAATAAAGCTCTTCAGTCCAAGATACTGGTCTACCAGTTGTTCCAAGAATCTCCAGAACAGGAAAAAGAACTTTTAGCTTTCAGCCCGTTTTTTAACCTACTTGTTTTCTAACATACTCTAATTTTCTTTTCTTTTTCTTTTTTTTTATTGCTATTGAACTTACATTACTAATATTTGCTAATTGGTTTTGAAAGTCTTATTGTTGAGCTTTCTTAATTTTTTTAAGAACTCTGTATTATGCTTGTGTTGGAAAGGGGCTATATAAATTAAACTGAGTTGACTTTTATGTGAGCTTATTATTTGCTGGCTCTGATTAAAAACAGATGTAATTTTATTTATTTTTTTAACAGGTGAAAGATTTCCATCATGAAATTTTATGCAGACATGTGCTTTTCCTGCACTGACAAGAGTCGGAAGACATTAAAACACATTTAAAATGCCCTTTATAATTTATTTTTCTGACAGTAGGCCTTGAAATTTAAAATGTTTTCATTTTCCCCTCAAAATCAGTTTTATATACTCTTCTATAAGAACCATTACCTCAAAAACCAATATAACAAAGAAATTATTATTATATATAATTATATTATTATTTGGGGTGAATAACATTAACAAAAAAAACACTACCATTTAAATCTTTAGTTAAATGAAGAATGATAGCTAAATAATCTACATTTAGCACATCAGTTAATTTTCCAGACTTAGTAACCTCTTCTGTCAGTTTTCATTACATTTCCTCTGGTTCATTAATTTGAGCAACAGAGTTGTATATTTAGATAATAAAAATATGATGAAGATTTAATTAAATGAAGATAATATTACATCAATCTCCAAGCATATTAAATAGTATCAACACAAAATTGAAAACAGACCAGAAGCAGAAACCACAGTATGATGCTGTAATCGGTTGCTTATGGCAACAAGTCTGAGGCATGAAAGTAAAAGTGATGAAATACATAGTGGAAGATGCTGTATTTTCTCTTTATCTGATATGCACAAACACACATGCACAGATACACTCTGTTCTCCCTGTCCTGCTTCAAACCATTTTACACATGCAGGGCCATTAACCGCTATCGAATCTCCCATCTGAATCCATGAAAAGGCTATAATCATATTCAGAGTCATTGACATTCAACCAGGTAGCACGGTGGCCTCTGTTACTATGGTGCATCAGGGAAGCAGCAGAAAGATGTTTGACTTGCACCTGCTTCATCTTTCCACATTTTATCACCTTCTTTTTCTCTTCTTTTGTCCTCCATCCTTTGCTCTTGATAAAACGAGGGTCTCACTTTATCTGTTTTGAACATTTCTGCATTTCTTTATCTCTGTTTGGTGCGGGATCATAAAGTTCATCAAAGGGTAATTTGTTAATCCTCTAGGTCTGAGCTGCAAGCCTCAGTGAGAGAAAGTACAGCAAGAAAAGGAAGGATTAAAGTCCAAAATGCTCTCAGAAGATTATTCTATTAGACAAAGTGCTTGTGCGTTACTTTGTGACACTATAAAGTGACCTGTTTCATCTTTGCTATGTGTGACTCAGTTGGTCAGAGGTTGGACATGAGCTGCTGTTTTACAGATTGTGGCAGAATCCGACATCAAAGCTTTGCACATTCCCGGTGCTGGGCTTTTATTCTGAATCTCTGCAGCTGTAGAGCCTTCACCTTTTCAACTCATAGGATCTTTGGTGAATCTGATGTCCTGATTAAATATGAAGGATTTGTGGGGTTTCTACTTCAAATGGCACAAAAAAAAAAAAAAAAAAAAAAGTCTTGTATGCTCTTTTTTTTTATTATTAGCTTGTATGGTCTTTTATCTGAAATATTACCTCCTGCTCTACTGGCATCATTAGTGCTTCACTGTTTCAGTAGGTCTACGAAGGGTTCGGTGACTTACATCATAGCCATTATTGCGAATGCCCCTCCTGGATCTCTCCCTGAGCACCAGCAGATCCATCTCTGTCTCCACCGGGCTGGGGCTGCTCAGAGACTGCCGGCTCCAGTAGGTGGGCTCTCGTGGGTGGGAGTACCTGGTGGCCAGGAGAGAAAGAAAGACTAGGCGTGAAAAAGGGTTAAAAAGAGCATTTTCCTGTAGGAACTGCTGCTAAATGTATCGTTATTTTGATCATGTTAAAGAAACAACTAACAAAGAAATCTTATTTCTCTAAGCCTTATATTTAATAAACAGTTTAATCTGCAGTGTATTAACACAAATCTCAAACACTAAAATAACTGGTTAAAGACTTAAAAAAATAATGATGCAATAAACGAGCTTGATACTTGATCAACTGAAGGAAAACACAGGGGTTGTTACTATTCCTTGGCATGACATTTAAATTCCCATTAAAACTAAATACTGCAAAGGTCTAGGTTCACAATGGCTGGGATTCCCTGTAGGTCACTTGCTTTAGCTGTCACTGTAGAGGGATTTTCCTTTTCCATGGGTGTATTGTAGTTTGTTACCATCATTTAATAGCTAATTTTCTTTCTCTGTTAATGATGATCTGGTGACTATGGAAGCCGTTCGAGTGCAGTAAACATATTTCTATGTTTAAGGAAGCAATTGGAGATAATTTTAGCTTGGTGACATGGTGCATTATCCTGCTGGGAGTAGCCATCAGAAGATGCTACACTGTGGTCATGAAGAGATGAACAATACTCAGGTAGGCTGTGGTAAACCAGGCCACGTTGGTACTAAGGGGCCCAAAGTTGGCCGAGAAAATTTCCCCCACACCCTTACACCAGCACCAGCCTGAAACGTTGATACAAGGTAGGATGGATCCATGTATTCATGATGTTTCCACCAAATTCTGACCCTACCATTTGAATGTGGAGCTAAATAGAGACTCATCAGACCAGGCAACAATTTTCCATCTTCTATTGTCCAGTTTTGGTGAGTCTGTCCTTACCTGACAGATGTTGTACCCGGTGTTCCAACATTGTTTTGTTTTCAGAGATGCTCTTCTGCATCATGGTTGCAACAAGTTGAGTTTATGTGACCTTTCTATCATCTCCACCCAGTCTGCTCATTCTCCTCTGACCTCTGACATCAACAAGACATCCTGGTCAAGACAACTCCTGGTTGTGTGTTAAAATCCAAGTAGATTAGCAGTTTCTTAAATACTCCTACTACTCCTACTACTAACAACAATGCCACAACAAAGTCACTTCAATCCCCTTTCTTCCTCATCCTGATGCTAAGTTTGAACTGAAGTCATCTTGAGCACGTATACATGACTAAATGCAGTTTCTCCCATGTGATTGGCTAAGTTGTTTGTGTTAACAAGCAAACAAAAATAAATGAAGACAAGTTGAGTAAAACATTATTTTTGCGTATAGATGACTCCTTGTTAGAAATAACGAAAGCAACCTAACTAACTGAGAGAACAGAGCAGCTACAGTGAATGTGTGTAATCCCACAGTTATAGTGGGAAGCAAAACAGACACTTATCCATATGACTGGTAAAATATTAACGCGTTGGCCAAAAGTAACCTCTCACTCGCTTCTTCTTACATGTTGCTTAGCAACTGTGTTGTACAGCTGCAGATATACAGTAAGTTTACCATTCTTGGTGAATAAGACACAAGCTATTATTACTGAAATAATCAGAAGAAGAAGTTCTGATTAACTAAATAATTTCTAAAAAAAAATAAGACCTATTGTGCCTAATGATATCAGCCAACAATAACACTTAATTTAATAGTACACTATAATTAATAAAATAAAAATAAAATAGAAGACAAATATAAGAAAGGTTTCAACAAGAAGAAGGATGGTCATCTATTCAATCTGTTTAGTTTTAAACTTTTTCTGAGTTTTGGAAATTGGATCGCTCCTAAATTTTCTCCACAATGGTGAAACAAGGACATATTTTAAAACAAAAAATCTGACATGAATAAAAGTCTTCTGAGTCTTTTTTATGGTATTTGAACTCAGCTTTGTGTCATCCACCATCTTTCAGTGGTGATTGTGATGGTTCTATAAATCGACAGCAGTTTGCCTGAGCTTAACTGAATTTATTGGACACATCTGTCACAACTGATGGTTCCTGTCAGAGTTTAAATTAAATTCTCCAAAAATGGGTGAAGTTTGGAAGAAGAGCCTTTGTCAAACATGCAGCAACATGCAGCAGTTGTCACTTTGAATAAGATTCAGCCACTTATGTGGAGTTAGGAGAACCTTACACAAGGACAACCATGGGGGGCACACTCCACCAGTCATGCTTTTACGGTAAATTTGACCAGATGGAAATGCACACAACAGATTAACTGTAATCTATGTAAATGCATCAGATTTTGTCTCAGAAAAAAAATCAAGGTACAGAGCATCACCTCATTGATACATTACTGCAGCCAAACATGGTGATGGCACCATTATTATGTGGGAGGCTTTTTTTGTGATTACCTTCTTTCATTGTAATGTTGTTGCACATTGATTTATATTCCAAATAACATGCATTTAATCAAGATTACACAATAAACCACCAGGAAGTCTCCACCTCACCTCTTATGACATCCTGCAAAGGAAGCCCTCTTCTCCTCAGCAGTCATTGCTTTTTTGATCCCGTTGTCATGCCGACTGTGTCTGGAGTCACGATGATAGCCGTGGTTGAGGCTTTCGGATAACGAGTACTCTCCATAGCCTTTCCTCCTGGCCTTCTGACGCAGTTTGTTCCTGTAGTGCTCAATATCCGACTTCTGCTTCAGCCCAACATGGTTCATCTGCAAACAATAAACTTAAGCATTGATTTAAAGTCATCGTGTTCATTTCTTTAGAGGCAAGGAACTAACAGAAGTTAGATTTTTTTTTATCATAAAAAGTTGTTTCTCTTCTTTTTTTTCATCTCACTTATTATTCCAGATAATAAAAGAATCCGTCATTGCCTAAACATAATATTTTTTTGTCAAAGCAGACCAATAAATTGGCGCTGATGAACTGGGAAACTGAAGAGTCCTTGTGGGATTTTCTGGTCCTATGTCAGACAGACTGAGGGATGATTTATCATCGGCCTGTGTGCTGCTTTCTCAGCTGGAGAGGCTGAGGTGGAAAAGAGTGAGATGTGACAGGCTGAGGGAAAGATTAGAGGAGGAGAGGAGGAAAGTGTTTGTACCAACAACAACTAAATTCAGTAACAGAACAGTGTGTCCTGGGGGGATGTGATGCTGCCACTATGGTGAGGGGAGGTTTGATAAATAGACAGCTGAAATGGAAGAATGTCACATAACGCAGGTTTTTGCTTCCATCATTTTGTTTGAACTCAATTTAAGGTGGATATGATGTAACATTATAAGTTATGTAAACCCTATTCAAATATTAGATATACACACAAAATTCAAACTTACTCTGTTATATATTTCAAATTTTTACATTTGTGTTTTCACTCTTGAATTGCAATTTCTAATTGCAAATTCCAAACATGGGCGACTTAAATTATCTACCCCAAAACATGTCAACCAAACGTTGCCATGCTGTATTATTCTGTGTGACTCATGTCCTAGTTTTTCTCTTCCTTATACTGTCAACACTGTGTGCTTACCTTAAAGGTGCTGCATTCTGCATTACTTATATACATACAGTATATACTGTGTATGTACATATATATATATATATATATATACATAAATACACACATATGTATATATACACTCTGTGCAGACTAACCTCTCCATTGACGGCTACAGAGTCCTGGCTGTGTGAGGAAGAGGTGGGGTAAGAGTAGGTTGGCTGGGCTGTCATGGGCTTAATGGTGATGAGACGCAGAGATCCTGAATGTTCTTCATATGGGTCTGTGAGGAAGACAAATGAGTTTGTAACAGTAAGACATAAGCAGTAAAGTCCTCCAGCTAGTGTATTAATGATCATATTAAAAATGTAACAGTCAAACTGGAGAGTAAGTTGTTAAATGGAACCAGCTGTTGTTTCTGGTTATACAACTTTTATCTCTATGAAAAGTGTTTATGAGTGCCTATAGAAATCTACTAGACATGCATTTTACCAAATGGCCAACAGGGGGCAACTAATGCTGTAATTTCATTTGTTTATAAGAATTTAAAGCAACACTACAATATTTTCCAACCTTTAAACTCTGCGCTCTATGCGTCTTATCTCGATGATCCATAAGATTTCGAAAAATGTATGTAATGACAACAATGAGAGCATTACCCAAAATTTTAAATAATATAATGTCCCAAATCTGTATGGCGAATAAATAGCAACTTTGAAAATATAAAGAGGCTGCAGAGAAAGTATGCATTGTGTATAGGTGTAAGAATTTTTTTTTTTAACAGGATCTTCACAAAAGAGCTCAAACTTCCTGGTGTTATTATTTTCAATACACTGCAAAATAAAGGCATTTGTCTCATTTAGCCTTTGAAACAAGATTAACTTTTAATGAAAACTATTTATTTATAAAAGCATCCACGACAAAGTGAGTTTAAATCCTTTGGTTGAGGTTGGAATAGACATATTTCTCCTGATGAGGCAATGTAGTCTGTACACGGGGGGTCACCTGCCTCAAACATAATATGAAGCCTTGTATTGAGTTGTATAATTTATTGCAGGGAGCAGCAGATGGACCATGTTATGGGTCCACCATGACTCACTGCTTGACTGACATCATATGGCAGTCTGCTTCGTTGTACGACTTCAGCTCCAAACTCATAGTCACCCAATCAACCTGGCAGCAGCTCAACATGAGTTATTTGTTGCTGTAACTGCATCGCATCTCAAGTGTGACAGTCAAGGTCACGTGTCAGGTGGGCGTCACAAGCAGCAGACATCGTGGACCAGATTGGACATTATGACAATGCATGAAGAAAACACAAAGCCTAAATGCTGACTGCTGCCTTGGGAAAACCTCTACTTCTCTAACAACAGATGCCAAACACAAGAATGTTGTTCAATCCAAAACTTAACTTAATTTCTGCTGACTGCTTCAGTTAATTTCTGTTCTTGCAACTGACTGTTACACTGCTACTAAGGCTGTTTTCTGTAAAGAAGGAGATGAATGGCTGAAAAATTTTATCTTTAGGACAAAACTGTTGTGATTCAAGCCTCTCAGCAGCAACCATATGTTAGCGTTTTAAATCATTTCATAATAATTCCTTCCTGCAACTTTGCAGACATGTGTGACTCACTAATATGTGACATCAAATAAAATATGTTCATCTTGGGAGCAAAACCTCCAACAAGGATAAAAAAAAAATTAAAATGTTGTCATTTAAATTTCTTTAGAAAACCAAGTGGTCATTCGCAGGTCTAACACAGAAAACCATTTGATTTGTGTCCAGGATTTAAGATATTTTCATCCAAACCTGATGCCTCTGGTTTTTTTTAAACATATGGGGTGTTTTACATTTATTGTGTCACACTAGCACCAGCTAATGTAATCTCACACAGTGATGAGGAGACTACAGAGGTCTGTTAAGCTAACTTCATTCTGACTCACATCTTTCCAACTCAGCTCCAATTTTTTTTATTTTCACATTTGTCATCAGTCCTAACTGCTGCTGACTCAAATGAAACCATTTCAGGGAATCTGTCAGTCTCCCATTTGAGCTTCATGCTAGTGTCGTGGTCTCTGCAACACCTTCAGCATTAACAGACACCGACTCGTTGCCTGTTTCTTTTAATAATGCACTCACATGCCAGTTTTAAAGATTATTTCATAGTCTTAAATTAACTTATAATAACTCGTACATTCTTGCTGCATGCAGGGGTTAAACTGGGACTTGCTATGTGGGGTTTATGAGAATTATTATTGATTGTTTGCTTTTACAAACTTTGCTTTATACTTTACATCAGATGACCACATGTGTTGTAATATTCAGTTAATTATTTCCTCAAGTATTTTTTGCCTTTTTTTAAAGTGTTATTTACATGTGCCACTCTTTTTCTGTGTCCCCTGTATGCCCCATCAAAAATAATCTAGACCCGTCCCGGCTTTCAGAAGATGAAGACAAAAGCTGGTTCGTTTTCAATTTCAGTGACCTAGAACCTCATGTAATGTTAACTCAAATTTGTAAGATCTTAGTGTTTGACAGATAATCATGGCTGGCTTGTATAAATGAGCTGTGAAGGTTAATTTCAGAACATGTAATGGGAAAGTGATGATTAAATGAAGTGGCTCTGTAGTGGCTCTCTGGATATGAAAAACCTAACCAGTTCTTAGCTGATTCTCAATAAAAACCAACCTAGAACTGGTAAGTTTAGACGCCAAATAAACATTAATTAGCAACAAAAATATTATTCTTATCAATAAGAATCTGTACATTTTCATTAGTACATTTTAGAGCTAATGGTAACCATCTCCAAACCTAGTTTCTAGGAGAAAAGTGTCAGTCTGACTATGACAAACTGCATTATTTCGACAGTAATCCCATCAAACCTTGGTGTCAAATCTGCTGCGTGTTTGTGTCTATTTAAGTAGGATAGGAGGAAAAAATGCCTCTGTAAGTATTTCTGACTGTTGAGCCTAATTAACACTGAAATACTCAGTTGTGAAGTTTATCAGTGTGTTTTCTGTACAGGATAAGGATGTCTCTGGATGTCACAGGTTCAACGATGAGTCAGTTTTAGCACACACATATGCTCCAGCTTGTACGATGGGAAAATCCACCTAAAGGGACAGCATGCACTCATATCTTTTTCCACCCACTTTCCTCTGCGAGCTGACTAAAAAGTAAGTTGGTACAAAGCTTCAGGAGCATCTGGTGGCTTTTATCTCCTTACAGAGTTTTAAGTTGGGCTTTGTGGAGTGAGATAAGCCATAAAGAAGCAACTTGAATACTGAAATCCAAATACCTGCGTGAATGAGTGAGTATGAGCAGACATGTGACAGCCTCTGACATAACTGTATGTGTCGTCATAGACTGTTCCAAGATGAAACATCAGGCTGAGTCACTGGATGCATGACTGTTTTCAATCTTTGTGTTCATGTGCACTTCATTACTTCATAATTGTTAGAATTTTTTGGGTGAAAGATCACAATACTAGGAGATATATGGATAGATAGCCCAAGTTAATAAGAGTGGGTTGCAAATGTTGATTTGTTTTGTGAGTAGTGACATCCAGAGGGACAGATTTTCTTCTTTTCATTCTCTCTTCTTTTTTTTTTTTTTTTTAGCTCTTATAACCCCAAACTGTCTTCCCCCCTCTTCCTCTGTTCGTCCTCCTCCTCACCATTGGTGCCCCTCTTGTGCAGCTCCTCCTTGGGGTTCTTGCAGCTGCTGCCAGTTGTAGTCCTTCGGGCCGAGGAGCTCTTACTGGTGTTCAGCTTCCCGGAGCCGTTACTCGACACTGAGCCATCCTCCTCACTTGGCAACCGGCTGCAGTGGCCATGGCAACAGAGACAGACAAGGAAGAAACAGGAGAATGGAGGGGGAGTGAGGCTTGTGAGTGTGTACTCAAACAGGGCATCATTCCACAGTTATCACTGGAAACACACAAGTTGTGAAAAACAACATTAATGAACTCAAAAATGCTTTACAAGCCAAAAATATGGTAAGAAATGGTTTGAATGCATGTGCACAATTAGAAATGTAATTAAAAACAATGTCATTCATTTACAGATCATTATTTGTAACAAAAACTTATTATTATTCCAAAATGATATTTCAAAATAGAAACATGTACAGATGTTAGGAAATTTGGTTAAAGTCCAAAAGCGTGTCTTTACATTGACTATATTTCTTGTTTTGTGATGTATAATTATCAAGTTTAGGATATACCTGAAGACAAAGACTGGACATATTCTTCTTGCCTCTTTAATTGGAAAAGCACAAATCCCCTCAACTTACCACAGATACAAGAAAACAGTACACAACTTGTCAGTAGATGCATGAAGTCTAGTTCTGATACAGCCTACTGTGCAGAAGAGCACATTTTTATGTGCTCTAGTACAAAACCTTACATGTTCAATTAGAATTTGAAACTGTTTCCTCTCATCTATTGAGATTTTAACTAAAACAAAGCTCATTTAGAGATAAACAGCTCAGAGTTTGGAATGAAGTTAAACTAACTGTGTTTATATCAGGGACAACCGGAATGCAGGACATTTATATGATTTCATAAAGCAATGTTTTATGCTTTCATCCCTCTTAAATAAACATGTAAATAAAATAAATATTGGAATGGGAACATTATCTTTAGGGGGGAAGGGGGTTATCTAAAAAGTTGGTCAAATTTGATGGAGAAAGAAAAAGATGGAGAAAGAATGGTACTATTAAAAAGGAACCTTGACCTTGTGCATTATCTCAGCCCAGACTCCCAATTACTGTAAACACTCATTGTCCAAGTTAATAAGACGCACATCAAATAAAAGTTTAGCAAAAGTTTTGCAGAAGCTGTGTGAGATTTGCAGAGAATTGGTTTTAATCAAATCTCTGCAGAGTTTAGTAATTAATGCAGACAGATTATAAAACTTTCTAAAACATTCAGTTGTTTGTGCAGTGTGTCATTAGGGGTAGGTTTTATCAGTCACTATGTTAACAGGAAGAAATCTACCGAAACAAACATATCAGAAAATTATTATTTTCCGTGCAAGTTATGTCAAATAGAATTGGACTGAGACATAATTTTGGTGGATTTTTGTACAGTTTTCATGTTTTCTCAAACATGATGCTTTAGGATAGTTTGTAGTCTTCCCGCCTACAAAAGACAACCGGAGTGCAGGCTGAATTCTCACAACATGGCCTTCAAACAGAATAATGACTTCCCAAATGCTTAAAATTCAAGACAGCATGAAGTTAATTTTACTTATCTTATGTGCAACTGTGAAAGGGAATGAGTAAAATGAAATTTAAAAAGAATAAGACAAGTAAAGCTGCTTATTAGCCCGTATGTGTCAACAACCTCTTTTGTTTTGCTCCAGAGCTTGGTCTTCATGAATTTTGGATAAATGGTATTCTTAGCGGCTGCTTGTCTGACAGTCTATTAAACATAAAGTTAAAACTTACCAGAAACTTCTGGAGCAAGAGACAACTCATATTCTTATAAAATCCCAATGTTTTCTAGCTTATTTGTTAGCATGTTAACTGAACATACTCAACGCTGCAAACCAAACTCAGACAAATTAAGGACAGTGTGAGAAACAAAGTGTGATATTTTAGTTTGGTTTTACTTCATTTTCATTACAGAGAATATAAGTCCTCTATATTTCATGTTATTTCAGGCCTGTAACACATCCTAAAATAAAGTAAAATGTGCCTAATACTATATATTGTCATGCTACTGGTGAAGATGTTCTGTTTGAACACGTCAGTTTAATGGCTGTTTGACTCTTGAAAGAGAGAATTGGTTCAACTTCAGCAGAACAAGCACTGATTTTGTTTGGGTTGGCACAGTCAGTTAGGTGAGCTACTGCGTGAGTTTCTGTCTTGGTTTCGGGTCTAACACAGGTTTTATTGGGGTTATTGTTTTCATTGCTAGTGTGGGGCTCGTCGTTAGCACCTTCTCTCTACAACCAGTTGAGGCCATGACGCGGGTCACAACCACTGTGTACTGCTGAGGGCAAAGCAGATAAGTGGCAAAGTGGCATCAGCTGCGTCGGCTCCAGGAACTTTACAACACATGGTGCGGTGAAGCGTCAGCCCCGTCGGGTTAAGACCACATAGGGTAAAGACCTGCGAGTCTACCTGCGCGAGTCCCCCGAGCAAGGGCACGAGCTTTAAATGCCTCACAACCAAATAAACGCACAATGTGCTTCAAACCCATCCCTGTCAGACATGGGTTCAGATTAAGACGTGTCACCCGTAGACACCGCAATCTGCAAAACCTGTCCTTTCCAATGGCATGCACGTCAGCAACACCCTCTGTTACCTTTGGTCTCTGGAATTGTCAGTCCGCAGTGAACAAAACAGAATTTATCAGTTCATTGACACATCTCTCAGACATTCAGGTCCTAGCCCTGACTGAGACCTGGATCCGTCCAGAAAACACAGCTACCCCAGCTGCCCTTTCTGTCAATGCAGAATTTACCCAAACACTTCGCTCTGCTGGACGAGGAGGTGGTACGGGAATCCTTATCTCTAAAAAGTGGAACTTTACCCCCCTCCGTCCTATAGCTAACTGCTCATCACTTGAGTATCATGCAGTAAAGGTCTGTATACCCATCACTGCATACATACTCGTCAATTACCGCCCTCCTGGAGGCAGTATTGATGAGTTTGTCTCTGAAATGGACATGATTCTCTCTGATATTCCTGATGATGGCTCACCGCTAATTGTCATGGGAGACATGAACATTCACATAGGCAAACCACAGGCAACTGACCTTCTGACTCTTATCTACTCTTTCAATCTCAAACTGGTTCAGACTCTTCCAACACACAAAGCTGGCAATACTCTTGCTTGCTCTGGCTTGGTGCTGACCAGAAATCCTTCCTTACAGCCACAGATAAGCGTGCAGCTTGACTGAATCTTGGTGTCATGGTAGACAACCAGCTGACTTTTAAGGACCATGTTGCCTCGGTTGCCCGGTCTTACCGATTTGCTCTCTACAACATCAGGAAGATCAGACCCTACCTGACTAATCACACGGCCCAGCTCCTGGTCCAGGCTCTGGTTATTTTATGCATTGACTACTGCAACTTCTTACTGGCAGGCCTGCCTGCTTGCTCAGTTAAACCTCTGAAAATGATCCAGAACACAGCAGCACGTCTGGTCTTCAATCAGTCCACAAAAGCACATGTCACTCCACTGCTAATTGCTCTTCACTGGCTTCCGGTTGCAGCACGCATCAAATTCAAAGCTCTGCTTTTGGCTTACAAAACAATAACCCAAACAGCTCCCGTCTACCTTCACTCCTTAATCCAGAGTTACACTCCAACTCGACATTTACGCTCTGCCAATGAAAGACGCCTAGTGCTCCCACCACAACGCGGCGCAAAATCTGTAGCTAGACTCTATTCCTCTGTTGTTCCCTGGTGGTGGAAAGATCTACCAAACTCCGTCCGATCTGCAGAGTCCTTATCCACTTTTAAGAGCAACTAAAGACTCACTTGTTTAAGGAGCATTTCCGCACTTAGCTTAACTCTTCTACTCGTCGGACTGAGTTAGAAAGATTGGTCCAGCTCGTTCGCTCAACTCAGTACTGAATATGCTGCATGCACTTATGTTCAAGATGATATTGTGTGAAGAAATCACGATCTTGTATTAAAAAAAAAATAAAAATGCGTCTAGCACTACATGACAGCACCTGGGTCCAACTCGACTCACAGCGGTCTGACTACTACTTAATTACGATGTCGCATCCTATTTGATTTCTTGCTTGTGTTGTTCTTACTCTCAGATGTGAGTTGCTTTGGATGAAAGCGTCTGCCAAATGACTGTAGAATAGAATAGAATAAAAATAGAATAGAATAGAAAGAACTATGAACATGTAGACAGGGTTACTGTCTTAGCTTCTCCCAGAGCACAGGTAAATGGAGGTTTAACCCAACTGTAACTTTACCATTAAAACACAATGTCACTGGCTAATTCTCCTCCTCCTCTCCATCACCTGCACAGCCTTTTAATTGCACCTCACCCCTCCACCACGGGAACAAAACATCCAGACAGAGAGAGATGCAAAATGAATACAAAGTGGTCACTCTGCATCTCTTTGCAGAAAATCTCTGCTCATTCCTCATCTGTGTGGTGGTTTTGCAGTGCAAAAAATGAAAATTGTATCCCTTTGTGTTTGTTTTTTTACTGTCTTCATGGCTTTAAGTGACTGTAACAACAAGGCCACTTCACATAGCGGTTCTGATGCAGTACACATGCTGCTAGTTTGCTCTAGTAATGCATTCATGCTTTTAAGACCAAAGCCTGTCACCTTTCAAATCAGATATACATGATGAAAGTAAAACGCAGGTAGAATAAATAATCTTGGTTTTACTGTGCAGGTTGATACTGTGGTTTTCCTTCATGTTTCAGGATGTTATAATGACTTCCATTTACTTCCAGAAGACCTACCAAACATAGACTATAACCTCTACCCGCTTAATCAGTTATTTCCTTAATTTTTGTTTCCTTGTGGGGGGCCGACTATTTGCTGCCAAAAGGTGGTCAAGTTGCACAACGTGACTTTGTAAACAATTAAGTTTCCATGCAAACACTGACAGGATTGCACACACTAACAAACTGTTTGGGTTTTCCTAGTTGGCTTTGGAAGACAATAAACGTGTGCACATGTATGAAAATATAAATAGCAGTAACTGTTTGTGTTCAGTGTGCTTCTCACACACCACCACATGATCATGTACACATACACATGAACACGCACACACCTCGGGGCATGTAAGCCACAGCAGCAACACAATACAGGTGGTGTGAGATCAGTGAGACTGGACATAACAGAACCACAGGCAAGGCTGTGTTTACACACACACACACACACAGACAGTGCAGTCTGCGTTCGGCCAAGCTGCAGTAAAAGTCATGTGGAGCAAAGAGCCGGAGGGATGAAAGCAGAAATACAACGTGTGTTCCATGTAAATCTGTCTGTGAAGGCCAGAAAGAGGAGCAGCAGAATTAATAATCACACTGCTCTGTAATGTTCTCCCAAGCTTCCAGGACTCTGGTAGAGGACCTGAGCTGGGTCCCCCCGCCACCTGTTTTTGTCTTTGCACCTTACACTGTTGCTACTCTGGAGGATGCACTTGCTCTTGCTGTGAACCCTTCCTTTTGTTTTGTAATGTTAAAGTATATACCCACCATATTAGATTTTGCAAGTTTTAGTGACATGAGTGCTTATATAAAAATACTGTATTTTAGGGTATAAGAGGAACTAGTTTTTCTAAATGCCTACATCACTGCACCTTTCAGCTAAATAAATACGTACCTGCACAAACGTTAACAGCTGAATGAAAAAGGAATAGAAATGCTCAAAGAACATCAAATAACTAAACTTTCTGCTATACATAATCAATAAATGCCATTAGTCTTGCAAAATGATAGCATGTTTATATTTTGCAAAGTGTAAAAAAATTCACACATGATCACAAATTCTAAATAATAATAAATACAGTCAAGTTAAATTCCCAAATGCATGTTTCTTTGCAAATTGCCTATAAATTACAACAAGGCAAGTACCGTATGTTATTTGGATTAAGATTATGAATTAATAAAATTTAATAAGAAGAAAAAAATAAATAAAAACATGGTAATACTGTATTATTAACATGTTTTCATCACATTATCTGAATGTTTATCTTTGCCAAACAACAGGTAACCCAAATCTATTTTAAAATCAGGGAAATTTGGGCAGTTTGATGTATTTTAGGCAATTATATCGGTTTTGTGGTGACAATGGAATGGAAAAATTAAAAATATTTCTAGCCTTAGATATACATTGTGCATAATTCTTAGTATCAAATGTTGCACAATAACATAATGAACTAAACCGGTGACTAAACCTGCTAAATGTCATGGAAATGACACCATATTCACAGGCAAGGAACATGAAGACATTTCCAAATATTTATCTTTTGTGCCTCAATTTGTTTAAAAAAAACATAAAAATTTTACAATGATTGAGATGCTTTAGAAATAATAAAAAACACAAATATTTGATAGTAGAATTCCTAATTAGAAACATTTAAAACCTACAAAAAACTCCCACCCAAGTTGTAGCACAAAATGTTATCCATGATAGCGCTAAAGTTTTTAAAGATTTTGTATATAATTAGTACAATTCATCACCTGTATGTGATCACACATCAGTTCACACATCACTTAAGCTGAAGCATCATCTACTGCTCACTCTGCTGCTAACTACTGGGACTAAATACAATATTTACATAGAAGGTAGCAAGTGTGTAAATGAAGGATTTACTTCAAGCACAACTTTAGCCTTGTTGTCTTGTCCAAGCTTTCTATTATTGGAAATCAACCATATACACTGCACAGAATACCAAAGATAAACGTGTCCTTGTTGTTGATGAGAAATTCTTCCTACACTTTTTCACTTGGTGAAAAAATGGGATGTGCAATTAGTGTTAGTTATAAAATGCTTCTCGGTAAGATGTGTGTGTGTTTGTATGCTAGTTAGTAAAGCTGATTACGACACCCTGCCAGCTCTTCCAGCACTTTACACTGTCATCTTGGTTACACAGAATGGCTCCCTCTGGCTTGGCTACAGCCAGGGTTATAAATATACATGTATTTATCATCTCTGAGAAGCAAAGCACAACTAATCCCACCCCCATTCATTTTTCGTTTAGCAGTGAGTAAATTTGAGGGGCTTTCTTGGGTGCATTTTTGCATTCTCAATTATGTGAGAGGAGGCATGATGTATCCTATTTTTGACAGCAAAGTTCCTAAAGGGAAAGATGTCAGCGTTAAATGTGGGTGGTGGTCCGTGTTTGTGTAGCCTGCAGCATATTCATGTGTGAAAATGGAAGTTTATTAAAATGCTTATCATTTTGTTTGCACTCTTCTCAACGTTCAGACTAAGAACCAATTAAAATAAATCATTTTAATTTAGTCTATTTGGATTATTTTTATTTATTTATTTATTTTTGGCAAAACAAAATAATCAAGTGTTTTTGTTAATGTTATAAAAAGGACAATAAAAAGGAAAACAAAGCTTAAATATGTTAGGAAATACAGTGTAGGAAAGTTAAAGGTACAGTGTGTAGCTTATTTGGTTTTTTGTTAGCAAAAATCAAGAATTGCTTTTATAAATACGTATTTTACCAAAGTCTAATCACAGTCCCATGCAAATGAAATCGTTCTCGAAGCTTAGAATTAGATGTTTATAAATATATAGGTGGTGGCGCACCCAACTGGAGGCTGCCATGTTGCATCGCCATCTT
>JBAMHW010000010.1:5321454-5341434 GCA_037177495.1 Rhadinocentrus ornatus
CTCACCAGGCGTAGTTCCTGCGCGCTGTGACACCAGAACGTTCTGCACACACTTCATCTTGGCCTGGTGGATCCGCATGTAAAAGTACTAGAGAAACTTTTTAAGTAATTAAAGTGATCAACTCTCAAGACCCGCTAGAGTTTACTTATCGTCCTGGGGTTGGTGTTAAAGCAGCCATACCTCCTTCAGGGAACAGACTCTTAGTCCTTTTAAAGATAACCCAAGAAATAAATATAAAAAAAAATAATATAAAGATTCAACGCAAAATTAGAGGTATAAACTGTGTTTTTATTATGTGTTGTGTGAAAATACTGTGTTCATTTCACAGTATTTTTTCTGGCACCCAAGCCAATGTCTTGCATTTCTAATGAATACACCTTTTTTAAATTAATTCATGTAACTGTATCATTTTAAAAAGTAGTTGTGCCTTATACTAGCATATAAGTTTAAACAGAAAAAGTCAATTCCTTGAATATGTAATATTTACTCTTACAGATATAGTGGGACCGAGCCATGGTAATCAGTAACCCAAACACATCATGTTGACTTAGCATATTTACATTTAGTTAGATCAACAAAATTCTTGCAGTTGATTCAGGTGGAAATCATTTCCATAATTTTATGATGTTCACTTAACAAGTTATTTTTTTTAGTAAAACACAAACAGTATCCACTAGGGGGCAGAACACAAGTATCAGATTCAACAGGGCTTTTAGCAAAGTTTTTACCATAAAGTGATGGCAAAGGTCTCAAAAACTGTATGCACCAATTATGATACACAGGACCGAGCAAACTCCACTTCTTGAAGACGGTTAAGCTATTTAACAAAGTGCTGCATAGTCTGGTAGAAAATGCAACTTTCTTTGTAACAAATCTGTTGGAGTTTAGGAGTCAGTGATTTCAAGAAAACAGAAAACTAGTAAATTAGTTTGGTGCAAAGTAAACAGTGTGCTTAACCAGAGGCTTCTTCTGCTCCAATACAACAAAGACACGTACACAAGGTCATCATTATCAAGGCTTGCGTCTCATTCCACTTTTAGCATTGTAGGCTAATAAAAGCTTAATGCCATCACCATTTCCAAATATATTATCTGATTCTCTTCTTGTAAAGTGGCACAAGTTGTTAGAGCTGAGAATATTTGAACGTTAATCTACAGATTAGGTTTCTGTCTCTAAGTGAACTCATAAATTCTTTAAACCAACATTTCTTTGCAGAAGAACGTCAAAATTAACTTGAATTAGATTCTCAGTTGAATTGAGATTCTCAGTCCAGTTGAAGCACTGAACAACCTTATAGTTAAATAGCTCTCTGACAGCTTAACAACTAACCTGACGTGGTCTCCTGAATACCAAAGAGAAAACACCAGATAAATGCTGCTCCAATTCAGATGAAAGTAATTGGATGGACATCCCTCTCTGAACCAGTTTTTATCAGTCTCCAAACAGCAGAGCCCACATAATGAACTGTTGAAAAATAAATAAATAATTAAACCGAGAAGCACCTTTGAAGTCGGGGGTTTTGGTATAAAGATACATTATTGAAAAGCCAGAAGAAGCATTTTGCTAAAGCCTCTAAGGCCTGGACCCATTGTTTGTATTGCTAAATGCCTTTCAATTAAAGGAACACAGCGCAAAAAAACAAGAGGAAGATCAGCTTAGGTTTACACAACAAAGTAGATGAAACCCGTTTTTTTTTTTTTTTTCCCTCTTCCTTTTTGAGCTGCTCCAAAATAGGGCACCTAATGCATTTGATGATGCATGATAAATTCCGAGTGCATGTAAGGTTATTCAGCACGGGCATCCGGCTGACAGCATTGTTAATAATTAATCGTTTATACACACCGCTGTGCCATTAGATAGCTCCAAAACACGTGGCTGGAGCCGAGGGTGAGTCTCGTAGAAATGGATACAAGCTCATGGAAAGGAGAGAGAGAGAAATTGGCTGTCTCACCATGCCATGAATATATGAACTGAGCGTGTGTATCTGCACGCATATTCTACCCTCTGATGTTATATATGTTGACAGTTGTGACTCTCTCGTGTGAACCAGGTACAGAGAGTGCAAACAATTATTTGCCTTTGGCCCATATAATGCTCTCAGGTTGCGGAGGGGGATAAAATGTGTGTTGTTGTACAAGGGAAGAGATAGAACGCAAGGAAGAAGGGGAGCAGAAAATTAAATAAGCTGTTCTAAAAATATCCCTCCACCAATATGCATTTGGATAATAGTAGCCAACACTGTGTGACGTAACGCTGGCTGAACTGAAAGTGATACATACTGAGGGGTTCAGCCACTGACAGGTAACCGCCTACATCCATGAAAACTGTATGGATTCTCAGAAATGTCAAGGCCAAGAGATATAACCTTGAAAAGTGTGCCTGACATTTCATGGCTTGTATTTTACTGCCGCTGCTCACAATGTATCTTTAACTCTCTGTTGTCTGTTCTTCTTTTCCAGTTTTCCTTTAATCCCACCTCCCCCGCCCTCTCCACCTTCCTTCCAGTGCCCAACGACAGCGAGTTGATTTAATAAATTGATGTCTTCCATCTTGCCTGAGCCAGTTTAATGAAGACTTTGACTTCAGACAGAGTTTGTGGTATGGTGTGAGACTCTGATCCGTCTGTCAGAGATGAATGGTGGTTTTCTTCACACCCATTTACAATGATGAAAGAAGGCAGGAGCAGAAGAAGTGGGAAGATGACAGCAGCATGGGGTCCAACAAATTTGTCTCCCAAAAGGTCTTTGAAGCGACTGTTAGCATGACCCCACTGCACCACCAAATTATCCATCCTTTCACTATCACATAAAAGCTTCTCTTCATGTCTAATTGTAGCGGATAGCATCGGCCAACAGCAGCATGATGAGGTTCAGCAGATGGCCGAGATGCGCTCTATTCCCTCTGTGGCCATATTGGTTTAAATTTAGATACAGCCTTGTAAGAGAAGAGATTAGATAAATGTGAAAAGAAAGAAAAGGGTAAACATCAGTTCAATAAACTCATCTTGGGGCAAGTTGAAGAATGATGCAGCAAAATGCAAAACACATTCACTCCTTTAAATGGCAGCTGCTGCAATGTACTTGCATTGAAAAGCTTACAAATGAAAAATGGATTCCTTGTACTTTTGCTGATCGTAGTTCTATTGTACTCCTCATGGAAGTTGGCTCTCCAGGGCTGTACAACACAGCGCAGAGGGAGGAAAAGCCATTTTGAAGAATGTTACGGCTGCACAGCTGAGTGATGAAGTGAGCCGGATGCTGCAGAATCACTCTTTAATGCTTAAACACACATGCAGACCTAATAATAAACCCCAATATTGATCAGCAGCTTTAGGTTGTCCTGCATGGTGACTGATTGCTTAGAGGGATCGAAGCACATTACACACGTATGTAAACACATGAACTAATATTTGCAGTAGATCAAACTGATGCAGTCTATCGTGGTTCTCGGATCTGGTTTTCATTCAGATGGCTTCAAAACAAACACAAGTTGGCTTCTCACATGGACTCTTTTCACACCTAGAATCATCCTAAAGACCTTAGTCCCAAATATTTATCCGACTTGCTTTTGGTTTACGAGCTTCCCAGAGCCCTCAGGTCATCGGAGGCTGGGACTAAAATTTATTTCATTTTATTATTAAATATTTTATTATCCTCATTAATGGAACAGCCTTCCAGGGGACCTGAGGATGGTGGGGAGTGTTGATATTATTTTTAAAAAGCTTAAGGCTTTTTAGTAGCGCTTTTAATTAAATATATTTTTAGTATTCATTATCTGTATTTTATTTACATTTGTTTCTCTCCAAGTCTCTCATGTTAAATCTGGTTTTATTGTTTTCTGATTGTGTTTTACCAATTTATTTAGTAATTACTGATTTAACACAATTATATTTTTTGCATAAAATGTTTTTTCTACCATTTTTTCCATTACATTTTTCTAATGACCAATTCTATCTTATTGTATTTTACTTTTTTTTATCTTGCTCTTGTTCAATATTTGTCTTCTTCTTCCGTTTATTTTTATTATTTTTTTAGCTTCAAAACACACTAAGGAACTTTCCGACCTTAAAAACTCATTCGTTTCTGACTCGTTTGATGCCACAGTTGCAATCAGTATGCACATTTCTGGAGCTGTTGCAGAAAACACACCTCACAGCGTTTGCTTCCAGGACAACAGGCCATCGGTGAGGGTTAGGACAGAGCTTTTAGAGAACATCCTTTTATGTGTGTGCATGTGTTAAATGTGTTTGTGGGGAAACAGCTCTGACTATGTGTGTTTATAGAACAAAGATACTTCCATATTTTTGCAGGTGTCAGCAATTTGAGCATCCATGTGCATTTTTCATCTCATCAAATTGTAATTACTTTTAATTCTAATGAATAGACGTGGAGCTCAACTGGTTTCAAAACGTATAAAAACATCTGTGACAGACAGGTGAGAACTTATCTGATCTAATGTTATTAAAACATGTTTCATACCCTGAGATAACTCAGATAACTAATGTGCTGGTGAGAGTGCAGACTGATATCTGATCAGATGAAGGTTCCCCCAAAAAAATCCCGTCATTTCTGCTGTGATTTACCTGCATTGCTGTGTTATAATTATTGTACAAAAACTATTCCTGAGAATATCCAAGTGGAGTTTTGGTCGCAGACATGAGGTGACCAAAATTCAATAATATATTTATTTCTCTTGACGTGAAATTAAAACAAGAAAGAGTTGCAGTGATGCTGACAATGTCCGTGCAAGTCATGTCAAATCAAGTCACCTTTATTTCTACAGATCGTTTATTAATATTCTCCTGCTCTTGCCCTTAAGTAAGAATCAGGGCCGTAGCCAGAGTTTTAGAAATACTGAGATCCACTACCCATTAGGGCCCACACATCTTAAGAGACCAAAACAAAGCACAAAATCTATTTGAAATGGAAGCAACTTATGTTTCACACAAAGCACTTTCTTTCTCTAATGTCCTGTCTCTTTTCTCCATCTATCCTTTCCTCTTTATATTGCTCTTATTGCCTCTGAGCATCCTGTCTCCTCCCACATCGTTTCT
The DNA here is from genome assembly GCA_037177495.1 of Rhadinocentrus ornatus. NCBI lineage: Eukaryota > Metazoa > Chordata > Actinopteri > Atheriniformes > Melanotaeniidae > Rhadinocentrus > Rhadinocentrus ornatus. Next base: position 5,326,508 of record JBAMHW010000010.1, read on the forward strand.
GTCAAAGTGTCACAAAAACATTTAAAGTAACGTTTTCTACATCTTTCTTGATCTGGAATAATAAAACTCATCTCTCTGTGGTCATTGAATAGAATGAGGCATCAGACTTTATATGTTTTGAACAACACAGGGACATAGTCCCCATCCATCCATCCATAAATCTTCAGTTAACCATTTCATTCCCAGTACTGTGGATATTTTAATATTAACTGGTTTATGTAACGATTTAACAGCAGACAACCTTATCTGGGCCTGTAGAAATGATGAGCTGATATCAGGGAGATATGAATATGTTTTCACTAACTTATCACTCTAAGCTGAACTCTGGTTTGATTATTAGCATAGAAACTTAAACCTAGCAGACAGATAGAAATTTCTTTTCTAAAAAGAAAATCGGTGTTAATTTCTCCATCAGCTCCACATTTCTCTCTATAGATCTGGATAGTACCTGATAGTATCTGGATAGTATCTGCCTGCAGCCCAAATGGACTCCAGAGTGATGTCTGTCTCGGGACCCTGTCCTCCTCCTCAGATTACTTCATCACCTCTGCTTCTGCGTTCTGGTTGATTCTCAGATGTTTAAGGTTATTATTGTCTTCCCACTCATCACACTGTGCGTTATTGCTGTTTGTGGAGCTGAAATGTCTCCACACATGAGTGAGTGAGCAGCATGTTCAAGAACATAAATAGTTGAAATGGAAGAATTGATATTTTAGTATCAATCCACACATCACTGCTAACTAGTCTTCTCAGATAACCATGTAGCTCAAAGCATTTGTTTTATTAATTTTATTATGTACACAGTGGAAAAAAAGAGGTTAAGACCTCGGTGTTGTTAATAGTAGCTACAGCCTTGGTAAGAATGCTTCAAATCTATTTTTCAAAAACAACATTCATGTAACTTGAATTTCTGAACTATACAACCATGTTTGGTTGGCTGAACTAAGCTCTAATAGTTGGACTGAATATCCTGATAATACTGTTGGGGGTTTAATCATTCAAATGGGCCGAGGCAATCTGCACATGTTCAATAGCTCCTGACCAGTTCTGAGAAAAAAAAGCAGGTAAAAGAAAGGGGGGATGGCGCACCACTTTTTGTAAAAACAGTGAGCTGGATATCTGTGTTAAGCCAAATTCCCATTAAACCTGCTGTAATTCACACAATCTTCTGCATTTGGTCAAAAGCTGACACTAATATTTGGCCAGTACGCTGGATCTGGACATTCCTATTTTGTTTTAGTTATTTTTTCCCTTGTGTCAACAGATTGGATGTGTAAAATCAAAAACTGTTCTGTTTTAAGAAATGAATAATATAAATCATATGCTAGAACAAGTTACCAAGAGAACCACAGCATGGGATCCATTATTAAAATTTTCTTTTTAAGGTTGTAAATATAATCTGAAAATGCAACAGTTAAAGAAAAACTGTTCAGGCTATGTAAATAACATCTTTCAACTTTTAGTGTCTTTGGTATTACAAAGACTTCTTTTTTTTTCTCCTACTCAAGCTCAACAAGTACACAAAATCTGAGGTAAATGAGAAATTTTTTAAGTACTAATCCTGGTGGGGTTGATGTTGCACAAAATACCATCCACATATGTCCCTTATCTGTGCAAGAATAATTATTAGAAATGGACCATTATGTCCATCCTACTGACCTGTAGCAACGCAACTGCATGTCATCCATCACCTTGCCTTATTTTCAGAAACACTTCACACATGTCGAAGTGTCCGTGGGCAAGACTCCCACCTGACACGCCTCCTGATGTGTCTATCGTGGTATGAGTTTGTGTGTGGGAATGTGACAGGTAGTGTAAAGCACTTTGAGTACAAGTCCATTTACCATTTACAAAAATAGACACTGATTCAGTCAGTGGAAGCCGAAAACCTCAGCGGTCAGTATGGCTGTGGACATGTGGGAATAATTAATATTGAATGGACAAAGTGAAATAACAAAAAGGATGTTCATTTACTAGAAATGTTTTCCACAAGCAGCACTGAAATTAAATCTGTGATAAATATTTAGCTCATTTGCTCACATATGCCAGTTCTTCCGTCTGCAAGATGGTAAAGGAGAACAGATGATATGCACTGTGTATAAAACATATTTCTGGACTCCCTTAATATTTGATGCACCTTCTTGTATAATAATTTTAAAAAAAGCAAAGCACATGCACTAAAATGTTTACAAATGATTCAGAGAGTAAACAAACCCCTGAGCTATAAAAATTGAAATGTTAATGTTTTACTTTAAGCAGAGGACAACAAACATCAGCAGTATTTACATCTGTTCTCTGGGATGTTTACACCCTGCTGCGCTCTGGAGTTACACCAGCTCTATTTTGCACCAAAAACATCCCGCCTAGCCATCCTTGAATCTATCCTTCTCTCAGCTCACTTTGCATCCCAGGGGATGAGGATGAGAAAAGCTGAACCAAAATAACCCACAAATACAGTGGCTGGCATCCTCCGCCACAGCAACACCATCACTGAAGGTTTCTGCATGGTGCTTTGTCACTGGAAGCTGTTTAGCATTTTATCTGCTGGCCATTGCTTCTCTGCTTTGAACCCATGGTAATATCATTTAGCCGAGAACATAATATGAAAAAGAATTAGGTTGGAGGTCCGTGTAGGGTTTCCGCTGAGCCACTGCAGGATGAAGGCAGCTTCATCTGAGAGGATAAAACAACTTGGCTTGAAAGGAAAATGCACAAGCAAGAGAGGTCATGCAGGTTGATGATACAAGCTTGAGCTACTTTATATGCATTCTACGGAAATAAAAACAAATAGCTTTGGATCGCAGGTGTTGAGTTGTTGTTTTTTTTGCAATTCATATTTATGGACTCCCTTTACAAGATGGCCCCTCCTTCTTAATTCAGTCCATCGACTGAAACCAAAACAATTTCAATCTTAAGGAACTCGCTTGTGAAATTTATGCCCTTATTATAGTTTTCCCATATCCTCATTGCCCTTTCCCCCTCCTCCTATTGATCTTCCAGCCAATGAGGATGGTGGGATAAGTCACGACCACAGCACAGCAGCCACATGCAAGAATTTACCCAGCAACCACGACAGGCAGCACATCGAAAGGCAGCCAACATGGAAGTGGTGCAGAAAACAAACCATTCATTCATTGATCTACTCATTCAGTAATCCAACTGATGGTTATCTATTGAATACCTGGTGGTGGTAACTGCCCTCCCTTCGATATGAAGTCTAAACAAGGAGAGAGTCAGAGGGGAAAAGGTCAGGTGGAAGGGGCTTTATACAGAAAAGAACAGGACATAACATGAAAGGAAGGAAGATGTCCATCTTTAAAGTTGCAACTTATCCTTCTATTAAAACTGTAGGAAAACATGTGGTGGCAGAAAAAGAAAGTGCCATTAGATATAAATTCCTAATACAAAATCTTTTTGTTTTTTTGCATGCTATTCTACGTTGCTAATAGAATACCCATTCAGATTTGGATATTCAGGAAGCCAATGAAGTGGAATAAGTGTTTGACAACTGATACCTTATTTTGGTTTAGTTGTCTTTTGTATCTAATAAAATACAACTTCTTCGTAAAATTAAAAAACTCTGAACTGCTCAGTTTGAAAACAAAATCCGTGTAATTGTGTCTGCATTGTCTTTGTTGGCTTAAATTAATCTATTGTGTGATTATCAACAGAATAAAAGTCAGAAGAAGAAGGTTGTTTATCTATAGCTGCCGGCAAAGCACAGATTCCTCATTTTTGTTACTTTAACAAGTCTTGGGATGTAATTGTGAGGCCAGTTGTCCTGAAATAATTAGCCAATGCAGATTTTTTGTAAAATCTTTGCAGTGATGAATATTTTGGACAATAAATGACTAACCGCTACACCATGGAACTTCAAAGACTGATTTTCTGTTATTTAAAATCACATGAAATAAACAAAACAGAGAAAAGTGTCCCTCCATCAATTTTTTACACAAATTAAAGCAAGTGGACCAATTATTAAAAGTATTCCTGGCTCTTCCACTGCTTCCTTCCTTATAACCGGTCCAATCATGAAACCTTACCTCTTGTCCTATTTTTTAGCCCTGTAAGATTTATCTCATGGGACATATTTATCCTCCTATTGATGTTACCCTAAAGCAGTGGTTCCCAAACTGAGGGGTGAGCCCACAAGCGGGGACCCAGCTAGGCTAGATAAAACATATATTGTCGATGAAAAAGGGGCTCTCCAGACAAGGTTTGAGAACCACTAGAGGGTGCAGATTATTTAGTTGGACAAAGCTTTAAAGTCGTTGGAAATATTATCTGTGTCTTATTTGAGACCTTAACGAGATGCCTTAGTCTGTTTGTGTCAGCTCTTAGAACTGATTGAATCTCAACCAGGCTTTGATCAAAATACATTTTATTTGGTCAAACTGCTGCTAATCATGCTATTAGAAATCCACTTTTGGATTATTATGTTCAAACAAAATCAAGGTGCTCTACAAAACAAATGAGGCTGGCGAGCTTATGGCTTGTTTACCACTTCACTGGTTGCAGTGACACAAGCAGCTGTTGCTCTGGCGTCATGTAACGCACTACATCCAGGACAACCATCTGACCCAATCACACCATCTGGCAGCTATCTATTACAAATATGCTCATTTTAAATGATTGATTTTTAGTTAACCTCAAATGAGCTGGTGTTGAATGAACACTGGCAATGTGAAAAAGCCAACATTACCCTCAGGTTCCTTTCCAGTACTACGAGCCCTGCCTATTTCTTTTTGGCCAATTGGTCTTTGCAGCATGCATGATTAGCAATGACTACAGGCTGTTTGGGTAGAGAAAACAAATGAGTGAAGCCAGCAGAGATGGACTTAATTTTTCTGACCTGAAGCAACAGCTTGACACAATCAGTTTTCTGTCTGACGTGTCACTCGGAACAGGGTTATGTAATCTTGTTGAGACCTTACAGAAGAATAAATCTCTGAGATTTGTTGAAGCAATGACATTTGAAAATCTTAGGGTGACAGAAGAACAATTTTATTTATAGTAGCAACAGTAGAGGAGGAAATAGTAGAAGAAACAAAAACAAAGAGGGATAGAGAAAAATAGCCAAAATATATGGCAATATATAAAAAGAATAAACAGTGATAAGGTCTTGAAACTCTTACCTTAGAGCGGGTTTTAAAGGTCCTGAAGGCACCAGTTTTAAAAATGACCCTGTTCCTCTTACACAGGATGAAGGCTACCATTCCAATCACCACCACCAATAAGAAGAGAGGTGTCAGAACAGATATGATCCACAGGTTGTTGGGCGGTGTCTTCACCACAGCTACAAACACACACAAACACATATACGCCGAGGTTTAACAACAGAATTTAATATTTTTAAAAACAACAAAGGTAGTCACTGAGTGTGCCTTCATATATGAATAGTAGACAACAAGGAAGCAAATAATCATTCTGATCACAGAAAAGCTTGTTGGTGCACTTTAAGGACCAATTTTAGATCATCTATGTTTAGTATTTCTAGCGATTCTCTTCTACCTTCCATTGAGGTAGAAATTTATGATCAAATACCGACAGCAGAGATTTATTAACAGTGAGCTGCATGCTTACTTGGAGGAGCAATGGAAAAATAGCTGTCTGGATTGACTTTTTTATGCTTCACAACTAATTTCCAAAATAGCAAGATGCTAAACATATGAAGTATTAAAGCCCCACTACTGAACTTCAGTAAATTTTCTCAGTTAACCCTGAAAAGGACGAAGCTAAATCAGTTTTTTAAGGTTGTATAAAACTGAATGAGTGCAGCTGCAGCAAAACTGTTTAAACACAAAGATATTGTCATATTTTTCAGATACATTAATTGCATTATTTTGGCTACTAAACTCATAATATGGGGAAAAAAAATTACAGTAGCATAATGTTATGACAAATTTTAAAAACAGAAGCTGCAGTTTAATTTCAGGCTCTATCACCTGCAAATATCTGCTTTTTAGATAAGGCACACTGGAAGTGGATTTTTATATGGTTGAGCCTCATGTGAGTCCTTATTAAACAACATAATGCTACTTTGCTTTTAAATACACTATAGTGACAAAAGTATTGGGACACCCCTTCAAATCGTTGAATTCAGGTCTTTAAAGAAGGGTCCATTAAGGCATGGCTGAGCAAGTCCAGTGCAGAAGAACTGCACAGTCATGACCTCAGCCCAACAGAACATCTTTGGGATAAATTAGAGTGGAGACTGTGAGCCAGTCCTGCTCGTTCAACATCATTACCGGATCTCACAAATATGTTTCTAAAAGATTAATCAAAAACTCCAATAAACACACCAAAAAACCATGTGGAAGAGTCAGAGCTGCTATAGCTGCAAAGAGTGAGCCAACTCCTGATTAAACCCTACGGATTAAGAATGGGATGACACTAAAAGTTAATGAGTTTGTAAACACAAATGTCCCAATACTTCTAGGACGATATAGTACATAGTATATAGTACTGGTACAATATTTGCAAAGTCAATGCAATAATCAAAAGAAATTTTGTAAATGTCTGTCATTGATCAACATTCCTTTATGATTTGGATAAACTAATACTTTATCAAAATATTTGGACAGAGCTGGTTTGTTTAGGTTTTTGAAGGAGTTGTGTTTAAATGCACTCAGCAAGCTGTTTTGTTGGGGGTTTTTCTGCAGTCATTTAATGTTTAGCACATAAATGTGTTTTCTCATGTGATCTGACTGTATATTTCCTAACATAAATTACCCCTAGAAATAATGTACTAAATTTCAATTGATTTAAAACCAAAAACATAAATTTAGTCAGCCAAAACTGTAAATTTATGAATCAAGAATTTGCTTCCGTTTGGCGCCTAATAAAAGCTGCCAGAGTTTCTAACTTGAATATTTTCTATAAACATACTTTGTTGAGCTCATCTGTCAGAGAACTGTTTGCCAGTGGGATGTGTTTTCATTATTAGGATTAATACAACTGCTCCATGGAGCCCATAAAGGCAAACAAAATGAGTTTAACAAGAACACCATGTTTCAGCTGCTGCTCTAAACACTGTTAGGAGAGGCTGTGAAGGGCGCGGAGTGGTTGTTGGTATCGCCCCAGTTTGGTAATTATCGATTCTGAGAAAATGTGAGTCAGAAAAGGTAAGAGCGAACACTTTGTCCTCTCAAACACAACAATCGTGCCGCACAGCTGAAATTTCACTGAAAAATACTATCAAGTTTAGCCAACTACAATCTCTTAAACATAACATTACAGTACAAAAAAGTCAGGAAGAGCAATCTGATTTGGAAACTGAGGCTATTTCCAAATCAGTGAGTTCTTTAGCTTTATTTGGTGCGTATTATGGAAATATATGGAAATTTATGGAAAACCTAAATGCTGCAGAATGTCACAGAAAGCCAAGCCACGCTTAAGTTCAACGGATATGTCTTAAAGTACAATTAAACTGGGCTCTGTAGTGTTTCTGGAACATCTGCTGAGTCTCACCAGTTGATGAGACAACTTGTATTTTTGTGAATAAATGTGCTGATGACTTTGATTGAATAGTGCACATAATGATTTGCTTCTTTTTCAAAATATTATAAACCAATAAGTTAATGATTATATTGCCAAAACACCTTTATCTAACTAGATAATAATAATTAGTAGTGACTCTTCTCCATTAAATATTCCTGTAATGGTGAAATACAATTATAATCCACCTGTGAAAAGTATTTACAGATAAAAAGAGTATTTTGATGGCAGATTTGCATTTCAAAGAATCATGAAATGATTTAGCTGTAGATGTATGAATACAAATAACATTTGAATTTTTACAGTATTAGAAGAATGAAATTACATTATTTACTCACTCATCTCTGTTACAAAGAGCATTGCAGAAGATGCAAATGTAGAAGGTGGAAGGATGTTTGGATTTGTCTCGGGCTCTTAACAGCTAAATTGATTGTCTGCGATTGCATTATTACACGCAAAGTAAACGTAGTGGTGTATGAAGAAAAGTTCAGCAACTTTTACTTTACAAACACTTTAAACATATTAACTGCTTTTTAACAGCATCATTGATTTTACACAGTAGCAGTAAAATAAGATTCTTGTACATCTTAATTAAATCTAAATTAAAGTCTAATTAAATATTAATGCAATAACTTCAAATATTTATGACAAAGAAGGAGGGAAATTTTAAATAAAACAATTGTCATGTGTTTAAAGGTAATAAGTCAGCAGTATAAATTTTAGAGCTGTGTGAAGCTGCTTTCCTTCTAAACACTGAGGGCAGAATATCTCATTTTTTTCAGCCATCCGGTATGTTTCCTGCTGAAACAGACAAAAGGATTAGAATATCAGCACTTCTAGATTTTTGATTTTTTGGTGTAAAAATAGAGAATTCTTGGGCTTAACACTCTCCATAGACATAGTATGTCTGGAACTAGCTTACAGCATGCCTTCTGCATGTGGACAGAGCTGTACTGGAGGCGGAAATGACCACACACAACACCAATTCATTCAGTCAGTATAGCCGACCCCCAATGCTGATGCATGATTGATGACAGCCATCCCCGGCCAGAACTTGAGGTTTGGGCATCTTCCGATACTGAGTACCGAGCCGATACCCATTTTATTTTATTATGAAAATAACAATAATTAAATTTATAATTAAAATAAATTATATTTACAACAGACTATTGTTGAATGGCCTAGCATAGTTTAAACTCTAGACATTATTAACATATGAAAACAGATGTAGAAAAACTCAAATCAAAGAATTCTTTAAACAAAATTATCAAATTAGATTTAAAATTAACTTTATCCATGATGAACAGCAGCTGGTCATCCAGGACAATGAATTCTAAAACTTGCTGTGGCTTTCTGGCTTTCTTTTACAAATCCCTTGAGTTTCTAAAAAGCATTTGCCAGCGTCTATGGTTTCTGCGGTTTGTTGCGCTTTTTCTTTAACCCTTTAAAACCGGAGCCACGACAAAAAAATCTGTTGAAATACAGAACAATTGAAAATACTGTAACACTATCGATGTAATTCCAGCATATTCTGAAAGCTGAGAAGCGCAGCTTTGCGCCGATATACACATTAGCGTAGTAGCAGCGCTGCCACTAAAGCTTTGTAAAGTTGCTGGTGTTAAATTTGGCATTGTTTATTTTAACCTCTGGAAGCTTCAGCCCTGCATATTAGGAATGTCGCTGTTTGGCTAGTGGGATTTTCAAATGAGTAATAACGCCAAATTGCTGACATAATGCTAATGCTACATGTTAGCACAACAGTAACTCATGCAGCTGCCTCTCTACCAACTCTAAACAATCTCCAATCAAGATTGCACAACTCCCTGTGTCTGTGTGTAGTTGTGTTTGGCAGGAAAAAAGGAATTATAATTCCGTTTACGTAGTATTTGATGGTACCGATCCCGTTACTTTTGGCAGGACTGGCAAGTATTTCCGATGCTTGTATTGTTATTGGCCCAACTCTAACCGAGACACAAATATTGTATTTTGTTCTCCTCACTTTCAGTGAAAGACAATATAGGAAACTTGAATCATGAATTGCTTTTGTACATATTTGTTTTATTTACTCTGCTGGTTGCTAATTCCTTTTCTAAGTGTTTCTAATCTTTTAACCTTTTCATCTTGTTCTATTTCTGTGGTTGTGCCTTTGTAAGTTTTGTTTCTGATCTGTAAAGCACTTTGGGTTGATTCAAACAAGCAACAAAGCTTAGTTGAACCAAATTAAAATGTGTTTCATAGTTCCTTAATTATATTACATTTTTAAAATTGTTTCTTTTTTTTATTTTCAAAGTGTGCTAAGTGTTTTTACTGACACTGATATTTGGGTTGATAAAACATTTGATCTGTGCTGTCTTTCTTGTGTGTGACTCATACATGATTTATGATCAGGTAATATAAAACTGGCACAGAGTGATAACAAACTTACGTTCAGCCTGCACTTGTACAAAGTATCCCAGCGTTAGCGCCATAGTCTGAGAGTCCAGACTGCTGAGCGTCTTGGCTGCTGTGGTCCCAGAGATGGGTGCTCCATTCAGCTGGGCGTAGTAGATCATTTCTGCCGGGTTCTTGGGACCTGGAATTCGACGTATGCTCACCATCTAGGAAACAGGAAAACTGATTTCAGCACAGTCTACTTTAAATTTACAGAATATCAGACAACAAATAAATCTATGGCTAGAGTTAACACAAAGTCCATTATCTCTCTACACCAACACACTGAACAAAATGCTTGAGCATTTGCAGCAAGTTGAGCTTTTGCTGCAAGATACAGTAACTGTACTCAAAGACAACTGAGTCACTTGAAATCTCCATTTCCTTTCATCATACATCAAACACATTTTTTAAATTTGACAACACATCACACGATTTAATCTAGTCTGGTAATTTGATTTAATCAAAAATGGATGGATATGTGTTACTAAAATAGCTGGAGGTTTTTCTCCGCTGCCTACATCCTCCTATTCTTTTGGCTGTCTCTGTTAGCCTACCCCTCATCCATTCTGCAGCCATTAAACTGGTCATCTGTAAAAACCATAAAACCTTGAGGGTGTGTAGGGCACGGGGGCCCACAAGGAGTCCAATGTTGTCTTAATTTGCACAATATGGAGCAGAGAGGTGATGTAAACTGAAAAAACACACATGCAAGCTTCTGTATTTCCTTGCTTACGAGCTCATTCCTTTGTCTTTGCCCATTACAACATTAGATTAAAGTTTTGGTTGCCTAGAGACACAATATATTTGCAAACCTTCTTTTTAACATTTGGATTAGCTTTTAAAAATATACACATTAATTTTTTTATTTTTTTTTTAGAGTTATCTACTAATCTACTTTACTAATATACTGCTCCCCTACTGTACTTTTTCAAAGAATATCCCACATGTTCTACTTTCTCAACCTTCCTCACAAACACCGCTTCAGTAGAACTGATTAAGGTGCAAATCTGGAGCTGTCTGTGATGGTGTACTCTCACAAGTATTCTGGTAAATATTGTTAATTTCCATTAAGTTTCATACAAACATATTGAGTTAGATCTTGATTTTGATACAGAAAAACAAATGTGTGACTTTGTTCTCATCATGCTTGGCTGCCACTTCATTTGATTTCCACATGGGAGGGAATTTGATTTTTCAATCAAAGAACGGCACACAGCTTGACAACATCATGACTCAGACCCCTCGCACTGATGAGTTAATGGTTGGCCCTCCTGCAGCTGTCACTGAAGCAGGATAACAAATGCTTTGTGTCAGGTTGTCAGAAAAATCTGTGGAAGTGGACACATCCAGCCAAAGGTCTTGACTGCCAAGATGAACCACAGTTACTCTGGTCAACTTTCCACCTTGCTTTGGCTAAAGCAGTAGAGATGTACCCCATGTTAAAAGTTATCTATATTTCTGTATATTATAAAACCCATCCATGTCCCATTACTGTTACCTAATGTTATTGAAAAGCACCAGGAGGGTCATTCACACACAATATTGACACATTCAGTTACCACAAGATTAACAGAAAGCCACCTGCATCAGAAATGGGCCTCAGGGTCTTTCTGACCTGTTAGTATCCCAACACCATCTTGGAAAAACACTATCCCTTCAGCCTCATTGTAGAGCTGGTGTGGGAAAACAAGGAAGGTTGAAACCATTTAATTAAAGCAAAACAGCAGGGCTACAGTTTAAACAGCCTTTGGGTCACACAATAAATAAATAAATTAAAAAAATAGCAGCACTAGTAAACTTGTGTTTAATAGACCTAAATAGATGGGATGGCGTGGCTCGGCAAGGTAGAGCGGTTGTCTTGTAACCCTAGGGTTGCTGGTTTAATCCTTGGCCAAGGCCAGTTCATGTCGAGGTGTCCTTAGGCAAGACACCGGACCCTGTGGTGAGCGGCTTGCATGGCAGCTTCTGCCATCAATGGGTGAATGTGATGTATAATGTATAGTGCTTTGGATAAAAGCACTATATAAATACAGATCATTTACCATTTAAACTTGCCAGTCTGTGGGTTTTTGGTTGTCTTTTGGTTACTTGGATTTTTGTTTTTAATGAAATATTACTGACCTAATGTAGATTGTCACGCGGTGGCGCCCCCTAACTAAGTCAGTCTTTTGTTGACTCTGGCTCTGTCACTTTCTCACTTTGTTTTCCTCTCTTCCTCCAATAATATCCTGTTGCATTCATGTGATGAATAAGTCATTGTTTACATTTAAAACAGCCAGCCTGTTGATATCCAGTTGCTGTCATATGACACTGTGCCATAAAGCAAAAAGGCAGCTGTCACATGATGCTGAAAAAAAAAGTTATGAAGTGCAGTTTCTCGTCCTCGAGACAAGGCAACGATTACTCATTATGTCCATAATAAATGGCAGTGTGCCATCAAAACTAGTCAGAAGTACAAAGTCTTAAGGTTGGTAAGTTAAATAGTGTTACCTTAATGTGACTTAGAGTGCATTCACACCAGGATAGTCCAGGAATTCTAAACAAAATTTGCACCTTCCTTTACCTTGTTTTTGTTTGTTTTTTTTGCTTTAACACTGCAAGCAGACCAAACGGCACACAGTTACGGCTGCTTGCTAGGTATAAAATTCCCCAAAAGGACCACCAAGAAGAAAGAAGAAGAAAATCTAGCACCTCAATTGGTCAGGATCAAAAATGGCTCGTTCACCGCAAGTACCCAATAGGACAACAATAAAATGAGTCTTGTAGTTTTTACTTTTATTTTAATCTCTGTCACTTTCTCTCTTTCTGTAAAAGTCTAAAGGCTATGTCATCACTTTACTGTAGGTGTAAACTGGCTTGGTAAAACCAGCTTAATCTTTTGGTCTCATCATCTTGACAACACACAATGTTGTAAAAAATTCATTCTCCCCTGACCTGTACGGTATAGCCGCCCACAGTGGTGGCCCGCCGGGATCTTGCCGTCTGAGAGCCCTGCCTGCCAGCGACTAGGAAGAGCTCAGCCAGCCGCTGTTCCATAAGGCTGGCAAAGCTCTGGTAGTTTGTCTCAAGGGAGGAGCTGTCTACATCCTGGATCACTGCAAGAGGAGACAAGAAAAGACACAGAGGGATTTAGGAGAGAAAGAGTGAGTTTTGAGTAGACAAAGAAGGGATGGAGTGGAGAAAAAAAATATAAATACACATGAGGTATGAAACTGTCAAAGAGGACAGTATTGATATTGATGAGAACAGGGGGAGGAGTAGTTATAGAAGAGACAAGAGATGTGAGGTGACTTGGACATTGGACTTTGAATGGTTGTCCATTCAAAGTAAAAGCTTCCCATCCTGAAACCTCTATTTGAAGCTAGAGTGATTTACAAATCACACAGTCCTTCAAAAAACAAACAAACACACACACACACACAAATGGGTGACCAATCAGTCTTGCACCTGAGTGCTTTAGTTACTCCAGGCCATAAGTAAAACAGCACAGTGGACGGGCTACACACACACACACACACACCACTGTGATGTGATGTGAAGTGATCTCTCCCTGTGCCCCAGTCAGGAAGCTGTGAATTATACATCAATAGGTTTTCCCAGGAACAGAGCAGCTAAAGAGAGTCTAAGCAGAGTGCGGGCATGAAGCGGGTGGAGGAAGAAAGGGGGACATGATAAGACAGGAAGGAAGGTAGGGGAAGGGAAGGAAAATGTAGAGTCAATAATATTCTGCTGAATTGCAAAACAGCATGCACCAGGCATTTAACTAACTGCTGTTTTGTTCAATCAATGCAGCCCTCGATTACTGCTGATCATCTGGCAGCACCCCGGCTTATGTGCGTGTCTACGAGAGTGTTCGTCAGTAATTTACCTGTTATCACCCAGTAGTTCTTGGTTGCTGTGGATGTGTTGAGATTATGGTATTCAAGAGCTGGAGACAAAAAAAAGGAGAAAGAAGATTACAGCTAATGAAAATCCTTATTTACTGTAAATGTACATAAAACACTAACTAGAATCTAATTTGGGAGGGCAGCCCAGGTTTTTATGTACTTCCTAGACAGTGGCACTTAAAAATTAGAAGCTCTTTAAAACTTAATGGAAATAAATAGGTGTAAGAAAAATCATATGGATTATCATTATGTTTATTATATTTGATTGTGATTTTATTGGTGATTCATTATTATACCTTGAACCAATCTTTTATTTATTGTGTTTTTAGAATCTACTCTGTACCAGTCTTTGTATTTTAATCATTAAGAGACAGAAAAAGTACTCTTTGTACATTCTTTGTGCATGTGTTTGCTGGTTCATGCTTGGGAACCAAGGTCAAGCTGTGGATGAGATGAAAGAACGTGATTGACCAGGAGAAGACCGGACACGTACCGACCCATGCTTCTTATTTTCCATGTTTTATCTTCAGTGGAAAAATACTGTAACCTGAGACTTGTGTAATTCTGAAGTGTGTAATGTTCAAGGGAAGGACTTCATGGACCTCCCTTTAAAATGCCTTATAATGTGTGAAACAATTTAGTGTGTGTATCATACGTGTATGGTGCATACACTCCTTGCAAGTAAAATTGTATACATGAAGTAATGCTCTGTTTTCTTTCTTGTGTTGAAAGGTTTAGCTTTGCAGTGTTGGAAAGAATTTTCCTCCAGCATCTGATCCGTATTGAATACATTGAAAAGATTGCTCTCAATATTTCAGAACAGCTAAGCCTGGTTTTATAAATCAGTTATGTAACAACAGTCTTTGAACTGTACTCTGTTTTTGGATGTACACGTAAAGTAGCATGTTTGTCCAACTCAGACTGATTAAAAATCATATTAGCCACTGCTTAAAGAAAAATATCTAAAATATTGATGTAATATTTGCAAGTTTCAGGCTCTGTGTCTGACAGCGTTAAGGAAAGAATTGAGGAAGGAAAAGTCTTGCTCTAAAATCTCATGGGAGGTGAGAGGTGTTGCAAGAAGACTGCAGTCTCCATGCAAGCGGAATG
>JBAMHW010000010.1:5341534-5366207 GCA_037177495.1 Rhadinocentrus ornatus
ATATATATTCGACTATATTTATTGTGGTTTATATTATTTTTATCATTGTTAAGTGAGCCTGGGATTCAAGAATTTAATTGCCAATAATTGTTGATATAATTGTTTTGCAATGACAATAAATACATTCGTTCATTCATATTTTCTTGTCGACTGCTGGTAAATTAATATATCTTCTTAAGAAATTTCACTTTTGCTTCCTTACTTCCTGTTCAAAAATTTAATAAGTATATCTCTGCAATCACAAGGTTGAGTTGACAACTTTTGGACTCATAGTAAAACGAACACTTTTGAGATTTGTTAAAGGTCCCATATTATACAAAATTCACTTTCTAAAGATTTCTAACAGTCATCTGTGTCTTCATAGCCTGTGTTATAGGCCCAAAAATGAGAAAATATCTCACTTGCTTGCTTCACTTTCCCTTTGTAACCTTAAAAAGGGAATCGACCACTAATCCCGGTAGTGGAAACGTTCATTTAACCGCCTCCCCCCAACTAGCTGAGCCTGCCCTTTAAAATCACAGACACCAGAGAAAGCTGGATCCTCACCCAGAGAGGGGCGTGGACAGGCAGCACTTAGGAACATTTAAAGGTTCAGACACAGAGACAGCACTATCTCAGTAGAGCTCACTAGAGCTACTTTTGGAATGGCTGAAATTTAGGATCAAGGCTGAATTTGGGGTAATACACTTTGAAAACAATGTTATTTTCAAAAACATATGAAATAGTTGAAAAAAATGTATAATATGGGACCTTTAAGATGTGTAAATATTGGTACATGTGTTACCGGTGAAGAATAAATTAAGATGAAAATGAGAACAGTTTCAGTCTCGCCTAAAAACAACTTTTAGGATGAGTAATAACATCAATTAGGAAAAATCCAACTGTAAACCTCTATCAGATCACAGGACAATATGTGAAGATCTCTGCAAGGGCCAACTCTGATAAACTGAAGCTGAACAAAATTAGAGATGTTTTAGAAAAGCCAGGTCAGACAAGGCTTCTCCACACGTCACATGTCAAGGACAATGACATCTACAGGGGTGTGTATAATGAATGTCAGAGTGGCATCAAAGCAAGTTGAAAAGAAATTGAAATGTATGTAGTGTTGTTTTAAGGTGCCACAAAATAAATTTATTTTGTTGTTGTGATATATCGGCTCTATGTTAGTACCAAAATAAACTTGGCTGAAAGGATGTCAGCTAAATCCCGATCACTGCAGAGATATTTCCCATAAAGTTGTCAGAAACCCACAATAACCATGTGACCCTGTGAAATACATGTTCTATTACACCGCCAGGCATGTTTGCCCCATTAAATTATATTGGAGCAGTTTATTGGTTACCAGTGATGGCGTTCTCAATATTTCACACATCAACACAGTCGGCTTTTACATGAAAATTGATAACAGTAATCTCAAACCGTGGAAAATATATCTGTAATTGCTATGTTGATTAAAAACCTTTGAGGGTGTGAACAGAAAATGTGACAGCTGTATGTTTGCGTGCAGCAAAAGTGCAACAAGCAACCATTATGTCGGTTTTATAAAGTACCAACTTTGACCTTTTCCCCCTCTCGTTATCCATACTCTGCCTCCTGTCTCCTTCTCTACCTGTTTGCCTGCCTGTTTATTTCCTGAAACTCCCAACCGACTGTCTCCTGTCTTTATGACACACATCATCAAATCCTCAGACCTCATTCTGTCCTATTTGTCTGTCAACCTCTCCCCCTCTTACTTCCCAGCTTCAACATCTGTCTCCAGCTATCTCCTCTGAGCTGGCAGTCGGCAAGCAGCAGTGGTTCAGCCCTGTCTTCCTGTGAAAGCACATTTGCATTCATCGCACTCTTCTCTTAAGTTAAACAAGCTTGCGTGAGTACTTGAGATAAAAGGCACCGAAGTGTAAAGGTTCAGACTCTTTCCATCCTATTTGGAAAATCTGTTCAACGTGCAGATGAATTTCTATTAATTTCATCATTGTATACACATCTCAGGCTGTTGAATTTGGTATTTATGTACTCGAGCTGTCACTGACTTCGTTTTCCAAGTATATATACTGCACCTGAATGTGGCCATTTTTTTTCTCTGCTTCTGATGTCAGACAGCAAAATGAGCCTGAAGTTTGTCTTATTAGCAGTACCTGCTCTTAGCTGTGGTCCAATCAGAATAAAAATACCTCATACAAAGACTGGAGGAGACTGGCTGGATCTGTTGCAGACAGGATGCATTTTTAACCAGATCTGCTATGACTGAAGACTGAACTCATTCTGGGAACTAGAAGCTCTGAAATGTTGAGTGTTTTCATGCTGCAAAGCATTTCATCGATACAAAACTCCTTTGACATGTAAAACAATTTGCTAAAAATTTGACAAAAAAAAAAGAAAAAAACTGCTTCTGTGATTTCATCCCCAAATTAATACACATGGGTTGACTTTCACAAACAAGTAGAGTTAAACCTGAGCTTTCTAGCTCAGCTTGCTCTGCGTGAGCCTGAGGATGATGGATAATATTCAGCTCTCCGGAACTTCTCTAGGATCTCAAACAAAGAAAGTGACCATCACAAGCCTGTTCAGTTATTCTCAACAATCAGATTAAGTGTGTATATGACAACACTTTGTGGTTAAATGATAAACTTTAAAACAGCTTTCTCAATCTGATTAGAAATCAGCCATGGATATATCGCTGATCACTTTGCTGTGTGATGCTCTGCTATGAAATCATGAAATGCTGCTATAGTCCGTCTTAACTTTTACTCATTTCTTTGTTTCAGGGTACTTATGCTGTCTTATGCTGAAACGAAAAACTATGTCAATACAAAAGCTTTATTCAAAATCTGGCTGTATTCAGATCCAGTAAATGTGAAAAATGAGTGTTTCACACAATCCCAAAAGCGCAATAATGTCCTCATTATTATTACTGAATAAACCATCGTTCAGAGATGTTAAAGACAACATCTGAACCATCATTTCAGTCAGAGATGTCTCAGAAGGTCTCACGCACGTTTTTCAAAGTCTAACTGCTGCTCCACATCTTACTTTGGGTGGTGCCAGTGCCTGCACATTACCATTAGCATGAAACCCAGGGCTGTTCAAACAGGATGCGCACAGTGGACAACTAGATCTCACCCTTATAAGGCAATTGTTACAAAGCAGATTGTCTGCCCTTAAAATATGAGCAAATGACAGATCTAAACCCCAACAGCAAAGATGTGTGGTGTATATGTAAGAATCACCTACCATAAAATAATGTGAAACAAATTTAAACAGTTCTCATATGAGTAACCCCAACAGATTAACCTAATGATGTGATTAATCTTATGCAAATGTGGTGTAAAGGTTACTTATACATTAATATAAGATATAATAAGAATTTTTTAAACGTCTTAAGGACCTCCAGGTAAACACCGGCAGAAGTCCCTATAGCCGATTAAATCCACATTATGCATACCTGTGCAGTATAATTATTGCACAAATGCAGAAAAAGGTGTTTTGTATTTTTTTATTATGTGGCACCTCAAAAACAGGAAGTGAAAGAGGACGGCACATGGGCCATTTTATAAAGAAGAGATTGTAAATGAATCCTCTGTTCACTTAAAAAGATAAAGCACATGTAACTATTTATTACGTTTATTTCTTCATATCTGATTTTATAATCATTTTCTTGCTTTTTTTTATTATTTAAAAAATAAAATAGACTGTGATTTTAGGGGAATAGGCAGCGTTTCCGTGGTGATGCCAAGTGAGTTTGGGTGTGACCAAGTGAAGTGTGATGTTTCAGCCCGTTGGGTGTTGAGAGCTTGCACAAATAGATCCCAATCTAATCTCACCGGGCTAAAATTAGCTCATTCAGGGGGACATGGACAACAGATTGCCCGTGGCAGGATTCAGATGATAGAAGTTGTACAGCTGTTTGCCCTTTTAAAAGCTCACAGATGGCCTGAAAATAAGGTTTGGAATACAAACAGCTCATGTGGCTCAGCTATTGGGTCTGAGGTCATTAACTTTTTACATGTTGGGAAAAACAAACAAAAATATATAAATAAAGACTTGATATTTTTTATATGTATTAGAACATTAGTTCTGTCCTCTAGCTTGTCTTACTTTCTCCTTCCTGTCTATAAAGTGTGGAAGCATCCAGAGTCGTGTCCTGATTAGACATAGCTTAACTCATGACATTCCCCCCTACCTTTAAAGAAGAATTAATCAGTTATTTTTGGCCACTTGGAGGAGTAATTTCCTAATGAGCTGAACATCACACACTTGCTTGACACATCAAACACTTTCTGATCTTTGATGCTACAGCCTCTCTTGGTCTCCTGTGACCTACTGCCTGTGGCGGATAATGATGCCAAACGGACAGAACTTGTTGCACAAAAAAGCAACTATTCTTTTACTTAAGCTGGTGTGACATTATATTTTGTCACCGATGAACACCACCTTTCAGTAACAATCAGCAATGGATATACTTAAGAAAAACTAAATGCACCCTCTTTCACTTCTAAGCTTTTATGTATTAAAGTTCATGACCAATTATTGATATTTTAGAAGGGATGCAGGAGAAAGTCTATTCTCTATTAAAGGCACATGACATCAAAACTTAGGTTTGCAAAGCTGCATCTGAACAAAACACAACATTTCCAGAATAATTTCCTTTGAAAAGACCAGACCAAAATAGAGATGTTTGTATTTCATACACAGCAGCATGTATGGGGGAAAAAAATAAAACAAATACAGCATATCAGCACAAACAGCTCGTTGCTAATTATTTGGGCTTGTTCTGCAGCTACAGGACCTGGATACCTTGCAGTCACTGAGACTGGACCATGAACTCCTCTGTATACCAAAGTTTTCTGGAGTCAAATATGAGTCCATCTGTGCGGCAGCTAAAGCTTGCCTGAAACTGGCTCCTGCAACAGAACAATGATCCCAAACACAGCATAAGAGGAATGATGGAAAAGAAACGACTAAAGGCATTGCATTGGTCCAGTCAAAGTTAACCTGATTGAAATGCTGCGGTGGGACCTTCAGTGAGCTGAACACATAGAATTGCTGCAAGCTTCAGTGAACTGAAGTTCAGTTGTAAATTCCTCCACTAGCAACTAAATCGTGAAGTTTACTGAGCTGTTCACACACTGCTTCTAATTTTTGTTATTTTCAATAGGTCAATAATAACAGTGAAAACTGTCAGTGATTACTGATACATATCTTAGAATAAAAAGAGGAAGTGTTTTGTTTTTAACCACTGTAGACCATGACTTTAAATCCAGCATATATGGGCACAATCTGGCCTTTAAGCCACAAGAAAGTGACTTTGTCCCAGTTACCTGCTGACCTAAAAATACACTTGATAAACGAGGTGACAGTGTGACAAAATCAGGTCAGAGCTAAAGGGAGCTGCACTGTTTAAGGACAGTGAATGACCACTTTCATACTTTGGTCATTTGAGACATTTTTTGCAGGAAAATATTAATTATTGGCAGCCTAAACAGACATCGCCTCTAAAAGTTATTTAAGAAGCTAAACATTTACACAACCCAACATACATTATGTAAATGAAACAGGTGCTTTTTTTTGTCCAAAAAATACTATAACTTCCTCCTTATTTCTTCTATATGACCCAAGAATGTCACACCTCTTGTTAAGATGTGAAAAAGATGAGGTTTCTGTCACTCTGAGGGGCCAAAGCGTGACTATCTTCTCTACTTACACAATATGAAGTCATTTTGAACTCCCTATCTTGAGAAGTAGGCCAAACATATGCTAAATCATGAATCATGCATTGCCCTGCAGTGGACTCTCTGTAGTCAACATTCTTGAAGGCACCAAACCAATTCTGTGTAAGTCGAAATCAGCCAGAAGCAGATTCCTGCACAAAACAAAACTATTATGTAAGAAAATAAAATATTTGTTAAAGAGAGTGGATATTTCTTAAAGTCCAATTTTAGTGGAAAGACAACAAATAACAGCAATATCACTTTCAAAACCGACTGGAATCTAGAGTCTTCTTTTCTGTCATCTTTTTTCCACTTGTGGCAATTCGGATGCCCCTCGCTGCCGGCAGCCTTTTCTACGTCCAGCTTCAGTCTTGTCAGTCTTTCAAAATTGCAATAAAGCTCCAAGGGCAAAATTCTTTTATTACAATCTGAGATTTGTTCAGTACATTTGTTCCTCTCTTGATGCTGAAAAGTTTACAGCTCAGACGTGGGCCAAGGGTTTAACCAAGTTTTATCCTTTTCAGCCTGAGGGGAACACTCAAGCAACTAAAAAGAAAATAGAAAACCTCCACTTTGTTTTAAGCAGTTTCATATATTTTTGCATAGTGTATAGCACGTCCAAGTCGCTTAGGGCGCTTTTTATCTTGGAGAAATAGTTACTAAAAAAGTGCAATAGGGGATGAAAGGTTGGTAATAAAAATGTGGACATACTTTGAACATTTTTAAGGTACATGATGAAAATTCTAGCAATTATTTCAACATCTAAACAGACACCTTTTTGACATTAAACAGACACAGACAGTGGTGGGGGAGCATTTTAAGTTTGCCAGAGTGAGCTAAAATATTACAGATGGGGACAATATGAAGTCAAGTCAGTATAATGTCAAAAGCGGTCATGTTTTCTGATGCACTTCAGCTCTAAATGTCACTGTGCAGCCGTGCATGATGCTTTTTTTGGTCTTGTATGGTGAATAGATTAATGAAGTTAAAGTGTTGCGGCAGCATTCAGCTGCGCTTTGCTTGTGTTTATTATGTGTAATGTTTATTAAACTTTCTTCCACAGACGGATTTCTCATTTTAATTTCTACTTTTAGCTAACTTTAAATTATTGTGAATGCATCATAATTATAATTAAAGTGCTCCTGAGAAAATGGTTTAGAGGAGCATCAAATCAGTGAGTACAGAGCATTCTGAAAGGACTATAATTGTTTGACTAGACAGCATTTAACATGGATTAAACCATTCGGGATATGTTTATGTGTGCATATAATAGGAGCTTTGCTTTATTTTTGTTTTTTATTTACTTTAGTGTTTGACAAAAAATAGAGAGAGATGGGTGAAGGAACAGTATCTCGCCCACAATTATATGTGATTACTGCATGAAAAAGGAAGTGTAATGTATGCAGATATCACACTTACACAAACGGTAGATGGTTTTAATTAGTCCAGGACTTAAGTCCAGGAGATAATGGTATGTAAAATATTTTAAAACACCTTTTGTCATCATAGTAGACGGAAGTCAAAGCTGGTCTTGGTAATTACACTACTTACAGTATGTCCACAGATTACTATTTGAATAGAAAGTATTACAAATAATATCAAACATTTTATTAAACCAAGCCAATGAAACAACAACCTGCATGAAAACGTGAAGTGTGATGGAATAAAAAAATGTTTCGTGTAATGTTTTAATTCCATTATAGTTGTTTTTATTATTATTTTGGCTATTTTTTTATTGAAGGATCACATTTTTTGTACTGTTTTTGTTCCTTTTTAGTGGTTTTTACATAACGATTTTATAAGATAGTCATGTCTGGTGTATGTGACTGGAGATTATATTGCAAGATGTAATGTTATGAGGGAAATTGTCATTGGAGAAAATAAATAAATGTCTTGACTTAAATTCATTTAATTTGGAATGCTTCGGGGTGTGAATGAAGACATAGTACTAAAGCCTAACAATAAAGTGTGTAATACATACACTGATTTGCGACTCTGTAATGTCTTTGCCGTAAGTGGAGTCCATTTGCGTGACATATATGTAAAGTGTCTTTTTCTTTGCAAATACTGTAAAATAAGGCCAGCTTCATACTGGTAATGCAGTATGTGTGTATGTATGTTGCTGATCTGCTGCATCGTGGCTAGATTGTGTGCATTCACATCACTGACTTTTCTGTCAGTGCACTTCTTGTACAATTGTCACAACTATATGCAGTTTCCTGTAATTTGTGATTAATATGATTTAAAAGGTGAAGTTGCCAGACTGTAACTTGAGCTTTAAGTGTTTTCCTATTCCAAAACTATCAGGGTAATAAAGATTAAATCTCTGGCATACTGTACACATGCATTGATAAGACATGTATTGCTGCTATATGATGTCAATATGGTTATCAAACAAAGGTTTTAGTTGCGGCAAGTCAAAACTAGATGATTGCACAGTTCAAACTGTGGTTTATTCATTGGTATTAGGCAGTCGATGTGGCTTAAAATCCTAGCACACATAAAATACAGATCTCTGAGCCGGGAGATTGATAGACATCTATGTCCCATTTTTGTATTTTTATCTTTGTTTTTATGTTCAGTCACAAAAGTGATTAGTTAGGTTGAGGAAAAGATCTTAATTAGGTTATAGAATTAAACAAAATATTACTTTATTCATCCTTTATCTAACTAATCCTAAATGTATGATTTATGTAGTCATTAGTTACAAAATTAATTACACCTAAAAACATTTTGTATCTTACAATTTTACAGCTTTCATAGCACAACTAATGATTCCCTGAGATGTGTCAGGTTTTATATAGTAGATCATGTTTGCATTCTCATAACAATAATAACATTTTCATGTAAGCTGCGGATGGCTGAAATGTATTTTGCTAACCTTTCTAATAAATACCTTCCTCCAATGGAAGTTAAATGGCTTTTAGACAAGCCGCAGGAACAAACAGAGCTGGCAGCTCCTGCTATAATTAAAATGCATACTGTGTGCTACAATGAGATGGTGAAGTCATGTTAGTTCAGCTGAAATGTGAGTTTAGAGGCTGAATATGCATGTCTGAACTCATCTGACCTCTGTTGGTAATACAATACAAATGTAAAACTCACTTTACAAACGTTAAAACCTTCTGTCATCATTTTAATAATGCCCATTGGGTGGAAAAAAATCTATGATCTTCCGTTCAGCTGGACCATTTTGGATTATAGTGGCTCCTATCATACATTTTTTCACAATTCGAACCCTTTATTTATTTTCAAACATCACAAAGCACTGCTCTATAAATGCACTGCTGTGTTCATGAAGCTTTAGGCTAGTAGCAGGTGGCTCTAATGTATCTTATGTTTGTAGGAGCTCAGCAAAATGATGTTTATTCTTCCAGTTTCCATTTATCTCACACGCAAGCTTAAAATTCAACCTTAATGTAACATCAATCAGATAATGTGTTAAAATGTGGCCGAATTGACGTTGTATCTACCCTGGTTAAGATGAATTACAGCTGTACTTACGCTCAGCGATGACCAGGGGAGGATAGAACAGGAAGTATCCCACCAGTTCTGCAGTCAGCTGGTTGAGGAGCCCACTGGAAATCGTCCCGTTAAGAATGTCATCCTGGTTTTTCACCACATACACCAGAGCAACTGAAGGAGAGCCTGGCTCCTGGGACACACTCTGGATCTAAGAACAAACAATTCAATCCATTAATCAACCAGCCCATCACAAAAGTTACTCAGCATCCCACATGTATAGCATAACAATGATTTTAGCACTTTTATTCTTTTTTTTTTTCCCGAGAAACACTGGACTGTCATGATTCATAATTCAAACATACATACAACATCTAAAGCTATCATGCTAAATGTCTAAGATGCACATAAAGAATGCATAACTGAGCTCCACACATCGTATGACTTGAGTGAACCTGGTTTTATTCTCTCTGAAATTAGATCTGTTTGATGCTGAAAGTAACCAAACTGATCACAATATATTTCACAATAGTAAAATAGATGATGACGCAAGAAGAATTGCCATTGCATCCCTCCTGAGCTCTCCTTAGCTTTAATATTTCAAAAGTCATCATACGAATGGACCCTGTGCTTGTGTCAGCTTGCTAAAACTTAAGCTATGTTTACGCTTTAGGTCTTAATGCTCAAATCCAATTTTTTTATGAAATCTGATGTTTTTGCATGGCTGTTCACATTATTATTTTAATGCGACCTTCATCATGATGAAGTGTGAAAAGTATGTGGCCCTGAAGTAACACGCATGCACAGAGGATAACACAAAGTCACGTAGTATTTACAGAGGTAACGGATGCTTGGTGTCTGTTTATCAGCTTGGAAGTACTTGCTCACTCTGAACCGATAGAATGATGCTAACTTAATGAATGAAAAAAGAAGACTGAGAAAAAGGAGAGCGTAAATGTTAACATTAGCTTTTTGTGGAGCAGTGGCCCCTACTTCTGTACAGAGGCATGTACAGACAATGCAGCCGAGTTCGTCTGTGCAAAGTTACTGTTAGAATGGTTACCAAACCCCACCCGTGGATCTCTTCCAGTGAAATCTCGACCCAACGATACCGGATCTTAAACGCGACCCGACTGAGTGAAAGCATACAACTGTACCATTGATGAATGAGTTTTAGTTGTATCTACAGATATACGCCATGAGGCTTGTTCAGAAATAGTCACAAATGTAGAGCATATATGAACGAAACAGAGCAGAGTACAAAAGCAGTTGTACTGTTGTTAGAAAGCAGAACAGTACCTGGAACTTTTCTTTATTCAAGCTGACCTGATCAGCATGCTGTATGCGAGCATGACACATTTATCTTTGTTAGGGAAATTCCGATTTTCCTTACAGTCTTTCTGCACCTCATAATGAAAATAGCCACCATAAGCTTGTGTAGTACCTCCACAGTGAGTCTGTTGTAGGTCTCCAGAACTTTATCCTGAGCTTCTTCAAAGGCATTTTCCAGCCTCTGCTCCAACATCTGCACAAAACTGCAGGAGTAGATGTTGTCTGTCGGCCCAACAAACCTCAACACTGGAAATCAAGAGAGAAGAGGCACAAATCATTTACATAATACAGGCTTTAAATGCAATAAACTGTGACTCAGAAGTAAGACTGTTTACAGTTCTCTTTTTAAGTGTAAATGAAGCTTGATTAAAGAAAGAACCCAATAAAACCAATAAGCTCTTCATCTAAACTTAATTTAAATATTTTGGTCAGATATCAAGATAGAAAAATGAATAATTATTAATAATTAACCTTTTGCTTTGGGAAAAGTGACATTCAGTGAAACACTGTCTATGAATGGACACGTTACATGCAGAATGTCAATAAAGACAGCTCCACACCAGTCAGCTTCAGGCCAGGATAAACAATACTGAGTTCATCAGCAAATTATAGATGATGTTATTAATGTTTTCTCTGTCCTTCCTCAGTCATCCTCCACTCCCTTCCAGCACTCCATCTTTTTTTTCCCCTTTCTTCGTAACTCTAAAAATGACTGCAGTTTTGTGACTTGTAACAATATTCTGACCTAAATTCAAACATTGTGGTGCTTATGAGTGCAGTTTGCATTCTAAGGCTCTGCATCCTTCTCTGGTCTCAGCTTGAATTGCTTTGCAGGCACAAACATTGCTGACCCAGTTGGTAATCTTATGCAAATTGTGCTCTGGTGGGTAAATTGGGAAATGTATTGATGGCTAATGAGCTGAACAACACAGATGGATTTTTGCCCAATGCTTCAAATGCCTACTTCGCACTTATAAAGGAGCCTATTTATTGAAGTATACATCATAATTCTAGCAATTTGGAAAAGTTTTATAGTTCAGCAGGTGTAAAAGAAAGTGCTGAATACACTGGATATCTCTTGCTTTCAAGTAAAAATTGGGGGCACTGTGTGAACCGAACATTTCCACTTGAAGCAAAGTGATCTGAAACCGAACCCTGGTAGGTCCAAGGATTTCTAACTATGATTAAACAATTCATACCAATAGCTGATTTTGTTTTGTTCTTAACGGCCTATATCACAACAGAAAATGCAAGCATACCACTGAGCAGATCTGTGACTACAAGGATGTGCAGATGAGTGAGTGCATTCACTCAGAAAGGGGTGCATGCTCAATATCAGTTGCTATAGCAAACCAACCTTTCTTCTTTTCACTGAATTTCTTGTCTTCATGTGAGGTCACAACTACGTAACTAGTTGTGCATAAAGTGATGGTGAGTTGTGCCGTGATGGCTGGAAAATGCCTAATGCGTGCATTGTTTTTAGCTGTTTCGATAGTTAAAATCAAACTGATTAAGGTCGCTTCAGGTTTTCAAATAAAAGTTAAGAAAAGTGCTTTGTGAACCTTTGTTCCATCAAACAAGCCGAGTCAAAGTAAGTCAAACTTAGCCGTGATTAAGCAGTGATTTAGTTGCTTTTGTTTTGCTATTCTTTTTCTGCTATTTTGTGGGAAAATCAAAGCTAATTTCTTTTTTGGCCCCAAAAAAAGTCTGGACTCCCTCAAATCTCCTTACATTTTATAAGCCAGCACTATTGAATGACATTTTTCTGTCACCATTTGGAAGTGATAACACTATCACTTACTATCCCAGAATTATGCCTGATAATTTACAAAGAGCAGCTCAATAGACGTCGAAGAGACAGGAAAGTGGTTCCTTTTGTACTAAAAACTAATGAGAATATGTACTGAACAGAATTGTCCAATCATATTCTAGGTCAGGGATCCTCAAAGTCCAGACTCCGATCCGCAAGGCACATCAGTCCAGACCCAGCCCAACTTATGTTTTGAATTACAAAACGCTATCATCCTAGGTCTTTTTCTAAATTAATCTCCCTTAAATAAAAATATAGTCTATATGGTAAAATAAGTGTCCCTGGATATTATTGAGGGTGATCTAGTCAAAACATCTCTTTATGTTAACCAAGTTTTGCCATCTCCCCCATGAAGCGGGGTGTCTCGAACGTCATGGAGTGGTGTTATGTTGTTAGACTTCTGTGCTCGTCATGGACTGTCCATAACAAAGACCTTATTCAGGCATAAGATAACATGTGCACTTGGCACCTGGACACTCTAGGCCGCCTCGGACTTGTGGCCACATGTCTTGGACACTCGGGTGAAGAGAGGGGCGGAGCTGTCAACTGATCGCCACCTGGTGGTGGGTTGGCTCAGATGGTGGGGGAGGATGCCAGTCCGGCCCGGTAGACCCAAGCATGTTGTGAGGGTCTGCTGGGAACGTCTGGCGGAGTCTCCTGTCAGAAAGAGTTAAACTCCCATCTCCGACAGAGTTTCAACCATGTCCTGGGTGAGGCGGGGGACATTGAGTCTGAGTGTGCTGTGTTCCGTGCCTCTATTGTCGAGGCGATCAGCTGCAGCTGTGGCCGTGAGGTCGTCGGTGCCTGTTGTGGTGGTAAACCCCGAACTCGTTGGTGGACACCAGCAGTAAGGGATGCTGTCAAGCTGAAGAAGGAGTCCTATCTGGCCTTTTTGGCCTGTGGGACTCCAGATGCAGCTGATGGGTATCAGCAGGCTAAGCGGAACACAGCTTACGTGGTCGCTAAGGCAAAAACTCGGGTATGGGAGGAGTTTGGAGAGGCCATGGAGAATGACTTCCGGATGGCGTCGAGGAGATTCTGGTCCACCATCCGGCGGTTCAGGAAGGGAAAGCAGTGTTCCGTCAACACTGTGTACAGTGGGGATGGGGGGCTGCTGACCTCGACTCGCGACATCGTGAGGTGGTGGAGGGAATACTTCGAAGACCTTCTCAATTCCACCAACACGTCTTCTGATGAGGAAGCAGAGTCTGGGGACCCTGGTGCTGGCTCTCCCATCTCTGGGGCTGAGGTCGCTGAGGTGGTTAAAAGGCTCCTCGGTGGCAGGGCCCCGGGGGGTGGATGAGGTCCGCCCAGAGTTCCTTAAGGCTCTGGATGCTGTAGGGCTGTCTTGGCTGACACGCCTCTGCAGCATCGCGTGGACATCAGTGACAGTTCCCCTGGATTGGCAGACCCAATCCGGGGGACCGGAGGGTGTGCTCCAACTACAGGGGAATCACACTTCTCAGCCTCCCTGGTAAGGTCTATTCAGGGGTGCTAGAGAGGAGGGTCCGTCAGATAGTCAAACCTCAGATTGAGGGGGAGCAGTGTGGTTTTTGTCCCAGTCGTGGAACAGGGGACCAGCTCTACACTCTCTTCAGGGTCTTGGAGGGGGCATGGGAGTTTGCTCAACCAGTCTGCATGTGCTATGTGGACTTGGAGAAGGCGTTCAACCATGTCCCCTGGGGACTCCTATGGGGGGGTACTCCGGGAGTATGGAATGCTGGACATTGCTGGCAGTAAATCAGAATAATTTCCAGTGAGGGTTGGACTCCGCCAAGGCTGCCCTTTGTCACTGATTTTGTTCATAACTTTTATGGACAGAATTTCTAGGCGCAGCCGACGTGCTGAGGGGATTTGGTTTGGTGGCCTCAGGATTGGGTCTCTGCTCGTTGCAGATGATGTGGTTCTGTTGGCTTTATCGGATCTTCAGCTCTCACTGGAGCAATTAGCAGCCGAGTGTGAAGCGGCAGGGATGAGAATCAGCACCTCCAAATTCGAGACCATGGTCCTCAGCCAAAAAAGGGTGGATTGCCTTCTCCGTGTTAGCAATGAGTCCTGACCCAAATGGAGGAGTTCACGTATCTCGGGGTCTTGTTCACGAGCGATGGAAGGATGGAGCAGGAGATCGACAGGCGGATCGGTGCGGTGTCTGCAGTGATGCGGACGCTGCACCAGTCTGTCTTGGTGAAGAGGGAGCTGAGCCAAAGGCAAAGCTCTCGATTAATAGGTCAATCTACATTCCTACCCTCACCTATGGTCACCAGCTGTGGGTGTTGACCGATAGAACAAGATCGCGAATACAAGCGGCCGAAAATAGTTGAGAGCCTCAGGGAAGACCCAGGACACACTGGACAGACTACATCTCTCGACTGGCCTGGGGAACGCCTCGAGATCACCCCGAATGAGCTGGTGAATGTGGCCGGGGAGAAGGAAGTCTGGGTTTCCCTGCTTAGGCGGCTGCCCCCGCGACCCGACTCCGGATAAGAAAATGAATGGATGGATGGATGAACGTCAGTTTGGGTGAGAAAGGATGTCCCTGTTAAAAGTGGATAAAGAAAACATAAAGTTTAAAGCGGAATAATAATAACAAAAAAATTACAAATAAACAAATAGCTTATTTGTAATATATTTTTTGTTATTATTGTCGTAGTTTTGTATGTTGTTTATGCATGAAAGAAAATATAGTGAAAAAGTTTGATCAACATGTGTTAAGAAAATGTGATTTTGCACATTTTTACGGACCTCTGGCCTTCAATGGAGAGTAGAAATGGATCTTTGAAAAATAAGTTTGAGAACCCCTGTTCTAGGTTGTAAACTTTCACCTTCAGTGATCAGTGAGAAATTCTGATATAATTTATTATTCAAGGTTTAAACTGCTGCAATGGACTGGCGACCTGTCCAGGTGTACCCTGCCTCTCGCCACCTAATTGCTGGGCTAGGCTCCAACTTCCTCGCGACCCTAAATTGGAGCATTATAGAAAATGGATGGATGGAAGTTGATTCTATGATACACTGAACATTTAACCCCTCAAACCCAAATGTATAACATTTGGTACTGTTTCTGAAACCCATTGCATCATTTTATGGTAAAACTTTGTTCAAAACTATGTTCAATACTATTTAATACTTGTCTTCTGCCCCCTGGTGGAAACCTTTTGCACTACAATGATTATGACATAACATAAACAGTAGATATATGCAAATTAATATTTCTTTAATAATTTTTCTTTACATTTTGTTAAAGTGCCCAATAAAGACTTAAAATTAAAAAATCGAATTTTATGCACATTACTTCTTGGTCTGATCTATTGTAACACCATCACAAAATCTAGTAAATTTGTCTGCAGAACTAAACAAAATCTGGATCAACACAAATTTTAAAAAGCAAAATTCATGATGAAGGATAATTCCATTCTGCAATTGTACCTTTTTGTACTTCTTTTTTAAAAATTACTTTAACAAGGCCTTAGCAGTTCACTAAGTTAGTGGACAGATTTGCTTTTGCTGTGTTTTTAATCAGAGTTTGTATGGCATTTGGGGCTGTCAGAGAGGAGTTAAAGAGAGCTGCCATAATCAGAATTTTCTAATATAGTCTTTGCTTTACTCTTCAGAGGTCTCTCTCCTCCAGTAAACTCATTTCATTTTCCTTTTTTGTCCCTTTGCTCGTATTTTCTAGCCCTCCTTCTGGTCCTAATTGTTTCACAGTCAGATTTCAATCCCAAGCATCCACAATCCAGCTGTTTTTGTTGCATTTTTAAAAGTTTAACAGTAGTTTGGCTTAGTCTTATTGATCATTTGTCACCTGTTTTCAGTTGCAGGTGAATACTTAGAGTGGGCATCCAGGTTGCCACGGGAACCAGGACTGCCTTCACCAGTGGGGTGTGTTGCCTGATGTCAGACAGCAGCTTGTCAAAACCGTAAACATTCAACGCTTCGACAACCAGGGAAGAAATGTAGACGGTTTTCCCGCTGGTCACGTAGTAACCCAGAGTCACGTTGTGAGGGCTGCAGTCGTCTCGCTCCACCTGTAACAGAGACACAATGGTGGAGAATTCAAGTTGCGGTCCTTTTTTGGTTTTGCTTTTTAACTCTATTTGTATTCAAGAAAGACATTGTGCACCTTTTCTTTTTAACAGGGTGTTGCTTGTTTACATACGGGATTTTGTTTCCTCATTTCAAAGCACATACACTAAACAACAAAGACTGTGTCAGAGAAGAAAACCTGTTAACAGGTGAAACCAGGATTCAGCTTGCAGTAGGCGAGCTACAAAACATCTTTTTTGGACATGTTGGATTTGATCTACAGTTTTAAGACACACGCCAGAATGTGAATTTTTTTTACAATCCTTAGTTTCATTTAAATTCAAATCTGCCTAAAGGGTATATCTTAGCTTAAGCCTTCAACAGTCAGATTTCCAGCTGTGTCCTGGAATAACACACAGACAACAATCACAGTGAGTCAAAGGCTTGTATTTCTGGAATCGTACACCACCCACCTTCCTCTACCCTCAACCTTCAGCCGCACTGAGCAACTGTGGCTGTTGTTTCTGTGGCTTTTTTCATATGTCCTCATCCATCTTTTCCTCCCCTGAGAATAATCCGGCTGCTCCGGATGGTCTTTTTTTCTCCAAAACACACATCCCTCGTCCCGAATCTATTCATTACCTCTCTTCCTCCTCCTTTTATCTCCTCTACTCTCTGTGGCAATAAAAATCGAACAAAAATTCAACAAGTTTTTTTAAACCATGGGTACCTGCCGGCTTTACCGAACCACTCTCTGCAAAGTTCTTGTCAAAGCTTTAGTCCCACTTTGTAAAACAGCTCTTTAGTTTTTAATTATACCAGTCATTCATTCTTTTATCCCAACAACCCACCCTTGGGTTTTGCATTTCATTAGAAAACAAAAAAAAAAGGTTTTGGATTTTTCATTTAAAGTCTTAACTTGAAATGGAATGAGCGTGGAATTAAATAATAACTATTTCCTTCAGATGTTTTATGGGCTTTAAGATTTCTGACTGCAGGGGATTTTATGTCCTCATATCTGCGAACAGCTCAAAGAAAAGCCAATGAACAAACAGAAATAACTTTCATATTCTTCTAAGTACTGACTAAAACCCTGTGACGCAATCCTCCATGTTAAGATTTATACTCTCACTTCTGAACCCCTAAAATAATTGAATGTCAAAATCTGTGGTTTGTGTGGTGATTGTTAAGGTCTTTTGATTCTGTTATGTTAGTAAAAATGATTATGTTTACTCAACATTTGCCCAAATCAGTGTTTTTTGCAAGTTGTTCTTCCCATATTATCACAAGCAGAATGGCAGAATGATGGTCTGGCTGCCGTGTTGTGCTTCACCAAGGGAAGCCTTGTGGACTTAAGACTCCACTTGATGCTTGAGTATAATTTTTTTATTTTGTTTTTTCTTATAGTTTACATGTTTATTCTGGACCTGACAAGGGGAAACAAGGAAGGTGTTAAGGAGTGTTAAGAGAAGGAGAAAGTGAAAAGAAAAACAAAAGGAAATAAAGATACAATAGATATGGTGGTGTGGTGGTTAGCACCGCAGCCTTACAGCAAGAAGGTCGCTGGTTCGTTCCTCGGCTGGATCATGCATGTTAGGTTAATTGGTGACTCTGAATTCTCCATAGGAATGAGTGTGTGTGTGATTGGTTGTTTGTCCCTATCTATGTTGGCCCTGCAATGGACTGGTGACCTGTCCAGGGTGTACTCTGCCTTTCACCTGAAACACTGCTGGGATAAGCTCCAGCTTACCCCGTGACCCATAATAGGAATAAGCGGTACAGATAATGACTAATGACTAGATAGAAAGCAACAGCTGTACAACCAAACCAGATGCTCCAGCATTAAAGAAACTTAACAGAAAACATCCTACAATCTCTGTAAGACAATACTGAAGACAACCATCGGGAGCACCTACAAGAAGACAAACTAAGAAAAACATTAACAACAGCAAGAGGTACAGCAAAATATATCTGTAGGTCCTGGTGATTAAACCTGCAGAGCAACACAACTGTATGCATGCGCCTTAGTGAATGTGAATGCAAAATATAATGAATTGTGCTGAGTAATCAGTAAGCCTCCATCTTTTATTTATTCCAGGTTTAAGATTCTATCTGACCCACACCCATAGCCAGTGTATTTATATAAAACCAGGTACTATTTATTACAATTCCTTTTCTTCCCAACTATGTGTCATCACTCTGTTTCATATCCCATTTTGCTTGTATAGATTTATCTCTTTTTGACCAACACTTGTGAATATCCTGCCAACATCTTTCTTAGACTTTCATTAAAGACTTTCTTTACTTTTTCCTTGCTTACGAACCTTTAATCTATCAACACTGAGCCACGTGACACAGAGCCAACAAATCCCATTCCAAAACATCTTAAATAATCTACATACTCTTGAACTTGTCAGTGTTTTTTAATCCTGTTTTGCTCCACCTGCTGATCTGATCATCACAGTTGCTTGCAGTAACTTGGCTCCAAGTTCATCTGCATATTCATAATCGCCTGTCTGTCCACCCTTCACTAAAGGAACCTTCATTGATTACTCCCCTCATTCTTAATATTATTCAAATTCAATCAACCAAGAATGAAGTAAGTCTTGTTTATCTACTCTCCTAGTTGGCATCTCGTGGACTTTGATTACTTTGAGACACATTTTTCCCCATCTTTTGGCTGACAGGGCATCCTGTGTATATTCACATTTTTAAACTGTTATAGAAAAAAATCTAAGAAAGGTTTTTTTCCTAGCTGAAAGCTTTGACTAAAAGATAAACCAAAACATTTGTTTACCAATAACATTTCAATTCTGTTTAAAGGAAAAAACAAAATAAGGCTTCAGACTCAACGCTCTGTGAACCAATACCATTAATTAAAATCATGTGAAAAATGAAACCTCAACACAATAACAATAACAGAATAACTGTGTTACCTGACTGTAAAGAGATTTGCTCATCCTTTCATAGACATTTTACAACTGCTGGTCATTTATTTGATATACAGAACACATCTATTAGTAGTGCTTGTTTCCTAGCTTACATCACAGCCTGTTTTCTACCTTCCGTAGGTAAAAGCATTATATTACATTGATTTGAGAAAACTGAGTGGGGCAGACAAATTTGATCCATTCTTTTTAAAGCCCTCCACTCCATTAATCTGGCATTAACTGGCTTAAAGTGTAAAGCAATAAAAGTGTGACTTTTCTTTGTATATTAATGTCTGTTAACAAATTCCATTACTAGTATATAAACAGATTCTGTCATTTTAATCTTTAATCATAGTAAAAATAACATTTCATTAATATGCTAGTGTCATGTGCCCCTTTGAAAGCTGAAAAAAGGCCCATTCATTGCACCACAGATGCAAAGATTTTCATTAATCTCTAAGAAAATAAAGAAGCCAAACGGACCTAAACTGAACTTCACATCAGCACAATAAAAACAGCTGATTTCACCTGCATCTAACATGCAAACTAAATCAACTCACACTGGTTATACCTCTACATCGTGTTTAAAACGTTTACCCTTTTCGTATACACATTCAGCTGGTTTGAAACCATAAATGCATAAAAAGCAAGAAACCACAGGCTTAAAAATTATTTGTATCTCTTTACATGTTCTGTATTTAACACACTGTTTAATTAATCATCTTAGCAAGTTAATGCTAATCACATACATCAAAATAGAATAATAATCTACTTTGAATTCCTCACGTTTCCCAGAAAAGCTGTGAAGCTGACTTACCTAACCTTTGGTTTGAATATTTAAAAATCCGTTTTGTACCTCACAAAGCCAACCAGACCTGCTCTCGCCCTCTGTGCTCCCATTATTATTGCTAACAGTTGACAGCTGTAAAACTGTCCAGCTTTGCAGGCAATTATGGTTAATGTGTTGTTCAATGATACAACACATTAAAAACTGCATGCAAATTTCATGCTGTTTGATGATGCCTTTTCATGCTGTGGATAGAACTTGCTCGTCAACACTGCCCCAATATCCTTAAATTTAAAAAATTTCAAACTGTTTTGTACCCTCATGTTGCTGTTGCTGTTTCTCTATGGATTGATCCTAATTGTCAAATTATAGCCTATGTTATCTGATATAAAGAGATGAGAGATGAAGAGTGTGTGTATGTGAGTGTTTGTGTGCAGCAGGCAGTAGATGTAAGTGAATTGGAGCTTAGAGACACTGAGTCACTTCCTGTGAAGGCTCACAAACAACTGGATAAAAATAGAAAAAGCAGGCGGATGAAGACAGACAGACAGTAAGATGAAGAGAGGCAGGTGGACAGACAGAGAGGCAGACAGCCATGACAAGAAAGCTGACAAACATGTTGACAGAAAATCAATCTACTTGGCCTGAAGGTGAATACTTATCTGTAAGATGAAGGATGGGAGTAACACGAGATGTAAATAATGAGAAATACATACAGAAAGAGGTTCAGAGGGATCGTTTGAGTGGGACAGAGTACGAAAGATGAGACAGCAGATGAAGATAAAAAAAAAAAAAAAACTGTGATTGACATAGAACATCAAAGATCAAAAAGGGAATGGAAAAAAATGGTGCAGGAGCTTTGCTTACATGCACTGCTATGACGAAGGAAAAGAGATATAACCATTCAGACACTAACACTTGCTCCGTTAGTCCTCTCTATTTGTTTCAAGCACCATTCATGAGTCCTCGTGAGGTGAAGGAGCGGGACGGTAAAATCACAAATACAGGAGAATATTGTCCCCATGGCACTACAGATCTTGTACTGCAGTGCAATCAGTCCCTTTTGTTCTTAAATACAAAGTTTTTCCTTGACTGTCATGTTGACTGTTGTCTGCCAGTTGGACAATGACCAGCTTCTTTCTCCTCTCCCATGTTCACAACAGAAATGCTGTTGTTTCCTGTTATTACATCCAAGTTGCAAACTCCAAGCTGAAAATGGAAAGTCTGGCAAAGCTGTTAATTAGAGCTGGGTGATATAACAAGATGTCCATTTATACAGCAAACAAGCTTACATGACTATCAGTAACAATAACCAATGTCTCTGGTCATCAGGTCAAAATAAACCCATTTATTACCCCAAAACATTCTTTGGAGTTAAAAGAAGAAAAGAGGATGGATGCACGTGAAGAAACAGAACGACCAACCAGAAACCAGGAACGAGACAGCCCAAGAGTGGACTCTCTTTATCGTACAAAACTTCTGAGGTAATGACTTAATTTGAGTTTTTACTATCCAAAACAGCAATGACTTCTTCTTAGGTCATTGCTGGAACATGATATGAAGGGGAAGATATGAGTGATGATGATGATGACAAACGTATGCAGACAATGTTGTAAATACACACAGACAAACACCACTGCATAAGTTCCCCTTTCTTCTACTCAAGTTAAAATGTGCTAATTTAAAGAGTATTGCACACAGCTTTACGCGGCCCATCTGTGGTCATATTAAAAAATCTAGCATATGGAAGTTACAAGGTGCATCAATGATGCTATGAGAACAATACTTAAGATTCCCATTGGGGGCAGTGTCAGTCACATGTTTGTCACTGCAGAAGTGAGCACACTCAAAGCCCTTCTAAGAAATTTGAGGATTATGTAACTTCTAGATTCTCTCAAACTCAAGCAACTTCTGCAGCATCTGTCCCTTCCTTCTATATGTACCATATCCATATAATATACTTTGAGAACTTTTTTGCTCTTTGTTTTTCTTAGAAAGTACCTAGGAAAAAACTGAAGCAACTGCAGGCAGAGAGAAGAAAGATCTCGAACTATTAAACACATGCTCCAAACATGTGGGCGGCTGATTTCACCAAGCAGAAGTTGTAATGGATTTCATTGCAATCTGCAGTGAGCACATCAGCCTTATTTGATGTAAATACAAGTAATCATAGATTTAAAGACCATCAGTGCACAAACTGACAGCATGATTAACTGCTGTATCGTGGACAAGTTTGAGATTGATCAATATAGAAAATATTATCATGATATTTTTTGCCATATGATCCAGCCCTACTGTGGATATCAGAACCAGGAGGCTCAATAAGGCAGACAGGTCTGGTCACTCTAATATTGTGTGTCAACTGAATAATTCCTTCAGAACAAATTCCTCCTCAGCGCCATTAAACTGGGCCACCCACTCCGTGTTCTGGTCACAGGGACACCTGAACTACCTTAAAGAAACACACACATTTCTTTCTCCATTCTCCAGTCCTCACACTACTGTGGAAATACGGTAGGCATGGCTATGTGAGCTCAGAAAATCCCTGATCTGTGTTTACTGTCCACTGACCAGAGTTGACCGACCATAACATGACACCGACAGGAATGAATCTGTCACTGATGTGTGTTTACGAACCACTCATCTCTCCTGATGTGTAATTATTAGCCACTGATTTGTGTTTATAGTGTTTACAAGCCACTGAGGCATTTTACTTGCCTCTGCCTTTAATGTACTTGCGTCTAACTCTGGTCTTCTCACCACTAATACATGGTCCCTTTCCAACTCTACAAAAATCCCATTACCACCCACTAACATCTTGCTTTTATATTTGATGGTGCTCAGTAGTAAGAGAAAAGGTTTATGACTCCTCTTCTGATCATGACTACAAGATTAGTAATATCAGAGGGTAAAAAAAAAAAATTTGAAAGCATTGTGAGGGAAAAGTAAATTTAATAAGTCTGGATTTAGGTTTGGACTATTTTATAACACTGATCTTGTTTTTAAGAAGCCATTCCTTTGTTTATTTAGATATACGTTATGGGTTGTCATCGTACTGGAAGCAAACTGCTCTTTTTTTTCTCAGATACATGCCACATGCCACATAAAGCTACTTTTGACTCATTCCAACTACAGTCCCAGCTCCAGATGAAGGCTTGCAACTCAAAGGCTTACAAGTTAAAAATTTAGACACACCTGCTCATTTAATATGAACAGGTAGGTCTTCATGAGCAGGCAGCACTTGCCAGAAAGTCCTGTTGCTCTTTCCATGTTGCCATAGCAGCGTCCATGTCCCATTTCTTTCTTGTGTTGATAATTTCCCCTAACTAAAATCAATATTTTTTCTCAGTATGCAAGATTGAACATTTCTAAGCAGAAACATTTAACATATTAAATGTATATATATACTAACTTATATGTTGTTGGTTCTCTAAAAAAAAGAAAACTACAGATCAAATAATATTAAAAGTCAATGGTCAACTTGTCAAACCAATGGCTGTCTTCTTGGAGGTTAAATCTACTTCCTACTTTGTATTTTGCAGATAAAGTTGCTAGGATAGTCCCACATGAACAGCTGAACTTTATTTTGGAATCGGCCAGAATCACTAGAGTTCATTGAAGAAGTGAAACTGAATAGAATATGTAAAGCGGTCACATACTTTATCAAAAATCGTGCACACTTAAGCAACAAGATGTTTTTTAGCTTTTTTTGTTTCTGCCAAAATGTTTCAGATTTAAATTTAGATAATTCCAGTTAGGATTTACTTTGTTTTTATCATTTAACTATATAATTTGTTCAATAACCTTTATCTTTTAGCAGGGACAGGTGAACTTTTCAGAGATGGTGTACAATCGGCATCTTAAGGACCTTTGTTAATTGGCCACTGGCCTGTGGTT
The DNA here is from genome assembly GCA_037177495.1 of Rhadinocentrus ornatus. Lineage (NCBI taxonomy): Eukaryota > Metazoa > Chordata > Actinopteri > Atheriniformes > Melanotaeniidae > Rhadinocentrus > Rhadinocentrus ornatus. The sequence continues at coordinate 5,365,484 of JBAMHW010000010.1, forward strand.
ACTAACTCCTAACATTCCAGTCACTGTCTCACGATTGACCTTTGGTTAAAGCCACAGAAACATGCTGATTAATCACAGACCTGCAGTCAATGTAGCTGGACTTGTAAGAAAAACCAACCTGTGCGTAGGCAGCTGAATCATTCAGGGCTCTCTGCAGAGCGTGGCTTAGTCCTTTAGCAAGGTTCTGTTTCAGGATCAGGTCCAGACGGTTTCTGCGCAGCTCGATAGACAAAACTGAAGAGAAAAACAATATACGGCATTTTAAACACACCTATAGCTTATAAATAATAAATAATTTCACTGTTTTATGCGTGGAATTCCCCAAATGCTGCAAAGCTCCAGTAATAGCTTCAGAAATATACCAACATCTTAGGTATTCGCAGGCTGCGTTCTCCATCCTCTTTTTTACGTTAGTTGAAATTCATCATTATAACTTTTCCCCTCCTCCCTGTGTTTACATCACTCCCCCTTATATGCGTCTAAACACGCACCTCATGGTCGTTCTTATGTTATTTCTGCAGTTACTTACTGGCTTCTAAGCTGTTAGCTAACACTATGCTAAGTTGGCATAACCACAGCGATGTTATTGCTAACGTAAACAGTCACCTAAGGTAGGTTAGCCCAACTTTAGCAATGCAACGTAAATGACTGACGCAACAAAGCACGGGTCACTATCATGACACACAGCAAACAGAGTTAAAGAGAAACTGGAGACATATATATA
>JBAMHW010000010.1:5374019-5389053 GCA_037177495.1 Rhadinocentrus ornatus
CCTGAAACACTGCTGGGATAGGCTCCAGCTCACCCCGCGACCCCTAATAGGAACAAGCGGTACAGATACTGACTGTTCAGCTGTTTTAATTCCAGTGTTATTGGGTTAAGTTTAATGTGAGGTTTAGTTTAACAAATCGACTTTTTGAAATGAAATACATGTTGATGAGGAATGAGAAGAGGTTGATGTAGAAAAGAGTGAGGTGATCAATGCTTTTCACACTGAGCCTTAGATTGATCTTATCCTCCCTGCACATCGCCACCTGAACACTTTGAGTGCTGTGATTGTGTTGGGAAATGGATTACACAGAAGAATTCTGAGCAACAGGAAGAATTAACTAATTCACAAAAAGCTAAAATTAGCTTTTGTTAATTGTTCTTCATCAAAAGCTTAAATATTTGTGGAAAATGTCATTGTGATGATGCTAATTTGGCAGGAAGTGGTAAAATGGGACAAGATGATGAAGACAGTGAAAATGATGACGACAGAGGTAATGTTGGTAGAATGATGAAGATGATGGGTGTGATAAGAAATGCTGAATTTAAAAGCTAAATAAGTAGCATTTTTTCTGTAAAAACAATTTAAAATGCTCTCATTTGTTACGAGGGATAAAACAATCTGTCTCTCTAAATCAACAACGTCTTTGTCAAGCTTTGACATAACAGAGTTATGTGATGGAATAACTTCGGTGACCTGTGTAGCTCTTTACTACTTCCTGGTTCCTAAACCAATCATATGCGACTCCTAAAAAGTCAATGTTACTTTTTTAGCCTTTAACATTTTGATGACAGTTATTACAAAGTTATTAAAAAAAAACAATCACTGTTATTGCATAAAGTTTGTGATTGTGTCAGTTGTAGGCCGTAAAAGTCTATGGAAAATAACCTTAGAAATTTCAATACAAGTGGAAACATCTGTTCTTGGGAGCATCTGGGCTCAAGCGTTTAAAGACAAGACCCCTGCAACTCTGTCTGACGAACCTGCTTCGGTGATTGAAGTTAGCCCAGGAGCTAATATCGTTGGTGGTTGTCCAAAAGAAGTTTAACAAGATGGAAAAAATTGGGTAAAAATATAAACAAAATACGAAAAAATCTATATAAAATTTAGTCAGTAGTGGTTAAATCATTCCAAATATGATTACTGGTTGTATCAGACCAACATAGGTTTATAACTATTATTAACTTTGCCTTGAATCAAGCAAATATGTGTCACTTTTTCTTTTACATTCTTTTTTGTTCATCCCACTTAACATCAAAACACAGTTAGGGTAAACTCTAAAGTCTACTCAAAAGTAAAACTGGTAAATAATAAGAAACTGGCCATTTGCTACTTTCCAACCCATTTTTTAAAACAAGTAAGCAACAATAGCGGCAACCATTTCCATTGCAAAGGAGCTTAAGGCTACAAAGGTCTTAAGTTTCTAAATGATGTTGTTTACAATTTTCATGATATTATTGTGGCGTAATTGCCCTTTTCATCTCTTTGCTTCTCTACTTTGCTGTTATGCATGACCACGGGTCCTACAAACATTCAGAAGTACTTTTACTAGCGCTGACATGTTTGAAGAAAATCAGCATTTGTGTTGTTTTCTGCAGTTCAGTTCATTGAAATAGAACAATAGGAAATTACAGTAATTTTTTTACTTTTAGCTTTTGACAGGAGACAAAGTATTTTATCTTAAAATGAATAGCACATTATGATTTCTCCTCAGGGGAAAATTAAACTGTTTTTCACTCCTTTCATTCAAGAAAAAGTTGCTGTCAAGATGGGATTTAGTTCTGTTGCTGGTTGCCGCAATAGACTCTACACACATGCACATTAAAGCACTTTTACCAAATCTGTCCCCTCAACCACAAGAAATATCACTCCATAAATGTCCAGGTCACCTGCAACTTACAGAACCACCTGCTGAATGTGATATTTAATCATTAAATTTTACACCTTTTTATAATTGGTTATTATGATTAGTTTATTATGAGATGAAGGTTATTCCCTTCAGACTCACCAGGAGGTTGTATTTCATCAGATGCACCACTCGCTCTATTGGTGCACCGCATCTTAAAAGGGTCCTAGGTGTGTTTGGACACACCAGATGGCAATTTGCTTTACAAGTGTATATGACTTAGTATTTAAAGAGAGATGAAAATTTGCTCTACTGTGTACCGCTTTCCTTTTTAGCCACTATAGCGAGCCAGACTCCAAGTTTGGGAGTAATTAATTGCCATTTGTACATAACGCTGCTTTTATTTGATTTGAATCTCACACAAAAAGGGTAATAACAGGTTTCAGTGCACATCTTTAGTATTATAATTTGTTTTCATTCATTCTTGGCAATATGTTTGTTACTTTTCCTTGTCTAGCTGACCTCTGTCTGTCTCTGCACACAACCCATCAGTCTCACAACCTTTTATGGACCTTTACCTGCAAAGTCGGACCAGCTGACATGTCCTGCCAACTTGCAGACATTTATCAGTCTAAGAGGAAGGATACCAATGTTTTTATAGTCCACCAACGTGTTGTGAATCTGATGGTAGGTTTTCATAATAAACTTCTAAACTAGAATTCAGGAGAAAATTTAAGAAGATTTATAAGAAGATATTAGTGACTGAGACCCAAGGAGTCTGAAAAAAAGCAAAATCTGGTGAGAAAAGCTGCTTTCAGAAAGGATTCAGAGATGCATCCTATAACTCCAAATCCCGTTCATGTCTATGTGTTTGCACGATGGAAGAAAGGGGTGTGCACTTTGCTGAGCTGGATGCATATCCTGCAATCTGGTTCCAAAAAGAAGTATTACATACCTATGCTGCTATTGTTGGAGGAATTATTGTTGACAACAACCGCAGATATGTTGGTTGGTCCGGTTGTCTGATTCATGGAGTCTTTACTGGCTGGAGAGGTGGAGGAAGAAGGGGAAGGGCTCAGAGTGGAAGCTTTTGTCACAGAGGAGGATGCGGCCTTGGAAGTTGATGATGACCTTTTAGACCAAGCAGCTTTAGACAGCAGCCCTAAAGGTTTTACAGCTGCTGGTGCCTGCAGTTCTGCTGTTTCTGTCAGCATTGTAAGGACTGATGAGAAGGCTGCCTGCTCTCTTTGGACATCTCCACCCATCTGCAGCCACTCCTGCCCCATCCAGGGGGCTGGGTTTCCAAGCTTGCTTGGCAGGTCACTCCCCTTGGTGTCCACAGGCCTCCATCCTGCTTCAGCCCAAGCACCAGTTCCCCTCAGGACATCGGTTTCTTTTTCAAAGACTTTGCCACCTGCTTCGGCATGCATTCCTGCTTCTGTTTCCGTCCAGACTGCTGTCCTCGCTTCAGCAAACACTTTACCCTCAGGCCAAGGTCCAAGTTCTGCATCAGAGCCAGCAACAGGCCCATCTTTGTCTTTAAACCCAGGAGTTGCTGTGAGGTTGGTGAGTACTACAGGGTCCAGAGGGGCATCAGCCCATCGAATGGACTCATAATGACCTCCCTCAGCTGCTGGAAACAGAGAGGTAGAGAAAGGGGGGAGGAAGAAAGAAAAAAGCAGAAACACTGCTTAATTAGGAGTAGTGAGCAGCAGTAAAGACAGTGAGCAGTTTGACTCATCAGTCCCTCAGGCCAGACAATGACATCATGTGTCCTTCCATACACAGAACACACTCATGCACACACACAGCTGGAGACCTCAAATCACTAGTCCTCATAATACCATCGCGACTGTCCGACTGCCAGGAGATTTAACCTGCTCTCCTCGCGCTCTCACAAAGACTCCTGAGAAAATACACACTGCTATTCCATCCATGGCCGAACGTATTACTGTCTGCCTCACAAATACTTATTCAGAGGGATTAAAAACCTCTAAAGCCATGATTGTGGAAAAAACATAATAAAAGCCAAAAGTAGGTCACTTATGTTTTTAAAGGATAAAAGCATAGGGAATTAATTTCAGTGTTTCAGGATGCATAAATTAGGACACATACACAATATAATCAGAGTTCACAGAAACAAATTGGATCTTTTAGGTTAGTCCTGTGTGCTTGCGGATTTATTATTCCAAGAACTAACACGACCAATCATGCTCAGCTTAGAGCAACAGGGATGAGAATGAAATGTATTTTATGAGCAAAGTTAGGTGGTAGTTATGTTAAAGTTATTTTTTAACATTTTATAAACACCAAAAGATAATATCCTGTCTAATAATTTAGCCTCGTTTTTTTTGTTTTTTTTTGCTCCATCTGTAAAACTGTCTTTGTCTTCTCAATAAAGCTTGAAGGTTTGGCAAAGCAAGCCGATTATTCCATCTAATGTATTCCGTCTCAAAGGCACCTTGCCTTAGTGAAAAAGAAAGATGAAAAAAAGCGAGGCTGACCGTCTGACATGCTAACTGTCTGCTTCGCTGAGCGACATGCTTTTTATTTTATCTGCCCATTTGTTCTTTAAGTAGAAAGGTTTGGCGCCGGTCCAGCCTGACATTCAGAATCTTCTGGTTTTCCATACAAGCGATCATTAAATGGAAGCCACTGCTGGACACTGATTTTGTTTTTCTTTTTTGTCGTCTCAGCACATGCTCATTTCAGCTGGCAAATGTGTTAAACATGCATGTGTGTCGCGCACTTCCCACGCTCCCCAAGTCTCTGAGGAGGATTGGTTAATTAAAAGACAGTGATTCTGAGCTAGAGAGGCTTTGCAGAACAAGCTCTGGGCTTAGCTGCTGTATATCCTCTGCTATAAAGCATTTCAAACACCGCACCATTAACTACCACCACCAAGCAATCTGTTCCTCGTTATACAATGTCATATCATGAATGTGATTAAAAGGAAATTAATCCATTGACAATTTATATTCAAGCTTCTCTGGGCTCATAGTTGTATGTTAGTACTCTATAAGTCAGTTTAAGAGAGAAGAAAAAGACAAAGATATGGCAGGGTCAATTACTCTGGGCAGTAACACGACTACCACACTTAACTTAAAAGTCATCCTTCTTTTGGTTCAGATTAATCTAATTCTCATTCAACCACAACAGCTGGTCTGCGACAGTTTCATGTAAAAGAGGAAAAGTCAGTCTGAGCATTTTCACTGATTTTGGGAAAAGGAGCAAAAGCCTTTTGCTAGGAAATCTTCGTCCATTAATTTAAATTATGGACATTATGCAAATCTTTGTCCTATTTGGATGTTTTTCCTTCCCGGTAAAAGGGAATTTTTCCTTTCCACTGTGGCCCGCCACCCCGTGCATGCTCAGGATGGAGGGTTGACTCGCACTCAAGTTTTGATGCAATCTGTTGGTTTTCTTAGCTAAGCTATTAATAGCTATATTAATAGCTATAATTAGTTGTCTGAATACTAATTGGATCACAAAAAGTTGGCTTGAAATTATTTGTAACATGCCCTGAGATGACGTTGTTAAGATTGACTGATACCTCATTGTCCAATCACAAGGGCTGGCTCAGTCTCACTTTTAAAATTTTCTGTAATTTCCTAAAGATTGTTTTATTTTGAGACCATATACAAGGCTGCAATAGAAAAAAAAATACAATTAAATGGTTTATAGTTACAATACATCATTATCTGGATTGATAAAAACAAACAAAGGAATAGTTTTATGTGTGTTTATCCCCTTCTGGCCTTTGTTTATTTTATTTCTTTGTATCTAATTAATTTATTTTATTTATTTATTTGCTTTTATACACTTTTGTGTTTTTATTTTACATTATTTATTTATTTATGTATTATTTATCAATTGTTATCAATGTATTTGACTTTCAATTTTACCTTATTTTATTCCAGTTATTGGTTTTTGTTTTTATTTATTTATTTATTTATTTATTTATTTATTTATTTATTTATTTATTTATTTATTTATTTATTTATTTATTTATTTGAGGGGGTGTTGATTTTCTTTTCTTTTTATTTATTTATTTGTTGTTGTTTTGTTTTTACACCTTTGTAAATAAATTTAGGTATTAAGGGGTTAAATATGTCTCACAATGTTTTCCATTTCCTGGAAATAAATTTAAAGCAATGACTCGTGCTGCATTCAGGGGTTTGTGCTATTTTTGCAACCATCAGATTTATTTTTATTTCAAAATGAGCGAAGCTGATGCAGAATGGTGTGTTGCCATTTCAGGATGGTGGAGCTGACCAGTCAGAGTGCTGCTTTTAGCTTCTGTTTTTATAGAAAATGGCTAAAGACAGAGGCAGACAGCACTGTGTTGGTCACCTTTTTAAGGATCTTCTAAGTTGCAAAGTTACTTTCACATTACCAGGTTGAAGTGACTACAATGTGGTTTTCTTCAGGATTGTGCGGACACAGAAATCCTGTCACTAATTCCAAATACCCAATCCAGTTGGAGACCCTACATATATATCTGATATATTCTTTCAGGAGTGTAAAATTCCGGCCACAGACATTGTCCTGTGACATGCCAAACGGTTGAGTAAGGCAGTTCCACACCACCTTCTGTTGTACACTCAGGTTCATATATATTTGGACACTGTCACAAGTTTTATTATTTTAGTTGGTTGCCAAAACATATTCAAGATAAAGTTATCTAATCAATATGGGCTTAAAGTGCTGACTCTCAGCTTCAATGCGAGGGTAGTCACATCCAAATTGGAGAAAAGGTTTGGGAAGTAAAGCTCTTTAACGGGTGGCTTCCTTTTTTTTTTTTTTTTTTTTTTTTTTTATAGGCCCCAAAACTAATTGGACAGTTAACTCTAAAGCTACTTCATCGGCTTGGTGGGCAATTCCCTCATTAATCCATCATCTATCAAGCAGGTAAAAGGTCTGCAGTTGATTCCAGGTGTGGCAATCGCATTTATAATGTGTTGCTGTGAACCCACAACATGCAGTCACAGAAGTTCTCAATGAATGAAATGGCACAGACCATCCTTTAACTGGAAAAAGAAAAAAATTCATCAAAAATGTTAGAAGTGGCCAAATGAACAGTTTGGTTCATTCTAAAAGAAAGTGCACTGGTGAGCTTGGGAACCTTAAAAGGCCTGGATGTCCATGGGAGACCAAAGAGATGTATGTTTGCGTGATCTTTTCCATAATGATGAAAAACCCCTTCACAGCATCCATCCAAGTGAAGAACACTAGAGGTAGGTGTGTCAGTATCTAAATCTACCATAAAGAGAAGAGTTCATGTGGACAAATACAGAGGGTTTACCACAAGGTGCAAACCGTTAATCAGCCTCAAGAATAAAAAGTCCAGATTAGACTTTACCAAAAACCATCTAAATCCGACTCAGTTCTGCAACAACTTTTTATGGACAGCTGAAACTCAGATTAACCTGTGCCAAAAATAATGGGAAGAACAAAGTATGGAGAAAACTGGGAACAGCTCATGATCCAACCACATCTTCTGTAAAACATGGTGTAGGCAGTTATGCCAGTATGGGCATGCATAGGTTCCCAGAGCTCTGGGTCACTGCTGACAGAAGCAGCATGAAATTATAGGGATTTACTTTCTGTTGAGAGGTTTATTTAGATGTCACGCCACAGGGCAGATGAACAATGATCCAAAACTTACTGTGAAAGCAACCCAGGAGTTTAGAAGGCAAATAAGTGGAATATTCTACCATGGCCGAGTCAGTCATCAAATCTCAACACTGTCCTCCATCGTGCCCAAATCAGGAACATTGGGTTATTGTCCAAATATTTCTGGGCCTAACTGTAGCTTGTTCAAAGATGATGAAAACACAAAGTGATTGTAAACAAATAAAACCGTTTTCAATATAATCTGAGCCTAAATAATGCTGGATTTATGAGTTAGAAATTCTGATGTCAGTATATTGGCCAATGACTTTATATGGTACTGGCCAAAAGTTTTAAAACACTTACACATTAAAAATGAACAAATTTGCTTTAACTGATTATGCATATAAACATTTGACAAATTAGCTGTATAGAAAAGGGGATAATTAGTTGTAGTCATTATTAATCAAGCTTATAAGAAATTAGTTTATCAAACCCAATGAGGAGATAAAGCTTGTCTCTGCGCCATATCTGGTCCTATTTCTGCTGAAAAAAACATTCCTAAATCATGTTATTAAAAGATATAATGTTTAAATATTAAATATCTGCCAGTGTCAGCAGATAATATCCTTCTGGTTCCCCCGTGGGCTCTAATTAATGTATATTGCTATTTTACCAATAAATCACCTTGGATGTCACATATTAAAACTTTAATCAATAAGTTAATAAATGTTTTACTGATTATGTTGTGAGAATAGATGCTCTCAGGTCAGTAGGTTTTACTAATTTATCGGCTAATTGTTCTTGGGATCCAATCTATAAATTTATCCCCAATTAACCTGGTTTACAATCACAGCACAGCAGGCAGCAACTTTGAGCTCCGAAGATCTGATGAATCCACTATGCACCATCTACGTAGTTGGTGAATGCAACATAGTGGGGCATTTTGCCACTACATATATTTATATATATATTTATCTCAGGAATTAGCAGTGACCCAAACATTGTCAAAAGGAGAGTAATTACAGGACTTAGAGTTGTCAGCTAGACTAGACACATAACTCCAAATGAATTATAATGCTCCTGTGTCTCTACTGCACTGTTGCTAATAGTTTAATAACAATAAAATATTGTGTTAGTGAGTTCACACATGTTCTCATATCCCTACATATTTCCAAAACAATTAAAGCGAGCAGTGCTGTGCAATGCGTGTACTAACTAACCAAAATGTAATAATTCTCTTTTTCTTTTTTGGATTAATGGGGCTCTCTGGGTTGATATTGGCATCACTATTTCGACAGAGTCATTTGTTACCAACAAGACTAAATCCATTGAAATGGAATAAAGGAACACTGAATGGATAGATGGGATAGATTAATGAAGAAAGTGATGGATGGTGAAATGGATGGGTGGACTGCATATGCATGACTGTTAGCAGTCTTTTCTCCTCCAACATTTGCCACCTGCTCTGGCTGAGAGCAACATATGTGACTCTACCATCAAACCTCTGACAAAACACCAGGAAAGAAGAACCTCTACTGAGAACAAATATGGCCAGAATGGATAGGCTAGTTGGATGGTAGAAGAGAGGTGGATTAAGAATAGATAAATATGGATCACACAAGTAAGTCCTGACCTGCTTTAGGTTTTTGGATGAAACATGCAGCCATGTTTAGCTTGTTTTCATGTGAAAACATTCAGCTTATAGGTGATTATGAGAAGCACCACATGGTAATGGGACACAAAGCACTGCAGGCTTTAAACCAGTCATTTTATGCATTGATGATATTGGCTTGCCAGCTGGCTCAGCTGATGTCCCACTGCATCTCTGTAGATGCCAGCACAAACCTGTAAAGCCTTCCCAGGTTGCTACAAGCTTTATTAGCATTCAGATTAACCATTTTCAGGTAACTATAGTACTATACTGATGTATGTTCACAGTGTCCGGCCATGGTTTTGTTTTACTTTGCTCTGTGTTGTGTACTTGAAGCTTTGGGCCTACCAGAGTATTCCGAGCTGCCATCCTCACTGTGAGCAGGACAGGTGGTTAGGAAGTGTGAAGACAGTGTTGAGCCAACTGGTCCTCAGCTCAGTAAAGCTCAGAGGAAAAGTGAGTAGGGGGAGTGTTGTGTGGTTAGTTTTGTCTGCCAACAAGCCAACTGGTGGTGGCAGGTTTTTATTTAAATAATTATTATACTGCACAACATACAAAAATAATATATTACCTATTCTCCATCTTAAATCTGCACAAGGCTAAACCTATCTACTACAATGCCTATTTTTCTGGTAAAAATTGCACTTTTAGCCTGCAGTGCCACATTAACACTGTAGTTTAGACTCATCAGTGCAATTATAATAGGGGTCAAGGGCAGAACATGCTTTGGATACAGCGCAAGATGCTCACATGATACCTTCTGCAAAAGAAGCCACCTCTTTCATTCCTCCATAAAAATTCAGAAAAAATAGATTTAATAACTGAGTGAAAAGTTACTTTCAAAACAACTTGATGCTGATTAATTTTAGAGTAGTTCGAATTGGTATTTTACATGGCACGTTGATCAAAATTCTTCTTATAATAAAAAAAACTGATGTTATTTCTGAACAAAGTCAGTACCAATTATCTTTAAATCCACAGTCACTTGACTCTTTAAATGTCATAAGATTATTGTTGTGTAAGCAGATAAGCAAAAAAAATCTTGAGTTGCTGTTTGAGAATTTTGAGCTGCGGTCACATTGCAAATTCAAGACCAAACAAAAACAAGACCATACTTTCAAACTTAATTATAAAGTTGGAGAGAAGAACCACGGTTTTGTGAGGAAAAGAATGTCAGATCTGTTTTTATTTACATTGTTTCTTCTAACAATAGTGTTTGTGGTTGGGGAAGAATTGTGTGTGGCAAGTCAAAGCACTAATAATAGGAGTCTCTGTGAGAACAGGGGTGGTCCTCAGCCAGTAAATTTGGTCCAACACAGTGATGCCGTCCAACAGGATGGACACTCATAAGCATTTCTTGGAACTATTCAGGGCATCCATCTGTCTGTGTTAAGGCAGGAAACAAGAGATTGTTGAATGGATGGGCAGTTAGGTAGATCAATGAATAATGGTGGAAGGACCAAACAAAACATAAATGTGGCTTTTCTGTAAATCTTTGGGTTGTTCTTTTTAAGATTTTTGTCATTTTTGCCAACAGATTTGTTGGACAAGAGGTGTTGTTTTGAGAGGAATTAACAGCATTGACACAACACAGTGAGTTCATCTGTTTGTGTGAGAAAAAAACCCAAAATTTCAGCCAGGAGGCAAAAATAAGATTAATAAAGAAGCAGACGGATCTGACATCAAACCATTATTTGCATAGTTGTGTATAATTTTCTGTCTCGTTAGGTGGAAAAAAGATGAGCAGTTAATTATTCTCTGAAAGGGAGACAACAAAGTTTGAAAATCGTGACACCCTTGTTTCCAGTATTACTTATAGCAGCTGGCAAAGTGTAAGAAAACTGCCTGATAACAACACTGACTTTAAAAAAGGGTCTCATATAGTCTTTAAAGAATGAATTTAAAGAAAAGTACATCATCTTTTGAATATTGAACTTGCTCTGTAAACATTTATTTAATTTATGTTTGTCTGGTGTAACATAAATTTGAGATTATTTATTTATTTATTTTACATGTCCTGTCCAGCATTGTAGCAAACAGAATGATGGTCTGGCTGCTGTGTTATGCGGAACAAATTTGCTATGCCAAGAGGAGCTTTATAGGTATAATGCTCCTCTTGGTAATCCTTTTTTTTTTATATGTCTTCATTTGTTTAAATATATTGTATTAACTGATTTATTAAGTATTATGGAATTTGAGTAATCTTGCTGGACGGAGGGGACAGGAAAAAAAAGAAAAAAAGAGAAAAGAGAAATGGAGAGAAGCAAACAGAGAAGTGAAAAAAAGGAAGTAGAGACAAAGATACAGCGGATAAAAGCAATGACCCTTCAATGTAACCCAACACCATATATATACATACACAAGCATACATACATACACACACACATACACACACATATACACACATATATACACACACGTTCACACATACATGTACTTTTACATACATATACACATATATACATACACACATACATACATACACACATATATATGTGAGTCGAGTGACTTATACCAGCTGGAGGACGGTTTAGTGGGTATCATTGAAAACAGGTAGTTGACTTTGGGTAAAACCATCATTTTAATTGTGGCAACCCTCCCCAAGAGTGATATGGGTAAGTGCCTCCACCGTGAGAGATCATCCTCATTGTTTTAAGTAGCTGGACATAATTTAGCTTTGTTAGTTCTGATAACCTGGGAGAAATGTTTATGCCTAATTATCTAATGTTTCCAGACTGAATTGTAGTAGTGGGTGTGTTTCGTAAGCCACAGTTAATGGGCATAACTATAGTCTTAGACCAGTTAATAGAAAAGTCAGATATTGATGAAAATTTGTTAATAAGTGTGATTGAGTTGTCGATGAATTCTGTAGGAAAAGTAATACATCATCAGCATAAAGACTTATCTTATGTTCAAAAGCCAGGTCTGACAATGATGGCTCTGTTCATACAATGGCATGCCATATGTGGCCCAATTGTGATTTGGTATATGTAGCCCAGATCTGTCCATGTCATATGTGGGCCGATTGTCGTTAAACTCATGTTGCCCGTATCGGTCTCATATTGACACGAGCGAACCACAAAAAATTGTTAAGTCTTACTTTTAAAATGTATTTCTTCTTTTAGTGTTTCACTCACTACCACCCCACTCCTAATTCAATTTAGTTTTTCAGTGTAAAGCAAGTGCATTTAAACTCATAAACACATCCACATCACATGCTCCAATTGGTATCAATACCGACAGAAAACGTTGTTTTCCTCAGAATTAAACGGATAATAATAAAAACAGAGGGTTTTACCTTACCTATTACTAAATTACACAACAACTTTGTGTTTGTGTGTTGAGAAATTTAATTTGTCACTATTTTGCAGACAAATAACCAATAAAACTACGGAATGGCCATTGGCTTGACAACCAACCAACCACTGTTTGTCAATTGATGCCACTTGCCATCTCTCAACATTTGACCTATTTCCTATGCTCTGACTGGCTCAAGACACTTCCTATTGTTGTGCAAACAGGTTTGTCAACCGCCAAAAATTAGCAGAAGAAGAAGAAGTAAAAGAAGGAGCGCGAATAGAACTGCTGCACCGCATGGAGCAGAGAGAGACAAAGTCAAGGTGAGTTTATGCTTTTATTTGATCCGCACAGGATATTTATGATTAAAGAACGTACTTGGTATCTTAAGATAATTCCATTTGAATGGGGTGGTGGAAATTTCCCTCTTTGCTAGAAACGTCACCCACTCAGTGTAACATACAATTGCTAACTGAACCCTGCAGAGAGTGAGCTATTGCTTTTTCGTATTTTGGGTTGTCCATGGGATATAGTTAATTTCTATACTGGAATTCTGTTTATATGTACATAAATGATATTCATGTAGTTACCGGGTTAAGACAGGTGTGAAGTTAATTCATAAACTCATTGGGCTAGTTGCACAGGATGAGTTTGACTTAGCTATGAGGCTAAGTAGCTAGGGTAGCATTTTTTTTTTATTCTCTCTTTGTTCGTGAAAGGGTAATTAAACAAAGGTAACCCTGGCTATTTAGCCTTGTAGCTGTGTAAATAATTAGATGTGTGTATTTACCGGATTATAAGACAAGATAAATGAAAGAGTTGAGTTATTGCTCTGAGGCTAGCTACTGTCACTTTTTGTGTGTGTGTACAAGATGGACTGTTTAATGCAGATGTACTTAACTTTACACTTCAACCCCAAAATGTGCAAAGGTGCCACAAATTATGTTTTCTAGTGGGGGGGGTGTTCAGCAGTGTGTGCATTCACGTGTGTGTGTGTGTGGGTGGGTGTGTGTCTGTGTGCATTGGGGCAAAACTCAGCAGTACAGAGAGCAGAGGAGAATTGCGTATCCCCTATCCCTTCCAATATAATGGTGGAGGGAACACTGACTTTTATAGCCAGGCATCTCACAGGCCATGAAATAAGCACAAGCCTGCCTGTTGAGTAGGTCTAATGCTTCATTTATTCCTAATTCCTGACGAACCTATTCCACTTAGACAAACACCACCAAGACCTGTTTTTTTAATCATAGGTATACCTCAACTACATGAGACAAAATTAGAAAAAATCCAGAAAATAACGTCTCATTTTTAATTAATTAATTGGTAAATTCCTCTTTAAATTAAGTATTTGGTCAATACCAAAAGTTCATCTTAATACTTTGTTATATACCCTTTGTTGGCAATGACAGAGGTCAAACGATTTCTGTAAGTCTTCCCAAGGTTTTCACACACTGTTGCTGGTATTTTGGCCCATTCCTCCATGCAGATCTCTTCTAGCGCAGTGATTTTTAGAGACTGTTGCTGGGCAACATGGACTTTCAACTCCCTCCAAAGATTTTCTATGGGGTTGAGATCTGGTGACTTGCTATGCCACTCCAGGACCTTAAAATGCTTCTTACGAAGACACTCTTTTGTTGCCCGGGCGGTGTGTTTGGGATCATTGTCATGCTGAAAGACCCAGCCATGTTTCATCTTCAATGTCCCTGCTGATGGAAAGAGGCTTTCACTCAAAATCTCACGATACATGGCTCCATTTATTCTTTCCTTTACACGGATCAGTTATCCTGGTCCCTTTGCAGAAAAGCAGCCCCAAAGCATGATGTTTCCACCCCCATGCTTCACAGAAGGTATGGTGTTCTTTAAAAAAGAAGTTACAGGTGTGTGACCAAATACTTTTCTTTATTCTTTAAAAATGTGATGACAATGTGATTTTCTGGATTTATTTATTTTTTGCTTTTTTCCTCATTTTGTCTCTCATAGTTGAGGCATACCTATGATGAAAATTAAAGGCCTCTCTCATCTTTTTTAATGGGAGAACTTGCACAATTGGTGGCTGACTAAACATTTTTTTGCCCCACTGTAATTACACGGATAAATTTAACAGCAGGTTTGACTTGCACCACAGGCACACCCATTTGCAACATAATCTGGAGCCACAGAAGAAATAGAGATATGGATTACTAAATGGCTCCAAAATGCACCGGATAGGAATGGTGGACAGACTGAACGAAAGAGGAGAAAGGAGAAGTGATGAATTTAAGAATGATGACAGACTGAACTAAATGCAAAATTGTTTAAAATTGGTGTCTCTTCTGTTCTGAAAAAAAATAAAATAAAATAGGGCAAATTTCTGTGTTTATACTGTTGATGTCTCATGGGGTTCTGATCCAGAATGTGTTTTTTCTCTTGCACTTGTGTTCTAGTCATGTTTCAGTCTACAGTTAAATCTGTTTTGAATTTGATGTTTTATTATTTGACTTTTATTCAAATCAAAATAAATGTTATTTTTATAACTGGTTCACCGTTGTTGAAGTATTTTTTACTCAGGCATGTACATTCATGTTGTTTTTTACTGACTCTGTTTATTACACCTCTTTCTGTAAAGTCCTCTGAGACAACTTTGTTGT
>JBAMHW010000010.1:5389153-5422888 GCA_037177495.1 Rhadinocentrus ornatus
AAGTCCTCTGAGACAACTTTGTTGTGATATAGGGCTATACAAATAAACTTGATTTGATTTGATTTGATTTGATTTGAATATGGCACATGTTATTGTACTTATAAAGGTATACATTAGAATGGCAACTGGTGCCAGTGTTAAAACTATTCTGGGCCAATACAGGGCCACCATGAGGCTGACATCCGATGCCAGTGTGGAAACTGTTCTGTCTCTGGACTCTGGACTCTGGAAATTACTCTGGATTCCAGATTATGTAGAGTAATCTATGATACTAATTAATCTGCACATGTTAGTAGAGGAATGTCTACCTTTAATAAAGCCTGTTTGGTCAGGATGTGTTATTAGAGGGGTTATTTTTTCAATCCTTTTGGCCAAAGCTTTGCTGATTATTTTGACATCTACATTAATTAGTTAAATTGGACAGTAACTGGATGGAAGGGTCGGGTCTTTTCCTGGTTTTAATAGTAGTGTAATATTAGCTAAGTTCATATTTAAAGGTTCCTTTTTGCTTTTCCTTTATTTCTAGTATCATATTGCAGAAAGTGGGTGCCAGCATTGTAGAATTCTGGTGGATAACCATCTGGACATGGGGCTTTATTGTTGGGCATGTGCTGAAGAACTTCATGGAGTGACCCTATCGGGTCACCACACAGATTTTCTATTGGATTTTACTTAAATTTCCTTCTGGTAAAGCTGCCCTTTTGTTAATTTGGATGTATGCTTAGGGTCATTGTTGTGTTGAAAGGTGAAGCTTTTGGGCTTTTTGGAATTGTGGCCAAAAAGTTCAGCCTTGGCATCATCAGAATACATTTTACCCCAAGCTTTTCAGAGGATGCGGAGGATGAACGCTTCCATTGTTCCCACTAACATCTTGGAACCTCATAGTTTAGAAATATGAAGAATACCATAAATTGTTGTCAAGTGTAGTACACAACCAGTCCTGCATTTATTATAGTTTCATTTTAACATCACAAAATTCTGGGTATATTCTGGGTATATAAACTTTTTATATCCACTGTGTAGAAAAGTAATAGAAGGTACCTTTTTGGTGATTGGTACTTTTTTGATGAGCCCTAATATGCCAGACAGTTTCAAGTCAGTATATACTGATGTTTGATATCCATTTTCTTGTACTTTTTGTAAAAATACATTCTCTCTTTCTTTTTGGTAATATGGGTTTTAGTCAGTCTTTTTAATACAGAAAGAAATTTTAAACTTGTGAGAGTATAACAATGTGAAATTATATGAATTAAATGTCAATTCAAAAGTTTTTTTAAATTTTTTTATTTATTTGGGGTCTTTACCCATATGAGCTAATTATATAATCAGTATCATCCGATTTAACTTGAGCCTGTGCATTGCAACTGTCTAATCCAATCAATCCAATCAATTCAATCAATAATAAAATATGAAACTCAAGCACTTTTAAAATCAATTGGAGCATAATTGGTATTTAAGCTTTGCTGAAAATAACTTGATTGGAAATAAAGTTTTAGTCAAAGTAATCTCCTTATTGAGAAAGAATATTCCTGATTAACTTGATCATTTAAAGCTGCAGCACCCCAGCCATATTTTACTGTTTCTAGGTCAGTGCATATTTTCCAAGGCAAAATCATTAATTGTGTCCAAATATAGACCGGGAGTGGCTAATCAGAAATCTGCTAAATAAGTTCATGTACGTGCTCAATCATTGAGTAATGATGACTATTTTTCTCTTTTATTTAAAAAAGGGGTACTTGGAACATTATTACTTGTCTTGTAGCTTTGCAGGGTACAATAAAAGACCTCCATCTCCTCTCAAAGCCTGCACAGACGTAATTAGAATTTAAATGAGTATAATACATAAAATGAAAGGCAGCGTAGCTATATTAGCTTGTCATGTGGTGAATGGTTCACACTCAACCTAATGCTATGTGATAATAAGAGGAACACAAGCAGTCATGAGGTGTAGACATAAAAAAAAACTCTATGCTGATGGCTGCAACTGAGGCCATATTCTTGTTAAAATCAAGTCATTTCACATTCACCAAAGAGTTGTCAATAGGTTATAAATTACATTTTAGGGCAAATGTAGACAAAAGCCTAAAATAAATACAATAAATAATAAATACAATAAAGAACCACCAGCAACTTTATTGTTTTGGTTTAACAGTACGTGATCTGGACCTCAGTTATGGTTTGGATCGTGTGCGTGTGTGTGTGTGTGCCTCTTTAATCTTGGCATGAGGGAGCACAAAAAGTCACAAAATGTCAAGCTAAAATGTCACTTTTCATAACTGTTTAGGTCAAATATTTTAGCTTTTTTGCTGAATTTAGACTGCAGCATGACAGAAATGCTGCAACAAACTTGAGTTTCTCTTCACGTCTGGCAGTTTGCACCAGCTGCTGTAATGAGGGAAGAAAATAAGGAATAATTACTTCCTTTGTTGTCTTTTTGTTTTACCTCTCTGCTTTCAGAATCTGAAAGGCTTTTAAACCTTCAGCATTCATTTTCAGCTGAAGGACACATTCTGTGTAACAAGGCTTTGATAGCCTAACACGCTTAGAAGAAGAGAGAAAAAGAAAGAAAAGAAAACAAATTTTATGCTAATCCTTAGAGATTCCATCTTATGCATTAAAGAAACCCAACAAACTTGCTTTTTGTATAAGATGCCAACTTTATATATTAAAACATGTCACTAAATAATTTAATCAAAATGTCAGGTCAAACAAAGCAGACATTGAACCTATTTCACGTAACACATATCAACTGCCTTGCTCCGCTTGACAAGGCTGCTGGGTCTCTACAACAACTACAGGGATGCTGTCACCAGGGTAACCATTACCACACATAAAGAAAGATACAGAGTGTTCTGTACTTAAGTCATGTCTGCTCCGTCTGTTGTGTATCACCTTGAGACAACAAGGAGCTGCGATTTGGTGCTGTGATTTTATCAGAGGAAGCAGAATATTAGTTTCACGCAGCAACTTTCAACTCTGCAAGTGAGTAGAGCACCAAATGAATCTATGTCATTTAATAGACAGAGAAAATGACACTGACAAGGAGTCTGTGAACTGCAAATATCTGCTGATAAAATTAATCAGCAGGAAGCGTCTTGTGTTGTCTTCATTGTTGTACTTATTTGATAAACAGTCTTCGGCTTCCAGTCTCAGGAAAACATATGATTATCAACATTTTACAGAAATCAGATTAAACCCAGCTATGGTTTCATTGGTGTCTCCATTTAAACAGATTATAATGACAGGCAACAGCGGACATCATTTTTTAAAGTAGGATAAAAAAAACATATGAGGACTTAATGCCAACAGTATTGAAATAAATGACAAATCTGACCCGTAAATTGTTCCAAATGAGGAATTCACTGGGATTATTTGGCTGCATAAAACAAAGAGGCACCGGCGATGGAGCAAACAATGACATGTCTGATTTTACTTGTTTAATTACTGAATAACATTTAAACAATTAGATCACTGTTTAGAAAAACAGGTGTAAAAATAACCTGTTATGTCCTGAAATTGACTAATAATATAAAACAGAGCTGTAGATTAAATTTAGAACTCAAGCAGTAAGACCTTCTGTTTGATGTGGATGCCAGTGGGATCAGTGGGTTCCAGCAGCCGCTGAGTGTGCTTCATTTACATGCACAACCCTCTGTCCAAACACTCACCACAAACTACATGAAAGTTTGAGAAGTACATTAGCCTCAGTAGAAGGATTTTAGGATCTTTTATGCTGATATTTAAAGACACACTGACGTGATAAATGCACCATAATCCGATGTTTGTGTGTGAATTGTGCTTTAATCTCTCAATATAAGCTAAATATGGGTCATCATCTAACAGCTTACTTGGCTCCAGGGGGGACAAACATAAGTACTGGGGGGTGTGATGATTAAATTGGAGGCTGATTTTAACATGAAAGACATTAGTCAATGCAAAGTGTCATCATCTTAAGAGTAAAGCTGCATTACAGCTGCACCTTAGTGTGCCGGCAGTGACTGCTTGGTATCTAAACATTATTGTCAGCTGGCCTCCCCACCGAATATCCTGCTCAGATTGATGAAGGCAGCATAAATGCCAGCGGCTCACCATCATTCTGGGATAAGAAATAAATACAATGTCTGACAACTAATGTTCAGTTAAGAACAGCAGTAGCACAGCAGATCTGAACGCTCGCCATTCCCAGTAAAAGATGATCAACAAAAAACATCCTATTAGAGTCAAAAATAGACTTTTACCTGCGGTTTTGCTGATGTGATTCAATCATTTTGGAGAGATTTCATTTGGAAATTACTGGAGATACAGGTGCTAAACTTCTGTTCCATTATGGGTGGATTGGAGAAATTGTTTTGCTGTAGTGATGATATTAAGTATAAAAACAGATAAATACATAACAAACATGACAGATGGACTGCCACACATCAACTTGTATGAAATCAGATTACAGAGCTCAAAAGTTCAAAGTGCTGAGGAGATAGAATTTAAATGTAATACAAATACAATTGTGTTGAAATAACAGCCTGACCTGCAAGCTTTGGTAAGCTCTGACTATGTTTATCAAATAACGTGTAGCAGTGCAGTCCTCACTTTGGAAAATTCATTTTATACTGACGCAGTGAGGCCATCTAAATGAAATATTAGTCCAAGTATCAGAATATCAACTTTGCATTCCTGTTGTGATTGACTTTATTAATGTAACAGGAACATAAAATTACATAATGCTGGTATGTAACATATTAAAGGCACCTGAGGGGCTCTGTTTGTTTTTGCATGACTCCATCAGATGTCACATTGTTCCACTACCTCCCAAAAGTCTAAGATTTGTTCTAGATTGACCGCAGCACGTATTAAAAGCAAAACATCAATACATTTATAATCAGTCTCAGTCACCCAGGTTTCCATTGTCTCAAAAGATAAGGAAACTGTAGTCATGGGTGGGACAATACTTTACATTTTAAAAGTTTGGTCCTCATTACACAGATGAAGAAAGCAGGAAAAAAATAGCTTGACAGTATATGAAAACACAATCTTCACCTCCACACTGCTGCAGATGAGTCAAATTACAGGCAGATTATTATTATTACACTGCATTCACTGAGATATGTCAAAAAGTTGGCACCAAAGTTAATTAATTTTGCTTTATAGGCAGTCAGAGAATGCCAACTGACTAAGCAAACGTAGTTCAGGGCAGTCAGCAGGGATATCTACTATAACTGCTTGTTTTGTAGCTACCTGGCAAATTGCCCAAATGCTGCTCTGCTTCCCATCAGGCATCTGGCACTGCCTTGGAGCATTTAGGCAGCCTGGCTGCTACCTACTCCTATGGCTTGGCGTCTTGGGAGGTTTTTATTTGTTGTTTTGCTGCTTATTAAACTGATTTTGTTGCACAGAAACCTGAAGGTACTAATTTAATGACTTGTTAATGTTGTGGCATGTTAACAAAGATAGATAGGATGATACACAGTGTCAACTTTTTGATTTACCTATTTAATAAAGCATGAGATGCTGGACTGTTGCAAAATAAAACAGTGTAAAAGTGGTACAAGCAGAGAAAAGTCAAGTCATAAATGTCAGTAACAGCCGCAGTTGCCTAAAGTCCAAGAAACCAGACCAAGAAAGGTCCTATCTGCAAAGCCTTTGCTTGGACTAAATTTAGCAAGGGTGACTTTCATTGCTGCAGAATTCCACTTTTCATTTCTAAGAGGAAGAAATAACACAAAAAACACATCACGTAAAAAGCTCAATGGTCCCTTCATCAAAGCACATAACAGTTTTCCACTCTGAAATAAGTCCCACTTATATGACTTCAGGTCCACAGACGATTTTAGCTTTTCTGGATCTTGTCTGCATTTCTTTCTTTCCCTGGTAAAGTCTTGAGTGGCATATGAGGGTGTATCAACAAATTGTGTTCAGTCTTTCAGCGGATTCTCCAAATCTTTTGATGATATAAAGTTTTGTAGATCAGGGGTCTCCAGTCACTGTGATGCAAATAATTTGTTACCAGGGTGCAATACTACAGCAAATAAATAAATAAAATAGACTTAACCATGCACAAAACAACTAACACTAGTTATGCCATTTTGACACTATATGCATCTAAGTCTATGCACTGGATCTCTCCACATGGAACTTTTAAATAGCCTAAACCAAATTGGGCATGTGACGGAGTGGAAAACTGTTTCAAGGGGGACTTTTTTCACTGCTACACCACTAAACATACAGGAAATCTGTATTATAGGTGATGTTGAGTGGTGAAAATAGATGGAAAAAGTGAATGTAAACAAGATGATACTGAGAAATCAGTTTTTACTCTCTGTCACTGTTCTGGCCCAAAGGGTCAGGCGGGAGGGACGGGGCTTAGGCAGTTTTGTCTCCTCACCAGATGCAATGTCCACAAGAGTTACAGCAACATCGACTGACACTACGGCAGCTGCCAGTTAAGGTGGAACACCCATAACGTCTGCAGGTATGTTTCTTTTTTACCTTATTACTGAAATAAGTCAGTATGTTTAGTTTTAACAGTTTAATACAGCTGGTTTTGCAGAGATGTGCCAGAGAAAGTTAAGTTGAGCTAATATATTAGCTTGCTAACCTGTAGCCTATTTAAATCTTTGGTTCTGTGATTCATTTGGCCCCCTATGAGTTAAAGGCTGCACAAGGTCTTTAAGAAACTCTTCAAGAGTTTTCTATTTCCTTGTGTCGCGTTGTAACCCCGTGTGCACGTCTACGTGAACGAGCGCAACATTTCACATGCACAAATGTCGCTTGGCTGAAGGAGAGCAGCGATTTTTGCCTCATCCCGCAAGTTCCTTAGAAAATGAATAGAGAAGGAGCAACGTGGCCTCCCGTGTGTCCAGCCCATAACTTGAGAGGTTATGTAGCAATGCCAGTGGCGCTCAATTTGCAACTGAAAACAGCACAAGAGTAAACTGCGAAGGAGCAAATAATCGGACCATTTCATTTTTATGATCGTTGAAAATCCAAATCGTAATTTTGATTAAAATTCGATTAATTGCCCTTAATGAGCAGCCTGATCTATAAGTGCATGTTTGCAGATCTGCATCATACACTGGCTAAGCTTAGCTTTCTGCAATCAGTGGAAAATAAGGTTATGCATGAAAATGAATTTTAAAAAAGTGTAATGTAGAATACTGTAATTTTAAACACACTGGGATACGTAATTTTGGTCATACCACCAAACACTACTCAAAACTATCAAATTTTTCAGTTTCAGCATTATCTCATTTCTTTGTGTGTTTTTAATCCAAAAAAACATTTTAAATTAGTTTTTATCCATTTTATTTATATTTTAAACATTTTAGGAAAAGAAATTGTAACAGATTAGAAATGTTAGAATTGTAATTTCTTGCCTGTGACTAAAAATTTGGAAAATATTTCATGTGCTTTTGATTAATCTAACCATTATTTTTAAACAAAACATCCTTAAACATTATAGCAATAATAGATGAGAGTAGACAAAAATATTTCCCAAAAATGTAAATGTCTATCTGAGGTCATGCCTGCACGATTCAGTTTCCCAACTGTATAAATAAACTTTCCCTACACACACCTCAAGAATTTGACAAAGGTTGATTAATGTTGGCACATTAGAAAATGCGAGTAGGCAAGCGCATCATTAAGGCAGTAATCACCAGACATCTAATAATTAAGATGTGTGGCAGACAGAAAGCAGCATGGTGTCTCATCTGCGCAGCTCCGTCATAGGGTCCCATGTGACTGGCCAACGCAGTCATACGATTAGCTGTGAGGCACTCACCGGGTCAGCCAGTCTAGCATAAACAGAGCTTAAGAGGCATTCTGGGCTGCTGTGCCATGCACGTACACACAGACACAAGTGAACACACACACCTGAACTTACATCAACACGCATGAAAACTCATACAAGCACGCAGCCATTTACTCTGAGCTGAAGAAGCAAACTCCAGCAGCAATATTCAGGCACTTACAAACACTTTCAGACTGTCAAAAGTAGAGACACGCTCCATGTCTGCTTTCCCCCTTCACCACACAGATATAAACAGACATATTCACAAAAGCACACTTTGACCTTCATTTACTCCTCTGCCTGTCTGTCTTTAGTACAAATACACACTACACATACAGCATTTAAGGCTCAAGCTGACACCAAAACCCAACCTTTTTTTTTTTTAAGTAAAACAATAACTGAAAGAATTCTGAAATTTTAGTTCTTAGAAGCCAGGGAATGCAGGAAAGCTTAAGGTAATAAGAATGCTTGCTGAGCTCCACAAAACAAAAACAAGGATGAAAGTCAGGAAGCTTGCCTTAAACACATCCAACAGCATCATTTCTAACCTTTAGCGGGGATGCAGGCATGTACAAACAAGACTGAGGTGAAGTTGTGGGCCTTGGATACTTTTTTAAAGCTTTTAAGCAGTTCTTTATTTTTATGGTTCTTATTTGTTTTTAATATTTTTAGGTTTATTTTTATCTTGTTTTAACTTTTTAAAAAGTTAAAAAGTCAAAAGAAGTTGTGGGTGTGAGTGTGATGATGTGTCTGTAAGAAAGGGTATGATCAGGTGTGTCTAATTGAAATTTGATGTTTTATATATGTGTGTGTTAAGGTTTTATTTATATTCAATATTTGTTTTCATCATGTAAAGCACGTTGCGCTGCTTTTGTATGTAAAATGCTTTAAAAATAAAGTTTGATTTGATTTGATTTGATTTAGCACATGCACAGGTGACTGAAGCCAAGGCTCCGTGTTCAACAACTTGTCATCCAGCTAGCTGGTCTTCAGTGTCTGAATACCAGCTGAACCACTGGCCAGAGCTCCAAATTACCACCCGCCACCCCGTTAAATGCGGGTTTAATTTAATTTGGACATGCATAAATGAAAATTTACCGGCCAGTTTAGCAGGTAATGAATTAATGAAATCATTTTGGTTATTTGTCCTGGCTGTACTGTCTCTAATTTCCCATGAACACTATTGATGACATGTTTTCTTATATGCATTGGCTGCATGCTTACAGTATGTGTGATGTCATTGACGTGCTACTGCCTGAATGACATGTAGAAAGAAAAACCTAAATGTGGCGGCGGTTGGACGGAGTAAAGAATGAGGCTGGTTACAAGAAAAGAAAGAAGGAAGGGGAGGAGAATGCTGACGACATAGATGAGATGAAACAAAGAAAAATACAAACTGGCTTTCAGGTCGTAAGTAGTTGATGTTTGACCAAGAAAAAAATGTAATGCGCTGCATGGACTGCTGCAAAGACAAATCAAAACCACCAGGACAGCCTAAAGACAAAGTCCTCCATGAAAGGCCTAAAAGATAACATTAAGAGAATGCTGTTATTTAATTTAAAGAAATGTGAAATGCATTTATAATCTGGCTTATGTTCCTCATAAAAAATGTGTCTAGTGAAAAAGCTAACTGGCTGGTAACTATATAACAAACCATACTGACTAGTAATCAAAATATTTGATTAGTGCCCTCCCATTGACCATAGTGAACCTATGGCACATCACAAATACCATGGAAAACAGAGTTTTGTTTTCTGGTAACTTATCTGTCATTTTGCCTTCACATTGTAAATTGCTTCATACACAATACACACCGCATCTGCGATGGACTGGTGACCTGTCCAGGACATACCCTGCCTCTCACCTGAAACACTGCTGGGATAGGCTCCAGCTTACCCCGCGACCCGTAATGGAATAAGCGGTACAGATAATGACCCCCATGATGACAATACACACCTTTACTGCACTTTTTAATTAACTATGTGAAAATCCTACAGTAAAAAAAAACCTTTCCATAAAATAAATTAATATTCTCGCAACTGAGAAGCTAATTAGTTACTGCATGGTGCTGCAGCCTTACATGGCCCATGTTCATAGAATAAGACACAATATAATATTAATTCAAAGAGTAAGCTGCTACAAAGTGCATGTTTTCCTCAACAAAAAGCTTTACTCTGAGTTCATTTTCTATGAAAATGGAAAGGTGAATCTACAGCCACATCATAAGTTTAGTTTAAAGTAGATTCTACTGTCAAAGAAGCAGCCATAACTTTAGTCCACGGTAAGCTGGCAGAAATCAATGCGATCACCCGGCTGTTAAAGCTGCCTCCATCCTGAGAGCAGACTGACATTAAATACTGAAGATATTCCAGATTTTCTGTTTGAGCTCACTGAGACTGAAAGCTCTGAGATATTTTTGTAGCAAGTTTAGTTTAATATTTAATGACACAGTTGCCTTGTTTTTTTATTTTTCAGATTCATAAGACTCTGTACAAACCACCATCATCAACTAGCTCAGATAAAAACAACCATCTATCCAGCATCATTTTTGTAGCTAATAATTCATTTCTGGAGAAACGCAGTCTTTCCGTGCCCATTACGACCATCTCAGAGCTGTAGATGCCTGCCAATGTGATCGTCTATAATTCTGGACACCTTCACACTTGATGTGAGCACATCCCTCCTAGACACACACACACAGATGCAAACATTGATACTTATTTAAACGAGGTTACAGTCAGTGAAGCGGTTACTGCTCAATCATTCGGGACATACAGGAAGTCAAGCAAAACTTTTAAAAGCTTTCCAAGGTCATTTAAATAAATTTTTAAAAGTCTCTGCGGTTAGTGATGTTACCATTACCAGTCCTAGATAAGGACATTTTTTTCCCAAACTGGATGGTTTTTAATTTATTTATTTTGTGCCGCAGATTAAAACCAATGCACCAGAATAAGGAAAATAAATAAAAAATTACTGATGAATACCTGAAATGTTCCAAAATGTTTAATAGCTGAAGTTTATTTAAAAACTGATAAATAATTATTTTGTTATTTATTAAGGCTGTCAAAGTTAACACGACAATGCAAATGTAAACAAATTCCTTTTTTTCTGTACCGCTAAGTCCAATTAAGGGTCACAGGGAAGCTGAAGCCTATCCCAGCAATCAACAGGCGAGAGGCAGGGTGCATTTTGGACTGGTTGCCAGTCCGTCACAGGGCCAACAACCACTCACGCTCACACTCACTTAGAGTGACCAATTAATCTTACATGCATGTCTTTGAAATTAAAATTCCTTTTAATAAGCTATTTTGTTAATTTGTTATTTGTTTTTGACATGATTAAAGACGCACTACGGAACATTTGCAGATTTTCTGAGTGATGCGCCTCCTATTGATGGCAAAACCAGCATCCATCCTGCATCCCACCTTTACGGTGAGCTCTTTCCAGCCAGTAAAAGACAGTCTTATCTTGATTCTTGTTTAATCTCTTGCTCTGTCCCTTTTTCTCTGTGTTTCTCTTCCTCCAATCTCATCTTCCTGCGATTCTTTGGTGAAACTGCCACGGTGTGCATTCAAAACGGCCGGTGTGTTTGTATCTGCTTGCTAGATGTCATAAAAGATGCCACTGTACAATGACACGAGTCCCGTCGGAAAGTTTCACTGGCTACATAGTTTCAGGAAGTGATGCAGAAATAATGTTGTGGTTCTAAAGCAGAAATAGACACAGAATGGATCTTTTAGCTTTAAAGGTCTCCCAGATAGTTCACTGGACAAGACCAAAGTCATTTTTATCTACTGTTTATGTGCATAAAATATATGTGTTGATATAAGCTGCAAACTTTCAACAGCTGATGTGGATAAAACTAAAGAAGTTGGAAAAGGTGCTAGAGCCCTGCAGGATATTTGCTTCTTTTTGTAGTATGTTTTTTTTTTTTTAAATGAAAGTAAAACTGTCAAAAGTGGTATGAGAGAGTGTGTCTGTGTAAAGTCATTAAACTGACTAAAGTACCTTTTTCTATAAATTTAGGTACATAACTGCTTACAGGAGTATTAAAAACACGATAAATATCCTACTATGGTAGAACAGATAAAAAAAAATCTGTGATTAATATGTAATAAATCATGAGTTAATTCAAGACGCTCACGTGATTAATTGTAATTAAACATTTTGAATGATTGACAGCACTGATATTAATGTGATGTAACTTAATCTAATCATAGTTTATTTAAGATGTTCAAACAGAAAATGAAAATAGATCAGATTCTAAAGATGAAGGCTTGAGATGAAGTCATTAAGCCAAGGCTTGGCAATAAATCAACTTTAGCAATTAATTTCAATTTGCCCTTCGTGACAACGTGTTTCTATAGAAATCTGGACTATTTTCCCTCCTTTAATATGGACAACTAATGCTCTGATTTGGCTTCCATAGAGCCCGTCCCCCTTCCCATGCCTAACTTAATAAAAGGCACATAGAAAAAAGAAAAAAAAACATGGCAGCTAGGAGACACATTTAAATGCAAAAACATTAAATATAATTAAACTTTAGTTTGCACTATACCAATCCATATGGTGAAAATGATTTTAACAATGATATACAATGTTAAATTTGTTTACAAGTAGTTTGTAAAAATACACAAAAAGGGTAAAATTATTTAGTTTTTTTCCAAGCAAAGACAGTTTTCATAATTTGAAGTTAGAATAAAGCTACACAGTGTTAAGTGAGAATATAAGCAACTAGCTCTCTGCTAGCGGAAACATTGTAGCACGTAGTTATATGGTCATTTGGAATTTTGTTTGAGTTTAATTGCACTTTAAATTTTAGGTCAACTTGCAGAGGGGATAATCAAAATAAAAACAAAGCTTGTTTAGGGTGATTTCTGTCATGTGTCATATGTTTTTACGACATAAAAGAAAAAATTTGATGCACGATTTGTGAAATTTTATTTTCTGGCTATATCGCTACGCTAAGCTGTTCGATGGAAAATTTATTCAATGTATGACAAAATCACAGCTTCCACCATAATAATTTTAATATTAATTAGTTCAGGATCCATATGCAACGATATCAGGTTCTCATTTAATACGATCAGCTATTTAGATGACTATTGCATCGATGTTTTACCCTTGTAACTAGTTTAGGTTGATGCTACTGGCTCATTGCATTGGTGCATATCGATGAGATTGATCGTTACACTCCTGATAAATCATTACAAATAAAACCAGAATGTTTTATTGCAGAGTTACTGCAGAATTTTCCTGTTTCAGATGCAACAAAAACAATGAACTTCATAGGAGCAAGCTTCGTATGGAGCTCCTAATTTTACCAATTTTCTCAAACTTCCATCAGCTTGCAGGTACTTCTGGTCTGAAAGTGATCAAAAAAATAAAATAAATAAAGAATAAAAAAAGAGAAGAGCGAGGGTTTGGCTCAGCTCCTTTATAGCTTCATGTTTATTATTCCATTATTATTTTATTATATGTGAAGCGCATCCATTTTGAATTTCATCTTCTCAAACCACTGCTAAAAAGCCCTCCTCTTGTACATTACGGCAAAGTGGAATCATCCTCTTTCCATCACTTAAATGTCACTCATGTTGTGGAAAATGGGAGCAGCAGAGGTCAATTGATTCTCTGTTATATAGTCTGATCTAATCCTCTCAATAAACTCGTCTTTCTATGTAAAATATTAAAAAAGCATTTTGATTTCAGAGGCAAATGATAAAAGCTAAACAGTGTATTTTATTAAATAATTAGAAACACATATACTTTATATATAGCTTAAGTAATTTAAATTCTGAGAATTGATTCATTTTCTGACTTATGCAAGCTAGTCTATTGTTCTGTGACAGTAGAGCAATAGACCAAATAAATTACTTAAAATTGATGATTTTCTCTTAATTAATTATTAACAATTAATGAAATTAGAAGCAATTATATTAATTTACTGGCTGTAGAAGCTTATCACGTACACATTACTTAATCTCGGAAACAGTTTCATATAATAATAAAGAAAGTAAAAATCCAATATTTAATATTATTTTCAGCTTTCTAACAATAAACTAAAACAAATAAAACGCTGTCCAATGTTGGCGATTATACTCTGCACTTTAAACAATTAGGGATTATGGTTTTGTTATCCTGAGTACCTTCCTGGCTGGTTTTAATGTGATGCATCTAGTGAAACTGCCTGCACTGACACAACTAAAGTGTGTAGTAGACACATGCTAAACTCCAAAGGCCTTGACTTGTGTGGAGCAGCACATGGAAAAAAGAAAAACTATTACATCATCTGCCTATGTCCATTTACCTGGGTGCATAAACATACAGCTGAAACATCCAGGCGGAACAGCGCACATGGACGTATATACGTCCACTCAGGCAAAACCATCCTGCAGACTGAAGAAACACACCTAAACACATGCATGTATCCCTGCTCAGATCCCATCTCTCGCTTCATTTCCCCCACAGCCAACCCGCTGTTGCTGAGGCCTGGCTTGCGTGACAGTAACTCAATGATGACAGATAACGGATGGCTGTGGAAGTGTTCAAATGATTATATGTGTTTGTGTGGGAGCGTGAAGAGGTGTAAGGCTGATAGATGGGTGCTACTTTCTTGTTAGTTTCTTTGATGTTTTTCAAAAGGTTTAGTTTTTGCTGTCTCTCTCCACTGCACACTAAAATATATACACACTAAAAGGTTCCCAGGTTTTAAAGGGAATAAA
This sequence comes from Rhadinocentrus ornatus, assembly GCA_037177495.1. NCBI lineage: Eukaryota > Metazoa > Chordata > Actinopteri > Atheriniformes > Melanotaeniidae > Rhadinocentrus > Rhadinocentrus ornatus. The sequence continues at coordinate 5,403,662 of JBAMHW010000010.1, forward strand.
CCACTTTTGTGGATAGAGTGCAAAATGGAAAGAATGTATGAGTGGGAGAAAGAGGGAATGGTATTTGTTTAAGTGATGATGAATCTATGGCCAGAACTGAATTTTATAGGTGATTTTCAAAACAAACAGGAAGGCCATAAAAATGCCAGGAAAGATATGAGACACACATTTTGGATTAATCCAACATTCTCAATGTAAAGCTGCAGACCATGTGAAGCCAATTTACTGCTGTGTATTAACTAATCTGTCTTGCAGTCTCACTCTGCAGACAAAACTCATCAGGACCCCAGCAGGTGAAGATTTGGATAAGGAAAAGTGGATATATGCAGATGTATTTTAACAACCAAAGCATAAACCAGATATAATCAAAGCAGAGGAGAAGCTGCATGAAAGATTTAGCATGCTGTGGACCAAATGAAAGAGATTCAGTGAGCAAATTTCTCATTTTTGACACAAAGGAGATGAGCATGGAGCGGTTTATTTAGCAGACCAGGGAACTGTGCAGCACTAAGAAGAAGAAAATAAGAGCTCGATGCATCATGGGTCAGCGCGGTCTGAAAAAGTATTTTTTGAACAGCAGAACTCCCGGAGGCTCAGCAAAGAAACTGTACAGCTATACAAATGTGGTTAAAAGAGAGGCAGCAGCAGAGTAAAACAAAAAATCTTGATGTTTTAGCAAATCTCCCAGGATCCATGACTAATGTACCCACAACATAAGGAATGCACCCAGTGTCCAAAAGTTTATTTGAAGAAATAAGAATAGTTTTTCAATGTTCCAGCATTGACCCTTCTTCCTGCTCTTTTCTGTAGGTAGAGAACATTTTTGCAAGAAAAATAAAAAACTGCAACACATCCATTAATGAATTTTAAAGTACTTTCCCATACAGCAGAGTCCATAACAAGACACAAGTGGGAGAGAAGTTTGTAAATTTGACAGATTTCTAGAGTGGAAAAAAAACTACACTTTTAAAAAATTGTCAATAAAGGTATTTGCAACTTTTTTATTTAGTATGTTGAAATAATTACTGTGTTGAAAATATGTCCTATTCATTTCATTTCTTAGGTATTTAGATTTTTTTCAAACAGGGCTATACTATATTGCTATACCAATAAAGCTTAATTTAATTGAAATGATTAATAAGTTTATTGTGTAGAATGTAAAGACATCGAGTGTTGTAACTTAGTGGTGCAACATGAAGGAATTGGAAAAGTGTCCTTGAGTTTATTTTATGGGAATTTCTGGTTCTGGGTGTAAATGAGTTGCACACACCAGAGTGTCCCACCTCCACCAGTGAATATACTGCTGTAATGTTTTCATGTACAAAATACAGAGTCATGTTGTCAACAATCTGCTTTGCTAATGATGACTTGTGTGGTCTGCAAACAAATCCTACTGGTTTTACATCTTGAGATTGGAGAGATGTCCATTTGATTGTAATGTTATTCCCAGTTTAGACTTTCACGGAAAATGAAACACAGCAAAAGTGAGATCCACTTTACTAGTTCCAGGTTGGACCCCTTTTTTGCCTTCAGAACTGCCTTAATTCAACAACGTGTTGGAAACATTTCTCAGGAATATTTTGGGTCTGTGTGAATTGTAGTCACAGTTGCCTGTTCTTAGCTGACAGGAGTGACACCCAGTGTGGTCTTCTGCTCAAGAGATGGGTCTGTGGGAAAGTCCCAGTAGATGAGCAACAATGCCCATGCCACATTCGAAATCACTTAAATCCCCTTTCCTCCTTATCTTAATGCTCGGTTTGATCTTCAGCAAGTCAGCCCGATCACATTACTACATTATCTTGTTGTTGTTGCAATATGGTTGGCTGATTAGCTATTTGTGCTCACAAGCAATTAAACAGTGTACCTTATAAAGTGGTCACTGAGTGTATATTACCTTGCAGTGTTTGTAGTTCATGCATTTTCAATTTTAGAAAAAAACAAGTAGTGGCTTATTATGTAAAGTCAATAAAACCTCAAACACAACAATTCTGCTTGTTAAAAAGGCCCTCAAGTAAAAGATTTTTTTTTTTTTTTTTTTTTCAAAAAAAGCTTTTGGTTTAAAAACTCTTCTTTTCTAATTCTTCTAATTTTAGGTTTAAGCTCTGATCTCATCTGAAAACAGAAAAATGGCCAGTGGTGATTCACAATAGTTTGCTCGGGCCCTTGAACACCAAAACATCTCTGGCTTTTAGTGCTCTGCGTCCACATAACAGCACCTGGTACAATTTGCTTTATTTTTAGGATTGAATTTCAAACCCTGCTAAAGGTAAAACAGAGAACCACACTGTTAGATTAAGTGGCGTCTGGTTTTGAGCTGAGAAACACACCGGGGGAAAATACAATCCAGTTTTATTGTACCAGGATGCCAATATTAAAGCCCCACAGTAATAAAGCAGAGTCTCAATGTCAACTCACCAGTGAAGGCTGCTTCGGTTTTGTCCCATAATATACAGACTCGACCCTGCCGGTCATTTCAATTGTACTGAATATTACTGAAAATGAAAGGTTTATGCTATTTCTTTTTTAAAAGGTGTGGTGTAAATTAAAAGTGAAATAATTGACGTGCAATGAAAGTATTAAGATCCGTTATTTATTGTGTTAACCCCACAATGAACTGGCAACCTGTCCAGAGTGTATCCTGCCTCCCCCCTAGTAGCTGCTGGGGTAGACTCATCCCACCCGTGACACTGAATTAGAATATGCTGGTGCAGAAAACAGATGGATAGATGGATATCTAAATAAAATGTAAAGCTAATTAACTAAAGTAAAAATAATCTATCCACATAATTACAAACAGAAAAAATGGCCTAAAAGCTAAACTGGGAGCAGCAAAAAATGGCGAACAGAGCTGTTGCCAAATGAGCACATTATCAGCATTTGAAATGAAAAGTGATTTACATAATTGCAAAATCTATGTTTTCAGTGAGGGAGGAGGAACAGATGTCTTATAATGAATTTCCAACTGTGTGTTTTAAATTTTCTATGCAGAAACTGTATCAGATACAAATTATTTAAAGCAAAAAGCATTTTAATGTCTCTGAAACAGCCTCCAAGAGTTTATATGGAGCAAATAAGCAATGAAATAAAAAAAATTATTAAATTATTATGATGATATCTGATTACTAAATGTATTTAAGTAGCTTGAAATGTTTTAAGTAACATGAAGATCATTTTACTCACTACACTAATTGTCCAAATCAGAACTTTTAGAGTGTGTTGGGGAATTCCTGATTGTAATGCACAACATGAAACAAATCATATCATCTTAGAAGAACTAGGCATTGATTTCAGATGTGCTACGTTATTTTTTTTATAGTTCCAAGCTTTTATGTGCAGGGAAATGGATTTCCAGTCACATGGGAGTGTGTTTTCACACAGCTGTCCTGCATTTGTTTGCTGGAAACTGGCGTTCTTCAGAAAACGTGAAAACTGTCAAATTATTCAAGACAGTCATTTCCTCTGAGGAATATCAGAAAGGAGGACGGGGCATCTTTGAAGTGCAACACACACACTCAAACACACATTTTAGAAAGATACTGCAGTACACCACACACTGACGCTCAGTAAGGGACGTTAATTAGCTTTAAAAACTCTTATTAACTGAATTACGCTCTCATAGAGAATACATCACACACTCGTGTCCTCAAACAAGTGCATACTCATCCACACTCAGACACACACACATATACACACAAAAGTGTTGCCATAGTAGAAAGCTTTAGTAGAAATCTCTGGCACTTTTTTGAACAGTATGTTTGTGTGTAAGGCTGAGTGTGAAGCTGTATTGATTTTCCAGTAAAACACAAGCCAAAGCTGCTGCAGGATGCATCATGTGACTCTGTGAAAGCCAATGAGAGAGCTGAGTGCGTCCGATTGGCCCTGTGCTCCTGATGTGTGTTTGCCCTTATTCTGTCCCCTGTGGTGCCACACGTGTGTGTGTGTGTGTCTTTTATAAGACACACAGGGTGTGAGGGCAAAGAGCCATTTTATTATGGCTGTAGAAATCAGACATTAATCTGATTAAGTGTGTTCGTCATCTTCCTTAACTCAATTTGCCCACACAGCTCTACTCACAAAGCATAAAAACATGCAAACTAGATCCTCATCTTCACCAAGTTTACCAGTTAAGATTACATAATAGACTTCTAAAGTCTGAGCAGAGTGACAACACTTCAGTTCAATCACTATCACAAGGAAAACTAACCAAAGACGCTGTTCTGCACTGTTTTCTCTTCTGTGATCATAAGACTTACAGAGGTTAACTTAAATGCCTCCACCACGCTCCCTCTAATCCTCACAGTGAATTTCATACAGCCTGAACTGGTTTTTTAAATACTTCCCTCTGACAGACTCTAATCTGGGTTGTGGAGTGCTTACAGCTTCCTAACACCTTAACTAGGTCTCGAACAGCATGTCTGATTATGCACAGTAATGAATATTTTATGTAGATGTTTTTCTTGGGGCTGGTAAAAAAAAAAAGAATGCAGAGTGTGCACGGAGGTCAGGACCAAGCGGGATGGCGTTGATTTATCTTGGGGGGAGCAATTACCTTTGTCATTGAAAGCAATTGTTCTGTTTACACATCAACAAGACTTCAGTATACCAGACGTAATGAGGAAAATAAGCTGCCATGTGGAAATGCATTCTCCTCTCTTTTGCCGATTGTAGGACTTTGAATGTAGTGTCAGATGAAGTAGCATGGTATAGATGCAGAAAGCAACATCATATTTGCTGAATAATGCAGTTGTCCTTAAAACACATTATTATTTGGAAAAGAGCCAGTTTGTGTCAATGGGAATTGTCATGCCCAGGACCACGCCTTCGCCTGCCACGCTCACATTGCCCCCAACCTGAAAATGCCTCCCTACGGGTTGTGAAGTTGTATGGAGGCAGGAAACTGTGACTTATTTGGATCAGGACGAGACGGTTGGGTATGGTTTGTGAACTGTAATCTCGTTGCGTTCCCACAACCAACTGTAACCTTACCTGAGAGGTGGAGTATCAGCCGTATAGTGATAGATGCCTCAACTATATAATAGCATCATCGAAGCGATCATCCAACAGTTTGTGTTTTTTTCTTCTTTGGGGTGCTTCGTAACGCCATTTTTAACGGTGATTTAATCAACAAAAAAATACGTGTTGCTCTAAACAAGGAGCCATTTCTGCTTTGCTTTTATGCCATGTCATATGGTAAATGATTTTTCTTTCCCCTACTTTTTACAAAAAAAGTACATCCGTCCCTTCCCAGAGTACCCTTCCCAGTTTTTGTATGTTAAAAAGCAAAAAAAAAGCTTGTTGGTGGAAATGGGGCTTTGATCTGACTCTTTCCTTGAGACCATTTTGCCTTGGGAGAACCTACCTGACAACACAAGTCTCAGGATCATGGAGGAACACCCAACTATGTGAAAGTGGTGATTCACAGACAAAAGATTGGATTGTGCCTTCTGTATCAAGGATAAGTCTCTGCCTTATGTGAATGAGTTTAAGTTTCACAGGATTTTGTTCATGAGTGATGGTAAACTGGAGATAGATAGAAGTATTGGGGCTTTATCAGCAGTAATGAGGACATGCAACTGGCCCATTGCTGTGAAGAGGGAGCTAAGTTAAAAGGCAAAGCTACTGGCTCACCTATGATCATGAGATTCTGGAGTGGCAGGGGTAGCAGGGTCTTAAGGATAGGGTAAGAGGCAAGCAGGAGTTGTTTTGTGATAGGGCCAGACCTGATCTGATCAAGATGCCTCCTTATTACTTTTTGATGAATAATTCTTCATGCACATCTAACTGGGACAAGACCCCAAGGAAACCCAGGACATGCTGGAAAGATTATACAGTATAGTCATTATGGCTTAAAGATGCACTACTGAACTTTGGCAGGTATTCTCAGTGAGGTGATCCCTAACAATGTTTAATTCAGCATTCATCTTGCCTCCTACCTGTACTCTGAGCCTGTAAAAGTCAGTCAAATGTTGACGCTAGTCTTGTGTCCTAATCTGTCACTCTTTCTTTTCCTCTCTTCCTCCAGTAATGTCCTTTTTAGCTTGTTTGATAAATCAGCCATGATGAGCATTAAAAATGGCCAGTGTGTTGCTGCCGTGTGACGCTATGAAGCAAAATTTTGTTGTAAAGTGATGGACCAGGACAGAAAGAAACTTGTGAGGTGTGGTTTCTCAGTCTCAGATTGCTGCAGGGCAAAAACGGCTTCAGGAATGTACATAAAAGTCACTTTGACATCAAAACGAGACAGAAACAAAACAGTTTTAAGGTCAGAAAGTTACATAGTGCTACTTTAAAAATACCACAGGAGGAGCTAAAGCACTTTATTGAGGAGAGGGGTGCTTGGGTTTTCTTACCGAACCAGTTAGCTCTACAACCCTATCTCAGCTGAATAGAAAACAAAATTGGTTGAATGATGGATAGTACCAGAATTAAGTCTAAACTTGAAAAACAGAAACTAAATAGCAGATAACTTTAAAAAATTAAGTGAGGACGTACAGTTAACAAATGGTAATTATAGGCTTTATAGGTCTGAAAACTCACTAAATATAGCACCAAAGTTGCTAGTCGAGTTCTGACATGTGTGCCAGTCTAATCGGCATTCCAGGAACTTGTGCACTGACAAATGTTCGGCCTTGTTTGGAATTCAAACTGTGATAATATCATGTCATTATCTGTATCGCTTATTCCTATTACGGGTCGTGGGGTAAGCTGGAGCCCATCCCAGCAGTGTTTCAGGTGAGTGGCAGGGTACATCCCGGACAGGTCACCAGTCCATCACAGGGCCAACATATATAGGGACAAACCAATCACACACACACATTCCTAGGGAGAATTTAGAGTCACCAATTAACCTAACATGCATGTCTTTAAACGGTGGGAGGAAACCGAAGCACGCGGAGAAAACCCACACAGAAAGGCCATCAGCCCACCACATACAAATCTCCCCCAGCCGAGACTCGAACCAGCAACCTTCTTGCTGTGAGGCTGCGGTGCTAACCACCACACCACCGTGCACCGTGATAATAAATGCGTTAATTTTTTAACGTATTGTTTTTGTTTCCAATTAAATAATCAGAATTAGCACATTAAAGTCCCACCCTTAATTAAATTATTCATTTCGAATCAGTCAAAATAAAGTTATAAAAGGAAAGAGGCAAGTCCTGCAAAAGTAAACACATTTTTAGTGATACTGTGTTACTTTATTGTTCCTTAAGATGTAGGAATCTAACAATCTATTAAGCTAAAACAAACATTGTAAATGTTTTAAGATATTGTTCTTGTTTTGCAATTTGTTGTTTTTCAAATATATATTTACACATGATTATTTTATTTTTTTTCCATTTAATATGATGGAAAAAATCAGCATGTTAAACCTAGACATAAATGTTAGAAAGCAACTAATTAAAATTAAAATTATTCTGTAATGGAGAAGTTTTTTAAAACTAGCAGCGTCATTTCCCAGGCATCACATGGCTACTTTAATCACCAAATCTCTCTGCTGTCGAGTTTATGGGTAAAAATTGTGTTTTTTTGTCCTTGTTTCAACTAGAGTCTGACATTTTCCAAGGTGTACTATACTATTTCAAAAATATATTTTCCAGGTAGATTTTTTTTATAAAAAAAATTAATTTAACTTAGTCTTATTAATACCAATAATTTAACATAACCACATCATCAAGACACAGTTTTGTCACGATTGGTGGTGAGGACCCAAATGCAAGCAGTTGAGGACATGAGACAGAATCGTGCAGCTGATCTGGTTTATTGTAATAGAAGCTCAAAAAACAGGAACCAACCCCAACAGCTGTAAACAAAAGCATACACGCACAAGGATCTGACAACCACAACTGAAACCAAGGGACATATATACACACACGGAAACCAATTGGGAACAGGTGAAGTCCATCTAAATCAAACCAGTGAGCCAGGGACAGAAAACACCAGGGAAAACTGAACTAACATGACAAAACAAAGAACCCAAACCATAATCTAAACAGAAAATAAACACCACAAAAAACTAGAAATAGAACCAAAACCATGACAGATCTAAAAATACAACAAAACCCCAGAAATAAGCCCGTGAAACATGACAAGTTTTGCTGTTTGGTTTTGGAATAAATCTTGCATGTAATTTCTTTCCAAATTTTGCATCAGTATAACAACACAGATCAACCAGCAGAGCAAGACTAAACAACATTACCACAAAAATAATCTTGCATCTACTTTCTGATTCTTCACAACTCCGTGTGAGGGTTTTAATTGAGAGACAAATTTTGAGTTCATGATTGCTCATAATTACAAATAGTCACTTTTAATTTAAGGCTTAAAGAGCCACTGCTGTTAATGGAGCTTGCTAAAAGCCAGAAAAGCCTCATCATGAAGAAAAAATAAAATAACACAATGATGGCTTCAAAGCCAAATGACAAATCAGGAACAACGGAAAGGCACTTGGACAGACAAACACACACACTCTCGGAGCAGTGAGTAAGAGTGGTGGGGTGATGGGGTGACGGATTGATGAAGGAAGGGCAGCAGCTGCTCTGATACAGTGCAAGCAAAGGAGGCCAAGCAGATATAAATCCTTCCCTCTCCATGTCAACCCTTAAGAAGCAGGAGCTGATTAATTTTTCATTCTGTCTTCCTCTTTGTTTCTCTTTCTCCTTTTTTTTCTTTTCTTTTCTTTTTTAGACGCCACAGTAGAAATAAATCCAAGCTTGTCTGTTTGAAAAAACCTCCAGGGGCTTAAAAGAGCTCATCAACACCCAGCTTCAAACGACCTTTAGCTTACAAGTTTCATGTGAACAAATTGATCTCTGTCACTCATCAAAAGCTGGATTAGATTTTCAATGTCTGGAAGGATTTTCTAGGCAGCTGATTTGGAAATGAGCTGCAGTGACTTGAGACTAAGCTGAAACAGATGATACAAACACCTTGAAGACAGGACGGTGGAGGAAGAAGCAGCAAAAACACGGAGGCGATTGAGGAAGCGCGCCACAATGAGCTGGATTACCTGAAAGAGTTACAGGAACAGCAGGGAGTTCTGACAAAGCCAGCGTGCTTTTGTTAAAGTTAGTCGTTATTCTGCAGCAGAAACAAAGTCTAGTTCACTAAAGGAGAAAATTTTAAAGCTGTATCGCATGAAAATAAAATAAAAGCTTCATTACCTTTCAATATATGCAACCAATATAAAGGCAATAATGACAGTGGTGCTCATAATGTGACATATTTTCTTCATGTGCTAAACTGAGTCAGAACCTCAACCTCTGTCACTTCTTTGATTTTTTTATTAATTTATTCCCCTCTGCTGTCCACACACCTCAACATCTCAGTGGGGACATTTCAATTTTAAAGAAATTCCATCTCAACTCGTCACTGTGGCCTCCATTAGGAGGAAGATCTGCCATTTGTTTCACTGCGAGGGTTCAAAACCTCATAAAAATGGTTTGATGGTGGGGTCACGCTTGATCCAGTTTTGTCATCATGTTAGACAACGGCTAAAAGCAGTAATGAACAAGTCTCTAAAGCTGCTTTTACCAAATCAACTTCCTGACCATTAAAATCAGTAAAAGGATCTAAAAAATTATCCTAAGTTTGATCTGTGACAGAATTAAAAACTTTTTATATTGAAAACAGTTTGGGTTTTTTTAGAAAAAAGCAAAATATTGAGCCCATATTTATTCAAAGAATTGCAAACTTTTATATATGTATAGTAAATTAAAAGTAAAGGTTAAGAGTTTGATTCCTGCAAAAACATGTATTAATGTATTAAGCAAATATAAAATATACACTGTGTTCCAAGTTATTATGCATAACAGTCTCAAAACATTATAAGTGTTGCTTAAGAACAGAAAATGTACACTGCTTCTATTTTTTGCATTATGTAGGAAGCCATTATTAAAAGAACAAATAAAATAATTAAAATACATTGTTTTTTGTTTTTTTCTTTTAAAGATGTTCCACAAAGTTCATATCAAGGAATGATGGAGACCACACTATGAATGTTTCTTCTTTTACTAATAAACATTAAATGGTACTTTTGCAACGTGGGATCATTTTCACTGCAGAAGGCACTTTTATACCATTTTATATTTCACATACAATGGACAGATAGAAACTGCATGTACTTTGCTTATGTAATTTTGACACCTTCAGGCCCCCTAAAGGGTCCTAACATCTCCCCACCTACCAGTGGCTTTTTAACAGCTGGTGCATTTGCCTGATGGAGATTTTCCTTGATACCCCCAAACAAAACAAAAAAAGTTGGATGCTCAACTTGTTTTCACAATGTAAACAAATCACACCAGAGTTCACCTGCAAGTGAACTGAGACCCCTGGTTTTGAAGCAGATCATACTTTGCTTCTTTGGTTCATGCCATAGTGCAAATGCACACTCCTCCAAAGAAACTATACTTGGAAGTGGACCAGGTTTAGTTTAAAGTGGACCAAGCGGCGCCAGTGTAAATTCACCCTTATGTTATATAATAGGTGGCAAATTGTAGCAAGTTATTTTATATTAATCAAGATTTCTAACGCTACGCAAATGTCACTGTCTTTACTAAAATAAGTGTCTGACGTCACATGAAGATACATGCCAGATAACAAGGCAATCCACCCCTTGAGTCTTTTTTTTTTTTTTTTGTTAAACGTCTGCTGTAAGAAAAAGCTCAGATAACTGATAACATGTCACTCATAACGAGTTTTACAGGATGCAGCTGGTGGTCGTATCTAACGGTATAAAAAAAAAACATATAACCTTGTTTTGATTTGGGGGACTTTTCCAGGTCTTTAAATACCAAAGTAAAACCTAGCAAATGGCTTTTCAACCTTGCTTGTGCTCGCTTTATGCATTCCTCATGTCGTGCATTAGCTTAATCAGTTTCTTACTGCATATGTAAATAAGCTGTAGAGCATCAGCCAGCAAATAGTCAGGATCATTTCTCTGATCTGTGTGGAACATACCTCACCTACTGTCCAACCTCACCTTTCTGAGAGTGTTGTTAGGAGCCTTATTTTTACTTAGACCTATAAAAACATGGATTTACTAAAAGTGAATGTGTTTCACTTTATTTAAGGCTTTATTTATTAGCTATAGTATGTTTTAAAAAGCACCACTCTTTATTCCTTTTAGCATTTAGTAATTTTTAATCAACTGGGATTCCGTGATAATTTCCAGATAACATGGTATTCTTATACAGCCTGTAAACTAAAACAAAAACATAGTTATTCAGAATATAATCAGGGTACACATAAAATATGCATGTCCAGCCTTCAAGATATATCAGTTTCCCTCTTGTTTCTGATTATACACAGTGCAGAGGGTCATTACTCAGCACAGTAATTAAAATGCAGCACATTTCCTGCATCACATGGCATCTGGAGGGAAGCATAATGTGCATGCTGCATGAACACAGATGTCTCTGGTTTACCGCAGGGTTTGAAATACCCGCTCACCTCTGCATCTAGCACTGAAGACAAACAAGAGATGCATGCTTCAGACATAAACTTTGTTTCATGAAACTAAACTAAAATATTGCTACATGCGGGGTGTGCACACGAAGCACTCTCATGCACAGATGCTTTGCACATCAAAGTTCTTGTTACTCAAAGCTGAAAATAATTAACCTTCTTAAAACACACTGTTTAGGATACTTGCAACCACTCACAAGCCCCCACAAGATCAGAAAAATACAAAGTGTTGTTAATTGTGATTATAAAATCAAGAGTTTTTGCCAACCCGCATGATTTGTAAGGGGGCCCCTGCCATAATGTATTTAATGTACATTACATGGGGAAATAATTACAATCTGCACCTGAGACTTTACTTGCAAACACTAACACATATTCCAGTAATAAATTACCAACTTCAGAGTACAGCAGAGAGGAGCTGTCTGTTATGCTGACTAAACCGCTCTGCGTTCAAAGTTTACCTCTTTATTTGTGTGAAAGGTAAAAGGATGAGGAGCATAACAGCTCAGTTACAGTCTATGTTAGAGATGTTTAGCCTAGTTGGCTTGTTCACCATCAGAAAAATGACACAAGCCAGCGTCTTTGTAAATGAAATGGAGGGTTTCTACTTGTTTCTGCCTGGCAACAGAAAGCAATGACAGTGCTGCTAGAAGTGATGTTTAACATGACAGCGCGCGCATGTGTGTGTGTGGGTGGGTGGGTGTGTGTGTGTGGGCCGGGGGTGTCCATCACGCATAATCCCTGAGGCGCAAATGCATCATAAATGACAAATACTGCATGCGGGCTGACAACAAAATGTAAACAACTAAAAAAACTGAGCTTAATGGAAAAAAAAACGATAAGAATCTAATGTTTAAACATCTTTTAAGTAAGTTATGTTTACTATCCGCTGCCTTTTTGTCAAAATGCAAATGGTTCTGATTTAAATCTGTGGAGGCAAAAAGCCGAGTTCATTCCTTTTTTTCCTCTCCTTGTCAGTGTGAAAAACTCCAGCAGTGCACAATCAGAGCAATGCAGAGAAGTACAGAGCAAAGTGCAGCCAAGCAGAGCGATGCAAAATCAACCACTGCTGCTTTAATGTTGAGAACATGTGCTGGGACGATGCAGTGCCCCTTCACCCCCACCACTCCAGCCTCTGGGACCACAGTCGGGATCTTTGGCATTGAATTTGTTCGAGCCTGAAACATCCTCTTTAGATGTGCTGCTTCCTCTGTGATCACCTGAGCTTCTCAGACACAAGAGGAAAAAATAAGAGCAGAGGAGCTGGGTGAAAGGGAGGATGCAAAGAGGGACAGCTGAGGTCTGAGCGTGAGCAGCTAGCATAAATTAAAGCTAATACATGACTCTTTCTTATTTAAGAAGTAGCGTTTTGATTTTGCTGCCCTGATCCCTCACGGTTAGGTTTGTGCTCCAACTGTAAATAGCTTCAAAATGATCCAGCAATTAGCCAAAGTATAATGAAGTAATTATTCATCACTACAGTAGATAATTTATGATATAATTCCCTAAATTCAGAGCACTAAATACTTGTTTTTTTATTAATCAATAATCTCATAAACGGTTAAATAAATTAAAACTTTGTTGCCAGCTGCTAGAAACCATTAAATATGGTCACCATTTTGAGTGGCCTCTTGCTGTGACCTGAAAGTCGGTGGAGCTGAAGCCGTCCAGCTGCACCCTGAGTCACATACTGTCACTGGCCACTTCAAACACGCTAGTACCGGGTTGAAATGTGTTTTTCTTTTAGAACTGCCTTAATTCTCAAAGTCGTAGAATCAAGAAGGTATAAAAAACACTCCTCAGAGGTTTTGCTCCATATTTACATGGCAGCATCACACAGTTGCTGCAGATTTGTCGGCTGCACATCCATGATGAGAATCTCCCGTTCCACCACATCCCAAAGCTGCTGTACTGGACTGAGATCTGGTGACAGTGGAGGCCGTTGGAGTCCAATGAACTCATTGTCATGTTCAGTAAAGCATTTTGAGAGGATTTGGGCTTTGTGACATGATGCATTATCCCACAGGAAGTAGCCATCACCACACTGTATAGTACCAAGAAATTACACCAGAGGCAGCAGCCTGAGGCGTGGATCCAAGGCAGGATAGATCCATGCTTTCATGATGCTTCCACCAGATTTTGACTCTACTATCTGAATGTGGCAGCTAATACAACGACTCATCAGACCAGGCAATGTTTACCATCTTCTACCCAGTTTTGGTGAGTCTGTGTGATTTGTAGCCTCAGTTTCCTGTTCTTTGCTGCACCCGGTGTGGTCTTCTGCTGCTGTCGCCCATCTGCTTCAAGGCTGAACGTGTTGTGTGTTCAGATTGATATTCTGCTTACCTTGGTCAGAGCCTGTGGTTATTTGACTTTCTGATGCCTTTCCATCCATCCATTCTGTCTCCAACCAGTCTGCCCATTCTCCTCTGACCTTTGGCATTAGCAAAACATTTTGGTGCAGACAGCTGCTGCACACTGAATATTTTCTCTTTTTCAGACCATTTTCTGTAAACCCTAGAGATTAAACACTCAGACCAGCCTGCATGGTACCACCAACCATGCCACATTCAAAGTTACTTATGTAAATCCACTTTCTTCCTCATTCAGATGCTCAGTTTTAACTTCAGGAAGTCGTCTTTACCATGTTTTCATGCTTAAATGTATTAAGGTTCTGCCATGTGATTGGTTGATTAACTGTTTGTGTTAACAAGAAATTGAACAGGTGGACCTGATGAAGTAGCCACTGAGTGTATGTTGTTCCTTTAAAAGCTACACCTGCTAACTGCAAACCCTGGCCTCTAAATGCTATCTAGTCAAATTAGATTTGGCTGGAATTGGATTTGAGTGTAGTGGTATAATCAGACCCAGGGTCACGGAAGAATCTAAATCAGGTTGCTACAGTAGCACAAGCCAGAGGCCAGCTGTCTGCTGAGTTTACAGCAGTTCTGACAGTTTTAGTCTGAGCCTGTAGGGGGCTTCAAAGTCAACAAATTCTACACAAAGCTGCTTTAAAGTCCTTGTCAGTCCTGGGCCCAAAAGCAAAACTGATTCCATAATGTTTAAATATTTATTTTCATTCCTCTTCTGGGATGTATGGGCTGTTGATGTTATGTGTTCAATTATCTGATACCTGGTGATGTAAAATGATCTTATTTATGAACTGTAAGCGTTAAATTTGAGTTATTTTTAACACATACATCAAAGTTTAAAGCAAAATTAATGACTATAAAAGATTTTTTCCTAATAATAAATAATGATAATGAAATTTGCATCAGTCTGTATAAAATTTTGACTCTTTCATTTTGTTAGGTTGCATTCAGACTGCGGGCCTAAATCATTTATGCAGAAGCATATCAATGTGGGCGCCTGTGCACCATCATGATTAAGTTAAATCCAAAGCATGTAGAGTTTGCGCCTCAATTAGCAGCGGACTTAACTGGAAGCGATAAAGAAAAATAAGAAAAAGGGGAGACGCTGATAGAAATTTTAGCTAATTTAAAGCAAAGCCTCCCCAACATAGCTACACTCCATCCCATCCACAATTTCTGGAATTACAAATCTCACAGATCTGGCTTTTGTCACATTATATTTTAATCATAATCAGAAATCACGCATGACATGATAAAACAAAGTTGCTGCTGTTAAACATTCAGCAGAAAAAGTAGGAATAACAATGTTGTGCAACGCAGGGATAATGCTGTTATCAGTCATGGCTGTTTATGACAAGTTAAACTGCTGCTGAGTGTGTGACACCCATGCACTGTCAGTGTCAAGACTGATTATAATCAACAATTAGCACAAAAAGTGATAGTTTCCTCATTTTGTTTAATAAGTTAGTAAACTTAAATGTGGGGCAACTTTAGAATAAATTACATATCAAAGCATAGACTCCAAATTTTGTCAAGTACTTTAAGCTAATGTCACATGCACTTCGGGAGCGTTTGGTTCATGCAATAAACATTTCTCTCCAAACTGACTGAACGGAGATGGAATAACCACAGCAGGCAAGAGCTCTTTGTTGAGAAATTTTAAACTATGATACTTGATCAGCAGCATATATGGAATCTCATCGATGTAACATTTAACTTCATAATCCATAAATCTGCTGCCATAATCAAAGGCTTAAAATAAACCTTTTAAAGGTCCCATATTATCCAAACTCACAGTCATATGTGTCCTCATAGCCTGTGTATGAGGCCCAAAAATAATTAAAAATTCTGTCTCCTCTCTCACGTGCTTGCTCTCTTAAATCATAGAGCAGGCAAAAGCTGGATCCTCTCCCGGAGGGGCACCACTCATGAACATTCAAAGGTTCAGACACAGAAACAGCCTGTTCTCAGTAGAGCTCACTTTTGGAGTGGCTGAAATGCTGGACCAATGGTAAATTCGGGGTAATACGCTTTGAAAACAATGTAGTTGGACCTCTGACACCCATATGAAATTGTTGCAAAAATGTGTAATATGGGACTTTTAACTAACTTACTGCAGCATTGTGCTTTGTTTCCATGCATTTGGTCACATAACCCATCATAATACATTTAATGCTTTGACACAAATATATTAAGCAGAACCGAACTATGGCTCAAATCTTATGAGTTTAGTCTTAAAAATGTTATTTACTTGAGTGCTAAAGAGGACATTTGATTTGTCTGGGTTTCTAAACGGATGAACTGAGCGCTCATGTGTGAGCAGGATTCCTTATGAAGCCAAGTGGCTGACATCAAATAGAGCAGGTTACAGCACAGCAAGCGCTCTCGTCTGTCAACCGTCATCAGCGTTTCCAGAGGAATCCCAGCCGACAGCCTCTGTGCTTTAAACATGAGCTCGGAGCTTAAGTGCACTATGAAGCTTGTGGAATTCACCACAATTACAGATAAAATATACTAAAAACTGACATATCTAAAGTAACACAAAAAAACATCATTCTCCTTTTACCTTTTATTTCAGATCTTTTCTGGTTTTGTGCCACCACAGTGTTACTGTAGTATATGTCATGGTTACACAGTGGGTAACATTAGATATCAATACAATGTGGAAATGATGCCGCATCATTTAAAGCATAATTTTTGCTTTGAATGGACATTGTACTCCACCTTCAGTCAAAATTAACTTAATTAATTTTGCTTGATTAAATGACTAAATCTGACTTCTCTCTTTATAACTGTAACTGGAAAGGGTCAGTGTCCCAATTTTTAGTGTGAATCAGCACATTCCACCTCTCCACAAAGGTTTATGAAACCCAGCTAGGTGGTTTTTGCATAAATTTGCTTACAGAGGAACCAGCAAACAAACAAACCCACCTCCTATTGGTGAAGGAACAACGCTGAAATGCTTTTCCTCTGCAGCACTAAACCAAACTTTTAATCAGATTGTGAGACCCAGAGTTCTGATCTTCAACCAGCTTGTCCTCTCTGAGAATCCTCAGGAGACAGAGAGGAACCAAGCTCTGCTGTACCTAATAAGCACGATTGATCATTGTAATTGATGACAGCAGACAAATGATCATCTGCAGGAGGATTTATCAATGACTGTGGCCAGCCATTCAATTCCACACAGTCCCGCCCTGCTTATTAGATTCCAGACATTAACTGAAGAGCTCCCCCATAAACAAAAAAACAAAGAGCATAAACACGCCATCTTCTAAGCCATCTAAGATGCTGCATCATCACTGAAAACATGAAAATCTCCAAGTGGTGTTTTTGGTTTGTTGGTTTTTTTGTTGTTTTTTATCTTTTTCTGAGCTTTTGTTACACTACCTATATAAAAATAAATAAATAAATAAAAACAGGATAAAAATGCCCCAAATATCACATTTTGTGTCCAACCAATTGACCTGCACTACAAACACTACGTCGGGGAGCTCAAACTGCAGTCTTCGAGGGCCACTGCAGGTTTTAGATGTTTCCCTGCTCCAACATGCTTGATTATAAATGAAATGGCTCCAACAGCTTGTTAAGTTCTGCACAATGATCCAGTCCTGGCAGAAAATTACCAGGACATTTTACTGTTAACTGCACGGACATTTCTCTTAACCCAAAAATGGAAAATTCTGTACTTTCAGAGTATATTCCCTGTTACAGTCGTACTTTCAGAGTATATTCCCTGTTACAGTCGTACTTTCAGAGTATATTCCCTGTTACAGTCGTGGAATGATAACACAACGGACAAAAGAGAGAAAAGCTTAATATTAATGTATTTGGTTAAACTGGTGACAAGTGATTGGTTTATGTTTATCCAAGATCAGTTCTTATCCATCATCATTTCTACTCCCTTTGAAACACACAGATCAGAGCTAGAGGTGGTGGTGGGTGCCACTTCCTGTACTGTCCACTGCACCCATGGCATCAACTCTAACATTCAATCAGAATCGAACATCCCAACAAAGCAGCCTCTGCCAACAGAAGGGAAAAAGCTCATACATTTATGATACAACAATCACCATCCTGATATAAAACTGCACTTTCAAACTCAGTACATGTAACCAGAACAAGAAATATCTACTGTACTACCACGTACTAATTATTTCAACTTATTTTCTAATATATTACACAGATCCCTTTAGACGTTACAGTTATATTTATATTCTATCAGTAAGAACCATCATGCAGTATGTTCAGCTCGACCTGGACTGTAGACAGAAGAAAAGATTCAAATACACCAATGACATCTAAAACAGCCGTCACTCAGATGGCCAGAAAACAGGATGTTTAGTAGCTGAAAGCAGAAGGTTTGAGTTCAGTTTGAAACCCCACAAACCTCACATAGTGCATTTCATCCATGCTGGTGTGTCATCTGACGCTGATTATTAGGCAACAGACTCTAACTTGGCGCTTACTCGGATGTTATTTCAATCCCTGACGGACAAACGCAGACACACAGTGAGAAAAGCACTAGTTGCAGATCCGTTACCATAGCAACGCCGACCAATGTATGTCAGCTATTGGCTGAGGATGAATATCTCTGTGGACCTATTATAGAAAACACCTACACATGCGTACTTTATGTGACCCGTAGACACACAAACATAAATAACACGCACAAGCTGGGAATCAGCCTCCAAAACATCCTTCATTCGTTATAAATTTATAAAATAAGGAAAATAAAATCTATCTATCTATCTACCTATCTAACAACAGCTGAATTTGTATGTAACCAAGACAAAGAGAAAGTCAGGTCTCCTCGAGCCATTTTATGAAAAACTTTACTCCTCAGTGGAACAGCAGCTTTATATGAAAAAGGATGTATTTTTGAGAGTGAGTGGGTGATCTGTTCAGATTTAACAGAAGGCTGGGAAGATGAACTGCCTTTTTTCCATAAACTTTAGTAATCTTCTGCATTTTCTGTATCTGTGCTTTCATTCTCAAGTTTACACTCAGTGAGGAGGAATTTGTCAAATATAGCTGTGCTTATTGTAAGAGAGCACTTGTCCCGATGATCCTCAAACAGCACCCTGAGTAGCGGGGGAATTTTTTAGAAAGGAGCGGCAATAGTGTCTCATATTCTCCCTGAAAATGTCTCTCAGTAGCCCTGTTATGGACTAGTGACCTGTCCAGGTTGGGCCCCGGCTATTGCCTGATACCAGCTGGGATAGGCGCCAACCTCCTGTGACCCTGCAGTAGACTAAGCAGGTCTAGCCAATGGATGGATGGATGATGGATGGATGATGGCTGGATGGATGGATGGCTGGATGGATGGATGGATGGATGGACGGATGGATGGATGGATGGATGGATGGATGGATGGATGGATGGATGGATGGAT
>JBAMHW010000010.1:5423789-5444441 GCA_037177495.1 Rhadinocentrus ornatus
ATGGATGGATGGAGGGGTGGGGGGGGTGAGTGGGGGAGGGATGGGTGGAGGGAGGGAGGGATGGAGGGATGGAGGGATGGATAATGGATAGATGGATGGATGGATGGATAATGGATAGATGGATGGATGGATGGATGGATGGATGGATGGATGGATGGATAATGGATAGAGGGATGGATGTCTCACTGCACATGTCAGCTACCCTGAGGTTATTATACAACTATGTATCCAATTTAACAAATTGTTTATTCTTATCTCTTCCTTAAAATCTATTTTTGGGAAACTTGCTATTTTTTTTTATCCATTTTTTTTGGTTGATATGTAGAGATTGATTCATGAGTTTTTCCCAACCTGCTTTATCCATTTAAAGGTGCAGTGTGTAACAAAATCAAAGGTCAATGACAGAATATTAATGAGCCACTTTTATCTACTTGCCGTGGGTACATACATGTAATCATTTTTTTATGGTGTCTCTGAATGGACAATCTACAGTGTATGTGAAGTGAGAACATGTGAGAAAAAATGGGATCTGAAGTCTAAAACTGTAGCTAGTGGATCTATTTTAAGTGGTTTTGATTTCTCCCTCTAACTAAATGTTATTGTACAAACCCAACCAGGAAGAGACAAAAGGGTTTTAGTTAAGTCTTATTTTGTTATTGACTGAACGTAACGCAGAGGAATAAAAACAGTCCTCATATCTGGAGGTTGAACATGTTTCCTGTGGTTGAAAGCTATGTGTGTAATCGCAACATCCATCCACTTCCTTCTTCTGAAAGTGGCTTGTTGAGGAACACACGTGAATGAGGTGAAAACACTCATAATTCCCTCCTGTTCCTGTTTAAATATTTAAGATTTAAATCATTTGCAGAGCCTTGCTTCCTAGTTTTATTTTCATTATAAAGATTGCAAAGAGTGCATGAAGAAAAGAATAAATGTGGTTCTGCTTCCCCAAACAGAAGGTTACCACTATGGGTTGACCTCCTGGTTGAATCTTAACATTTTTATTTAGAAAAGCTAAGGCAGCAGCAAAGTGAAGAAAAACATTAGCATTAATATTAAATATTGTGTAAGTAGTGGATGCCTCCATGAGTCATTTTAATGGAATAAACAAACATCCTATTTGGTTATTTTCCAAAACTTGTCTGCACAGATGTACAAGTTACTCCCACTATGTGCACTTATACAGAACTAAGCTACCAAAGATGCAGTTTGTTTATTCTGTGAAAGGAGAATAAGCCAGATGGCCTCACTCCTCTTTAGCCTGCAAAATGTAGCGTCCATTATTTAAGGAGCAAATTTAAATCTTGATTCATCACAAAACATTTTCTACTATGATCACTCCATCTTAAAGCAGAACTACTAAACCTTGGCGGATTTTTGCCCCCTAACGACGGCTAATTCAGCATCCATCTTGCATCCTGTCTCTTCTCTGAAATCTCCAGTCAGTAAAAGTCAGTCCGATGTTGACTTTTGTCGTATCTCTTGCTGTGTCACGTTCTCTCTTTCTTTACCTCACTTCCTCTGATAATGTCTTCTGGCGTTTTTTTGCTGATTCAGCCACGGTGCGAGTTCAAAACGGGCGATGTGCTGATATCCAGCTGCTGGTGTGAGACGTGATGTCATTAAGCAAAAGGCAGCTGTTGCATGATGCCCTGGGCTGGAAATAAAGTTGGGAAGTGCTGCTTCTTAGCTCCAGAAATATGCATAATAAATGTCATTGTGGCATAAAAATGACTGACACGTAGAGTTAAAAGTTTGAAAACTTCTGTAGAGAAGGCGGCTGCTTTTTTTCCCCCTCTCTGTGTGAAGTAAAGTTTTAACTGGCATTTTAAATGCAACAGCAAGCTGTCTTTACTGATAGTGGCATTCAGAGATGCTTCTGAGCCCCTGCAGTGATTTCTATTAATCCTAACACACCTGAGAGCCCAAAGATCAGGGACACTCAGTATTGGTTTTCAGCCTGGTCCTTTTACAGATTTATCCAGCTTCTTTCAATTGTTTCATTTGCTGCATGTGATGAAAACACCGAGTTCTTTGCTAATTTAAAGTAAGAAATGTTTTGCATCAGTCGTTTTATTTGCCACTGCTGTATTTTGGAGACATGAAGTCTTCTGTGTCTATACTCAACTCAGCCTTCTGCTGTTCTTCTTACATTTAGTCATGTAAAATTATTGCACTTTGACTTTATATGTATTCTTTGTAAAACAGGATTGTAATGTGTGTTAGGTTACCTACAATGAAATGGAGGTTTAATAAAGAAAATCACATTGTTTTCCAATGCTGCTCATATTATTGCTGTTGTGAATTGCAGAAAAGTGAACCGAATTTGTTATTTTAACTGGAAGCGAAGTGTGTAAGCCCAAATTCTTCCAGACATAAACATGTTTTCATCTGCAACTATTACTGCAGTACAGGTAACTACTGTCGTTCAACATGTAAACACGTGTACTCTCTTCTTCTATGTGTCTTTTAATGCGTTACTTATCCCAAACGATGCTCTAGCACCTATTAAACAAAGCCAGTGCTGCAGTTCTAAAGCTCTCACTTCACACACAGTTCTTTGTCCATTCAGAGACACCGTAGTAAAAACGATTACACCAATATGGCAGCTGCCATGTTAGAGGACTTATGGCAAGTAGATATAAATGTCTTATAAATAACAGTCATTTTAGTTAAGTGAATAAATACCAATTAATGGTATTTTTAATACAATTAACCAATCAATGAAAAATGAAATCTTTCTGTTCCTGATTTTGAGCTAGATCTTTAAAATAATATTATTATAAAAGCTGGAATGAATTAAACTGAAGCCTTATTCCTGTAACGAAGCAGGATATTTGATCTGATGCTTTTTAAATGTCACCCATCACGCTGAAAGTAACAAATCCTGAAACTGAACTCATGTCTGTTGTGTGTTACCGTCACAGCGTTGAGTCATTAGTATGTTATAGTGCAAACTTAAGATCTCTGAATCTCTCGCAAGAAGCCTGGAGAATTGTTCCAGAAGATTAATTTAGGAAAATAAGAACACTTGCCTAAGAGGGTTCAGACTATGTTGAAGAAAATAGGAACTCTTACCAAATATTAACCTATACTAATGAGTTTAATATTGTGTATTTTAATTTATGTTTGCACGTCTTTCCACAAATTACTGCAATTATTCCCTATTTTGTTTGGGTGGCGAGACTTTTGTACAGTTTTGTATCATCAGACAAGCATTGACACGTGTACTTTCTTCAGCCAAAACCGATGAACACTACAATGTATAAACAAACAATAAAACACATATCTTCACTTGAAATATTATAACAGCCTAAATGTGGAAATATCTAAAGAAAATTCCAACAAAAAAAGTGTTGTATATGACCAAAACATATTAATAAACTGTCTTTGCTGCCATTTTTTTTCTCTCTGTGTATGTCTGTGTCCATGTGACAAGTCTTAAATCATTTATTTGTGTCGACTATGAAACATTCTCTATGGATCTTGTTGGAGGTTTCTACCCTGGGGCTCAGCTCCTCATTATTAATAAAAACTTTTTGTTTTATCCCAAACAGCTGTGATGGAGCAGCTGTACGGTCCAGGGTGTGCTCGGCTCCAGCTGCTTGTTTGGAGACAAAGAGAGCCTCTGTGAGGCCACAGCCATGGTGTACATGTAAAATATTATTACCACATTAAATGTGTGGTCCTTCAAAAAGAACAAAAAAAAATAATCATAAAATTAACCTAAAACCCGAACAAAACAACTGTTTTGTCCACGTTACTTTAAATTTAAATTCAGTCGTCCACGTGATGATGTTCCACTTCATTTCATGATAAATGACAGCTTTAAAAACAAGGTAATAATGAAGCCAGTGTGGGTTTTAA
Organism: Rhadinocentrus ornatus; assembly: GCA_037177495.1. NCBI lineage: Eukaryota > Metazoa > Chordata > Actinopteri > Atheriniformes > Melanotaeniidae > Rhadinocentrus > Rhadinocentrus ornatus. The sequence continues at coordinate 5,427,657 of JBAMHW010000010.1, forward strand.
CAACACTCTGTCTACTCATCAGCGTTATACGGTAATAATAGTGTATTTGTAAGATTACAAGAAAGACACTATGACTATTTAGGATTAGAAGGTAACAAAACATCAGTTTCTTACCGTCAGCGGCAAAGGAGCTCTGCATCATCAGCATCAGCACCGCGCTGAGGGTCACATACCACCGGGCCAGCATCCCATCCAGCGCCCGCGTCCTCATCCTGTTCCTTAGCGAGCGGACGGCCACCGGCTGCGGAATCCATGCCGTCGTGGAGGAAGAAGAGCAGGGCTCTTCTGTATTGTCATTTACCCCTCCGACCTCGGGGCCACCACTGGCGCCTCTGGAAAGGAGCGCATGTTTGGGAGCCATTGCTCAGCCAATTAATCCCGAATGAAGAACATCTAACGGCGCTGCTGTGGTGAAAGGCATCCGATCAACCTGCCCGCAGTTCGGACAAGCAGGGCTCCGCTCTCCATGAGCCTGCCGGAGGCTGTGAGAGGCAAGGAGGGGACAAACAGGTTTTAAAATTTTCCTCCCCTTTTGCGCGTCTCGCTGTGCTCGTTTCTGTGCGCGCGCTGTTTGTGGAGTCTGCAAGCCCTACTGCGACCGCAAGGTGCTCTCAATCTCCGCTGTACGATGCGTCAAAGCGCTGCTGCATAACCGGAAACAGACTGGAGACACTGTCAAAGTAAAACTCTGGTAGCGCCCATTGGGAAGCAGGGAGACTTGTGTATGGACCTAAGATATAGACGTGTTTTTTAACGTGTGTCCTAATTTTTCTATAAATCAAATCTATTCGGCAATTCTGAAAATAACTAAATATTATAAGTCAGAAAATAAAAGTCAGTCACTCTGCCCATTAAGCCACACCCCTATTACCAGTTCACATTCAATTTATTAAATGAACTGAATTGAATTCTTAAATTCTGAATTTTGTAAACGCCTGGTACAATATACAGTACCAGAGATACAAATTACAGAATTTACGTCGCTATACTACCACCATAGTTGTTTCACCCTGATCAAGTATGTGTCAGGTCTGACTGGGATTGGGGCTTTTAGGGAGAAAGTTTAACTACCGGCAGCACATAGGCCAACTAATGGAAATCCCTGACTGATTTCATATCTGATTGTTATTATATTGCTCCAAACATCAAGTGTGGCTATTATCAAGCATTATGTCTATGTTAATGCTTCCTTAACTGTCAATATGGCATTTAAACTCAGTGAACTGGTGCCCAATAATCAGAATTATCCGTTAATTTGTATATTTCACACTTCACAGCAATTTTTTAACCAATTACATAGTCATAGACCATAAAATTATGTGATTTTGTAGTGCCAAAACAAAAAAAATAAACCAATTGTAAACTGAAATGGGAAAAGAATGGCTTAAACATTCATTTAAGGACACCGTGCAAATGACAGACATGCAAATGATCAAACCCCCGGTAAAATTAAGAATAGATTCCCTAAATGGAACAGCATTTTATCTACAAAATATGCTCCACCAATTATTTTTTTGGTTTATATACCTGGGGCTATAGTACATACTGACAATTCAGTAAACTATTAACAACTCTTTGGCAAAAATATATAACACAAAGAAATATGGAACAGCCAGTATGAGGGGAAAAAAACAACTAGAAGGACATAAAAATGACCATGAAACCCCAAAAATTGTTGAAAGTGATGCAAAAATGAACAAATTGTGTTCAGAACATTTTTAAAAAATTATACAACAAATTAAGAATATGAGGCAAAAATGATCAATTTGAAACATAGCCATTTACACACGTGAAGAAAGATGTAAAATTACCACACAGAGACAGACCAGCAAGAGAAAAAGAGAGGGACAAATAGCAAAAAAGATTTAAAACAGTTGTAAAGTTACTCAAAAAGAAACACAAAAATACGATGATATATGTAAAATTAGTCTACCATAAAATAGAGAGAGACACACAGAATGGATATAGATATATGCAAAACAGCAAAAATTTAAAAAATAAATTTAAAAAAGTCAATCAGCTAACTTTTAATTATTAATTAAAGTTTCAAGCATTTTAATTTTAGCCTTAACTACTTTTCAAACATTGTACACGGTGCACAAGCCGCCTTTACCATTCTGCATCATAATAACTTCATACACTGTTTTGTAAACAGTATTGATTCAATTAATTTGTGATCTAACAAACTTTTACGGTTTTATTTAAGCAAATAAAAGAACTTCCTGTTGTGTTTTGGCTAACTGCGGCTAGCCTAACACAATTTCTGGTAGCAAATAGATGGAGGAGGCTGGTGCTTGATTACAAGTGGTTTGACGAACTGAGTCTCCTCCAAAAACAGAGATGAGTCTACTAACTATTTAGTTTTTTGTTGGTTTTTTTGTATCGTTTGAGAGTCCGCTGCATCATTTGAGGACCAAAAGAAGCGACTGGAAATAAATACCAGCGTCGTTCTGCTGTGTAGTTCAGCCAGCGGGAGACTAGCGCCCTCTGCTGGGGCCCGAAGGCAGAGCAGGAAAAGCAGTCTGAAATATTTTTTAACTGAATTTTATTTTAATTTCTCATCTTCAGATCTCTGTTTGATTATTTTCTTTAATTTTTTATTTGACTATTTAGTTATTTCTTCGGCTAATCAAAAAATAATAAATTCCAAGTCAAACTGCATTAAAATAAACTTCATTACCTATGAAAAGTATTGCAATTTCTCTGGGTGTCTTGCGCAACTTTCACCGGCCAGTGTGTTGGTTGTGCAAGTTAAAGACTTTTCTGTGTTTACACAGATCCATTAAAACACCCTGGTTGAGTTCAGTAACAGGTGTTCTCCAGGAGAAGCTCCTTTAGTCCACATGATGGTGTGTGACATTTGGACTTGTTACAGCAGGACAGCACTTCCTCAGCTAAGATCCATCACAAACTGTCGAGTTGGACATATTTTTGACTGAATGTAGACAAACAATACAACAACCTAATGCTGGGGTGTCCACAGTTGTTCTCGAGTGTCACAGTTCTGCAGGTTTTATATGTTTGCTTACTTCAACAAACATTTAAATGGCTTCTAAGCAACTTTTTGTGAAGTTTTGCACAAGAATGTTGACTCATTTATCTGATTCAGGTTTGCTACAAGAATTTGCTACATTTGCCCTCAAGGACCAACTTGGGTCACCCCTGCCCTAATGACTAAACTGTGAATTTTTCAGAGTTAAAATAGTAATATCAAAAGAAATTTACAGCATACAGAGTTCAAACATGACTGGAGGATGTAACTATCTAAATTATTTATTTAAAAGCTACATGATCTAAAAATGAATATTTCTTTAAATGCTTCAGGTTTTATTAACTGTCCAACCACTGGCGGTACGCAATGCATTCTCATTAAAATAAATGAAGCTGAATTATTCACATTTAAACAAATTTGGCTAAAACTGAATAAGCAGAATGGATTGTTGAAGTAAAGCCAAAAAACAACCGGTCAGACAAAAAAACAAAGCTTATACTATATTAATGGCAACCTTTAGTTCAGTTCAGTTCAGTTTATTTGCCATTTGCAGAGAAGAAACCACATTGGAAAATAGTTCTCAAGAACTCAAAGTGTACTGTCAACATTTACCAGACAAAACATAGAAAGACAACACATGGTCACATTCTAAAGCGCGTAATACCAAGAAACAATTAAAACGCTATATAAATAAATAGCAGTTAAAGAAGAAGCTAAAACAGTAAAGTGCATGTCTGAGGTATTTCAAAGTGCATTGTTCAAAGTCGTGACAGCTTGTGGAAAAAAACATTTAATAGTGCATTTAATAGGGTGATATTGTTTCCTTGAGGGCAGGAGGTTGAACATCTCAGTAGCAGGATGGCCAGAGGGATCACTGATGATCTGTAAAGCTTTTGTTAAGAGTCTAGATTTGTATATGTCCTCCAGAACTGGTAGGTCACAGCCTATCGTCCTGTGAGCAGAGCAAACCACTCTGTTTAAAGTTTCCTTATCTTTCACAGTGAGATTGCAAAACCACAGTGAGAGCTGGTAAGGAGACTTTTGATACCACACAGATAAAGGTTTAAAAGAATAGTTTTGTTTTGAGTCAATTCTTTTATTTTTGTAAAAAGATGAGACGCTGGCGAGCCTTTCTAGCAATGTTACTAGTGTTTGACTGCCAGCTCAGATCTTTGGAGAGAGTGACACCCAAAAACTTTATCAACACATTTGTACCTCAGAATCATAAATGACAATAGGCACGTTGTTCTTAACCCGACTAAAATCAGTAACCAGTTCACAGGTTTTAGAAGTGTTCAGAACAAGGTTTTCTTCACTCCAGCGAACATTTTCTACCTCTGCTCTGCAATGTGATTCATCCTTTGAACTGATCAGACCGATAACAGTTGCATCGTCTGCATACTCGACTATCAGATTGTTAGGATGTGTACAAAGTGAAAAGCAAAGGACTTAAAATACAACCTTGTGGGGAGCCAGTGCTTTCACAAAGTTCATCAGAGACACAGCCATTCATTTTGACTTTTGGTTTACATGTTGAGATTAATTCAAACCTTTAAATAAGTTTTAGCACAGTCATGTTTGGCCTCCAGACCGTCGACTAAAGAAGCCAAAAGAGAAAAATCAGCAAAAAGAATAACTTATAGATATTTATAGAGGAGATATATATGATATGATATGAAACTAGTTGTTGAAGTTCAGTGTGAATCATTCAGATTCAAGTTGAATCTGAATGATTCACACCGAACTTCAACAACTAGTTTTCTCTATCCAGTAATATACTGGATAAAAAGTTATATTACTAAAGTTCTTACACTTGTATTATGCAGTTACTTCTCATTCTGCAACAATTACAAAGAAGCTCCATTAAAGTAAATATTTCTAAAGAATCAGAGCCCTCTGGGAAATTTCTTTATTTCATTGAATAATCAGCTGAAAGAGGTGTTTGTAAAACATAAACATGTTCAATAATCACAAAAACCTCAATTCACACTGTTTCTTAATCACGTTTTAATATTTTTAACAAAAAAAAAAAAATCTTCGAAAGTAAAATCATTTTTTTGTCCTCAGAGAGAAACATGCTTCAATAATGGAACCATTACCTTAAATGAAGTGCAGCTGCTGGTATTATTAACCCATGTGTGTGTTTTTCTTGGAACATCTCACCCTTGACTAGGCTGGTTTATTTCCCATTTTGGGCCACAAATCTCCACTTTTAGGCTGGTTTGCAATTCGCCCGTCCACTGACAAGAAACTCCGAACAAGCAGAGCTTCTTTAACCTCCTGGGAAAACGGAATCTGCCCAGAGGCCTCAAAATCTGCAGGTGGGGCTACACCTTCAATACAGTTTAGTTACAAAGTGAAATAATCTGGCGAGGTCTCATTTGGACCCTTGAGTTGAATATTAATCCTTGATTTACTGCAAGAGACCTGGATGCAGACAACAAAGAGGAAATTTGTTTGCCATGATAAGGTAAGACCTGTAGCTGCTGTAAAGATGCACATGAATAACAAAAATGCAAAGAAGCTCATTAACATTGTTAGTGGGGGGAAAAAAGACAGTAATTGAAGCAAAAGATTTTTTTTTTATTCAAAGTGAATCTCAACATATTACACAATAAATTCATAATTTGACACTCACCAATAAGAGTCACCAAGAAGGAACCCGCTTTTTGTGACAAAGTACATAAGGCTTGGTCACATTGAAACTCACTGAGAACTAGGGGGGGGGGAGGGGACTGGAAATAAGACACACATCATTACAACCAAACCATTATTTTCCCAGTCCTCATATTGTTGTATATTGCACAGTGCAGTTGCGACAAGTCACACTAGTGTAGCATTTAAGAACAAAACAAATCAAAGAATAAAATCATAAAGCCTCACAAATCTACACATTTATAACATGTAAATGTTTTGTTTTGCAATTATGTCGACATATTTGTGTAGTATGTACCCAATTTAAACCCAATAATTAGTCATGGTATGAGAAGTCAAAGTTAACTATTTGTTTCCTGCCTAAATGACACCTCCAGATAGATTGTTTATGGATCTGACAAGTTTTGATTATCCAATAAAAGCAGCCCAACAGGAAGTGGACACATTACTGTCCACAGAGAGAAGATTACGACACCTATAACAGGAACTCGCATTTTAGAGGCATCTTAGCAGTCGTTTTGCCTGCTGTTGCTTAAGGCGACTGGGCTCCATGTGCTTGCTAAGCTTTGGATCCAGACTGGGTGACCCCTCCGGTGTCTTATGATGCAACTGTCAGTGAAGGTGAGATTATCTATCCAAAGCAATCAACCCAAAGTGGTGGGGGATTACAGTGTGGGACATCACCTGTGCTGTGCTGACAGAAAGAACAGACACATGGGAATTGCCAAGAGAAGCGGCACACCACAGAAATAAAAAAGGAGAAAAAAAAAGACATTTTCCTTTAAGTGGAGTACACATTACTGTGCCATGACACAAACAGCTATAACTCTAGGTTGCACTCCAAACTGAACAGTGCATCCTCTAAAAATCATCAAAACAGTAGCATATTAGACAAGCACATAAAATACACCCATTACGTAACATAGCAAAACCATTATAATGCAATACAATAATCAGATTAATGGGGGACAACTTTGGACCAAAACTTTGAATATGACTGATGGATAAAGCATTTTTAAAAGGACCCCTGACTGAAACACAAAGATTCTACCAATGGTAATATAGCTGCATATACAGGAACCATCAACATCCCGATCACATAATAAGACAAAATGCTGAGTAGCCAACAGAAATGTAACAAATATTTCATTTGCAAACTAAAACAGATGTCTCGACGTTCACAAATACATTCACGGTGTAAGAATAAAGCTTTGCATTTGTTTATATGAGGCCCTATTTTTCTTTTAGTACTGCACGGTGTTCTTGGTGAATAAAACATTCCCTGACTGTTTACTTTGGGGTATTATGTGAAAATAAGAGCTGATTTACCCCCCAAATGCAAGACTGTCAGCCACTGCTTGAAGAAAAGGCACTAATTGTACAGTACGAAGAGATGCAAATACAGTCCTATAAGGGAACAAAAAGCCACGATGAAAAAAACAAAACAATAATATGTCAACACACTGGTTACAGAATCAATGAGTGAACCCAGTCTACATTTGAAATACTGATGCTAAATACACACGCATAAAAAAAAAAAAAGGAAAATAAAAATCAAAAGAGACAAACCAAAAAGGAACTAAAGGGAAAAAACAAAGAGGGCGACAAAAAAAATTTCATTACAGCAGTTTACAATCACTTCAAAACAACAAAGCCAATATACAGAGGCACTAGCATATAGGAGTAGCATTCAATATACTCTATGATCAAAATAAAACCCTCTTCTATTGTATCTAGTTGTCAAAACTACAATACAAAGGAGAGAATGCAGGCTAGAAAGAGATTAATCCTCTAAATTCACAGCTACGAAGTGGCAGATAATCAGTACATAGCAGCTTATTATCTATACATTCCAAATACAATTTGCCAAACATAGCTCAGAAAAATAAAAACCATAACCCCATTTTCAAAATAGAGATCTCACAATATATTCCAATATTGACAAACTGCAACAGTATGCTGGAGGTTGAAAGAAGAAATATCAGACCATGCTTCAGAAATGATTAACGAACAGTCTTTGGTGTTGATTGGAGTAAAAAACGCCAGCTGATATGACAAGGTAAAGACACAGCTCCACTACACGCTGGGAAAAAACAACAACAAAAAACACACAAAAAAAACAAGGCTATGCATCCACCCTGAAGGAATGTATTAAAACTGACAACAGGCTTCAATACAAGGACAAAAAGCTTCATCTCACATCGACGTCTCTACAATTACTGATACAACTCTAATACTCAAAAGCCCAGCGATGATACTGTAAGTCGATAAAAGATTATTTCAAAACACTGAAGCATTTTAAAGTAAAAACATAAAACAATTATCCGTTTTAAGTCTACGCCACTCCCAAAAATTCTAAATGTATTAACGCAAGCCTAAAACTAGATGCAAAATAAAAACACAGCAACCCAGATTGTATTGCAGTTACAGTAAACAGTGACAATACTGTTATGAATTAAGTACTATAGTGAATAGAAATCGATTATCAAAATATCAAATCACTCTTTATTTACATAAAAAGCTAATTCAGTCAAAGCCCTATATGTGCAGCCTCTAGCTAATTTAAACCCATACTCTTGAGTTAGAAAGCAAACTGAAAGTCACACTTTAGTAAAAACATCCCCATCTTATTCAGAGTCTGAAGGTCAAGTGCAGCAAGCCCGTTTAAATCTACAATCTATATGCTCCTGAAGTCATAGACTCTGGTTTTAAGGCACTAGAAGATGGCAGTAGTAATGTCTGCCTGGGAGAGAAAACACAAAAACAAAACTAACACAGGAGCGTTCGTTTCGGGTTAAGCAAACTGGGATGGCTTAACGACCAGATCTGACCGGCTTGCACATGCTACAAGGCAACAGAGATAAAGAAGGGGGAGGCTGAGCGACCTGACAGCAAGTACAAAGTTTCCAGCCTTGAATTAGATCATATTTCTTCTTAAAAACAACCTAAACACAAGGACACATTCTAAATGAAATTTTCCTTATTGTATGAATTCATTCACGCTTGTGATGCTCTCCCATTTCCTCCACTGGCTGACATGATTTCAAAGGGAAGTCTTTCAGAGGTGAAGTTGCTCTGATCAAATCAAACATGGTCAACAGCTCATGAACATGAACCCCTTTGGTTGTAAATTTCTGTCCTCTAAAACATTATGAAACATCTTCGGCATCGTTACAGTCCTTTTCTTTATTCATCTCCTTTGACAGGTTACTTGTCTTCCTCTCGTCGTCTCTTCGTCATCACAAGTGTTCGTTTTGTGCTCTGCTGCTAGGTCTGCACGCCCAGGTTGCAGCCCCAGTCCATTTCCCCTTGCCCCTCCTCATCAGAAGGTAGTGCTGCGGCCCCATTCGGCTCCTCAGATGTAAGAAAACTGGGGGTGGTGGCTGAGCTTGGTGGGGCTCAGAGGGAAGCCTGTGTATGCAGCTGGGGAGGCCATGTAGGGGTGAGGAGGGGGTGGAGCAGGGAAGGGAGGCTTGAACTGGTGTGGGTGGTGGGCGTAGCCAGACTGATGGTGAGGGTTGATGGTTGGGGAAGGGAGGAGCCTGTGTGGGTGAGGAGCAGGGTGGTGGGGGTGGGTGCTGATGCCCAGGGTCACCTGGTGAACTAAAGTGCCCCCTTGGGAGAGACCATAGCCATGCTGGAGGAGAGGGGGAGGGCGTGAGGATAGGATGGGATGAGGGTGGTGGGCGGTGGGGAGGGGGCCGCTGGAGGGGTAGGTAAGCAAAGTGTGTGTGGGGAGGCCCTGGGTGTGTACGTGTGGGGCAGCTGAAGTGTGTGTGGGGCTGCTGTGGTGCAGGTGTGTGAAGGTGTGTGTGTGGACAGTGGGGGGGATGTAGGCGTGCGGTCGCAGGGGCCCGTAGTTGCCGTTCCACTCCTTGTTGCTGTGGTTTGAACTGTACGGCTGCACCTGAGGGATAAAACAACACACAGACAAGTTTAACCCCCCCAGGATCATTAGTGAAGCTCAGTGACAGGGGTAGTCTAGAAACCTTTTCACTAAAATGTTATGCATGTCATTTCTGCTTCCTGAAGAAGAAAACCGACATACAGAATGGCATGATATCCCCCCACCATCTACATGTTGTACGGAATGACTCGAGTCAAAAGGATCAGTTAGTATTAAACATGGAATTAAATGAGCCGTTTTCTGCTCTGGATCAGCAAAGACCGTGAAACTGTAGCACCAGTTTTCAGAGCTGGAGCCTCAGCTTTGGCATGTGAAATAGAAAAAACTGGTTCTGTTAGCTTCTGGCTTCAAACACACACTGGAATAGATTTAATGATAATAAAATTACATTAAACATTTTAGTTAATTGCTTACAGGGTGAGAAATTAAAGATGAAAAGTATAAACAAGTAACTTTATGAGAAATTGGTGCCAGAAACTTTATTTGCCAGAAGCACAAACCTTTACATCCATCAAGGGCATAATCTAACCTCAACTCCCGAAAATGTTTTGACTTCCTTTCCCCTCAAATCCAGGCAAAAGATCTTTACACATAAGCAGAAATAGTGGCAATTTGTAGGCACTTTCTTATATCCAGATATTTAACTTTATTAACCTTTATTAGAGTAAATTTATCAAATTACTTCCTGGTGGCCATTCAGTGAGATAATTAGCCCCTTAAGGAGTCAAAGAACTTCTCCATATTCCCTTTTACTCACTTTCTCTAGCAGTCAAGGTGCAAAAGTATTGGATAAATACAAACTATTTTTAAAATTAAGAATTTTAAACTTCAAAAATAAATGTCTTGTATATAAATTAAAGAAAGGAGTGGCCCCACCCCGCCTTGAAGGACTATCAAAATGAAAAATCTGAGTGGTACCGCGTCAGCTTCCAGGGGGGAACGCGAAGTGCAGTTCAGAAAATGATGTATTTTACATGTAGCCTTAAAAAATTACTTTCAAAAGCTTAAAACATGGACGTCTAGTAATCAGCAATGAGATTGTTGAACCTTTCTACAACAATATATTGTATGTTCAGTAACACGCACTGCCCCATCCAAATAAAATAAACATAAAAATTATGCTAACTACAAGCACTTGTTTAGCATTTCAAACATTTTATACGGATTCTTCATTCTGTTCCTCTTCGTGGTTTATGGATTGTTATTATGAGTGATTGTTGCTTATGCTCTCTGTTTAAGGGATTTCAAGGACAGGAGCATACTATTAAATTGTATCAGGTTATAAAATGAAATTAACTGAATATAATTATTCCAAACATCAGCCGTTTACAATAGATAATACTGCACTTTTGCTTTGACACTTCAACATTTTAAAGAAATGAAGGACAGAAATTGGACTGACCTGTGCAAAGCCCAGAGTGTGCTGCTGCTGCCGGGAAAGTAAGGGGGCGGATGGGAGGAGGGGGACGGAGGAGTGCGTGCTCTGTTGTCCTCCGATGCTGCACCGCCCTTTGGATCGGGACCACAATTCTGAGACTGGGGTAGACATTGGACAAAAGTTGGTCAAGCGATGACTAATAGAAAGCAGAAATAGATGACTGGTACAGTCTGCAAGACCTGCAACACTGAAAACAGGGAAAATGGCCCAAAAAAGTTCAAACAAGATGGCACACCAAAGTGGAGAGGAAAAAACAAAACAAAACAAAACCTTGTGATCAGTATGGAGAAAAAAGAGTGGCGTCTCAAGATCTACACTCAAAGTTAAAACATAAACCCAGGTTTTGCATCTTCAAACATCTGTCAGGGGTCCCAGTTCTACTCTCTCAGCTGTAATACGACAATAAGCTGTTTAAACGGCAGTGACCTCAGTAGACAATGTAATGTAACTCTTTCAGAGTATTGTAAATCATAACTGTTCGTTCAGCTGACAAACAACCATCAAAGATCTTTAAAGTGTCATAAAACCAACACAGCATCATAAAAAACAGACAATAAAAATCCATGAAGTTGGGAAAACAAAAGACTTTGGGCACTCAAAACGGGCATCAAGACTCTGATGTGTATCAGTTGAAAACTATCATTGATCAAAACAAACACGTGGTGAGAACTGAGTGGTAAAACTGATCTTACATCAGTGCCTTGGGGCACGTTTTTGCTGTATGTTAAGAACCAGCAGAGAAGAAAAACAGGTTTTAGCCTTGTAACAAATGAAATGCATCCATCTTTCCCTCCACAACAACTAACAGAGTTGCGTACATATAGAGCACCTTTACTATCGTACTGTTAAAATGACACCCTCATCTTAATCCTCTAGACTAAAATATTCTGTTAAAGACTTTTTTTTAGATTACAGAGAAGTAAAATCTCTGAGATTTTGGGATAGATAGAGAAAAAAGGGAGACCTAGAACTTTAATGGAGGGAAAGAAATAAAGATGACTGAAAGGCAGTGTCAGCATTGCCTACTATGGATGCATCTATAAGGCATCAGACCACAATGTAAGAAATTCTCTGCTGGTGTCTATTGATCACCTGTTACAGCCTCTATGACCCACTAGGGGGCAGTACGCCCCTTCTGCTTCCATATGACCTGCAAAGCAGACACCACCAAAGCACAGGTGACAGACCACACAACAAGTGGTAAGAAGAGGCACATTTAGGCTGGAACAAAAACATTTCCACAAAGAGCTAACCAACATATACAGTTAAATACAAATAAATAAAATAAACATTTAAACTGACCCGTCCTCTGGATACGCTCCTCTGTCCCCTGAGAGTTGTTGTTATTCTGCACTCTCATCGGTGGAACGACCATCGTCCTGACACCACGGGGACGCCTGCCTTGTTCAGTAGGGGAGGGTAGTGGTGCTACCATGGCAGCCAAAGGTGGGCGGTTGTTGTTATTAAGATAGCGGTACGCACAGTTGCCATGCGGGGAAGTTGATGTGTCAGATGTGGGGGAGCCTTCCACTGTGTCACAACCACTTTCATGACTGTCATCCTCAGACATGCTAAAAAGAAATGAGAAACAGCAAGTTAAGCCACGACAGATCAGAATCTAAGAGTTTGTTCAAGTTTTTTACGTTTATTTCTTTGTTGCTACCTGTTGGGTCTCTTGCATGGTGAGACCGAAGGGCTGGACTGAAGAGAGTTTGAGGCAAAAGAACTGGTGCTGAGGCTGCTGTCGGGGCTGCTGAGGGAACACACTCGCTCCATAGACACACTGGTGTTTCTGCAAGCCTCACAGACACACTCTTCTTTACACCTGTGGACAGAATATTATCGTCTCTTAGTATCAAGCTGCTCAAATATATTAGTAGCAATGTATTAATCCCCGTTTTAAAAGAGAGTGGTATTGAACAGGTTTATTTTTCTTTATTACACTCACTCATTTAGACGGCAACTCTGAGGATCTTCATTCCCCACATCTGCATCACTCAGATCACTGCGGATGCTAATCACGCTGGCAGCTGGGCTTAACGTATCGGTCATGAGGACCGCCACATCTCGTTGTGCTTGCCTGGAACAATCTACATGTCTGGTATCACTTGGCACAGGCTCTTTGAAGCAGCTCACTTCCTCTTCTGTGCCATCCTCTTCCTCATCTGTGTTCTGAACTCCTGGTTGCTGGGACTCCACCAGAGGCACCTCCCTCTGAGGCTGCACCCTTCCTGCCACTGCCTGTCCAACATCGGCTATTTTGGGCGTTCGACAGGCAGACATGTGGATGTTGCTGGAATGGGACAGATTCCTTTGTGTAGATAAACAAACATATTATTAACAGAAGAAAAAAAATATACAGGGGAAGAAGTAAATCAGGAGCAGAATTTCACCTGTTGTGGCCGTGCCTGTTCCTTTTATTGGCTGGCTGGGGCCACACAACATGAGCTATGCCAATATTGATTGGCTGATGGGCAGAGATGGCTGGCATCTGATTGGTCAGGAGCGGCTGCTGCATCACTGCATTATAGTGGCCGCTATGTGAACGCACTTTCCTGTTAGAAGAGGGAAAAGATTAAAACATCAAATGCAAGTCTAGCAAACTGGGATTTTCCCCAGACTTGAAGTTTGGATGACTCAGATTTGGGGTGACTCACCCCCACTCGCTTATCCTCTGTGGGCCAGCTGTGGTGTCGTTGGTCAGGGAGGTAGGGGGTGGAGGGGGTGCGTGAGAGGGAGGAGGACCAACAGGAGTCATCTGTTGCCAGGCTGCTGGGACCAGAAGCTGCTGGCCTCGGCTAGACCAGGCCTGCTACAAGAACAGAGTAGGATAATAAGAAAATTTTGGGAACAATCTATTGATCTTTTTTTAAGCAAAAAAGGTGCTACCAAGTTCTGAGAAAAGCTCTATAACTTGCTTTGTATGCAATAAGCAGGGGAGGGCCTGATATATCCTTTGCGTAGGAGCGGTAGGGGTTTTAATCAAATCACTGCACATAGCACTATGGTGCATGCAACTAATTTATAAAAATGAATATACACAAGAAGGCTTTTGGGTATATTTGGGCAATTAACATATTTGAGTGAGTGCTTGAGTATTAAAACTGTGTATGAAACTAAATTTAAATTCTCCAGCAAGCCAGAGTTTGTAGACCATGACTTTTGGAGGAAGGTCTCCTTACAAAGTCCCTGTTGATTTTAATGTGTGTGGCAATGTCAGAAAGCATTTTAACCAACTTGTGTTTACACTTTTCTGTTAAGAAATTGTATTTTATCTCATAAAATACAGTTGCGAGGATATTCTTGTTCCAGCCCTCAGCATATTACTGGCATTATATATTGAAGTTGGAACAACCTAGAAGGTATTGATTTGCCCATGATCCCAGAGATGCATCATGTACAAAGAGACACCAAAATGCTACACAACCATGCAAGACTGAGATACAGCTGAAAGCCAAGTGTGAAGACTAATGTTATCTGACACACATGTCCTCATGTTGGAATCACTGCTCAGTACTCAGGGGTCAGAACATCAACATGTAGACACATATCTTAACTGGTGCAACCTCATCCTGATTCTGTGTCTTACCTGAGCTATTACACCTGGCCTCACTTGTAGGGATTGTATGGGAGGGGCCTGAGCTGCCATGGGGACAGGGTATGTTGGCTGATTAAGGTTACCTTCAAGAGGGGAAGGAACAAGAAAGCATGAAACAATCAGTAATATATGCACCTGAATAAGCATGTGGCTTATATTAACGGTGAAGCTACACACCAAACAATTCCACATTTTATTGATAAAATCCAGTCTGATTGTGATAAACTGATTTTGAAAACACAGTGTACAAAGCAGTGTAATGTGGATACCTTGCATTGAGGGAGGACAAAGAAGAAGAGCAGGTGGGAACGAGTCGCTGCATCCAAACTGACCATTCCCTGTTGTCAGAGCAATGCCGGGATGCAACACTGACGGAGCCGACTGGGTTATAGTCTGTATCAGGGAGTTAATGAAATAGTGGTGGTAGAGAAGAGCGGAATTAGAAAAAAACCGAGGCAGAGTGGGGAGATAAAGAATACGAAGGGGGAGTATGGACATGATGAGGAAGAGGAGAGACAACTAAAAAAATATCTGACAAGTCTGACATTTAACAGAAATATCAACTCAACTGTTCTACAATACAAACATACACAACATTAAAGATATTTAAAGCCCTTAAATTTTAAAGTTAATCTAGTGATAATCATATTTAAAGGATAACATGAGCAGAAAAAACTCCAGCATCTCACCTGAGTGTGGACCGGTATGTTGTTGTAGCCCAGAGGGAGGCTAGAGGGGGCGGTGGGGGCCAGAGGGGGTCTGGAGAAATGAATAGTGTTCTGGTTGAGCATGTCAAAAACAGCATTGCTGGGCCGACTGTGGCACATATCCATGATCCGGAAAGACGACTGAACACTGGAGGAGGAGACAACGCATTAAGAAGGAAATATCTATTTCTTTAAGTTCATAATCTATTTATTTCATTCCAGTGTGAGTTAGAAAAAATTACAAATGAGAAAAAATAAAACAAACAAAAAACATGATTGCGTAAGCACACGGACACTTACTGGTTGCTATGGGGGTAGTCCAGTAAGTGAGTCATAGTCAAGAACGGGTGATTAAGGACATTAGAAGGACTGGTCCTGTCCTCAGCATCAATCATCAACATGGTCTTAAGAAGAGAAACAAATTCCCGCCTGTCTGCTTTTTCTGCCTGCATGTCACTGTTATCAGGACTCAGCACCAGGTTCACCTGATGAATTACAGCAAAAAGCAAACAGAAAAAACTGAACACAGTTACAGTTAGCACCACAGGAACAGCTGAACATTAACAAGATGTATTTCAAAAGCACCTCCATTAGGTTCAAGTGTACTTAAAAAGCCATACATACGTGTGCAATGTCATCCAGACAGCTGAAGATGTACTTCCTTGCCTCTTTGGATTTAAGTCCCGTCTCTTTCTCATGCTCCTCAGTTGTCTGGAGAAATTAGAGCAATACCAGGATCAATAATCTCCAGCAGTCACAAACGTGTGAGAAAGAAAATACATAAATCTTTCAGTTCGCACGTTTAATGTAACAAGACATTTAAATAATATTTGATTAGCAGCGCCTGCTAATATTTACCCTGTTAAATCCTGTTGACGCAGTAAGAGTGCACTTAGCTTTTTTTAACAAACGGCTTCCACATTTTAGCTTTGTTTTTGTTAAATAAATAAAAAAGGCTTGAGTGTTGAAAGCCAGCAATGGATTTGTTTCCAGGATAAACAGTGAAAGGACAAAATATTCAAAATATTAGATAAAGTCAGCAAACTCAGCATGTCTAAATACATATCTGTTTAGCAAAAGGGGTCCAATGAAGTTTTTACTGGAAGGGTCAGATAGAGAAACATTAGCTTACATTCATTTAAACTTTATTTAGAGGAAGCTCAGCAGGTAGTCTAAACACAGCTTCACATCACATTTCCCTAAGCTTTCCTCAGGCTCTGCTGGCTTTGTCCTGTTTTGAAAAGCTTATGCAGCTGTTTCCTGGGAGAGAAATGCCACTTCATACTCTTCCCCCCCATGCTACGATTTTTTTTAAAGGTACAGTGTGTAGCTTATTTGTTTTTTTGTTAGCAAAGATCAAGAATTGCTTTCATAAATACGTATTTTACCAAAGTCTAATCACAGTCCCATGCAAATGAAAGTGTTCTCGTAGCTTAGAATTAGATGTTTATAAATACATAGGTGGCGGCGCACCCAACTGGAGGCTGC
>JBAMHW010000010.1:5461380-5472702 GCA_037177495.1 Rhadinocentrus ornatus
GAGAGAGAGAGAGAGGGAGAGAGAGAGAGAGAGAGAGAGAGAGAGAGAGAGAGAGAGAGAGAGAGAGAGAGAGAGAGCGCTAAATGCTGTCTATATTTGTCCCACTGACAACTAAGTAAAAACATTTCACTGACTTCCATGATAGTTAACACCATCAGATAAATTTAGATATATTTCAATAAAATTCTTCTTTATGGTGTTAGTATTTCAGAATTTTGATGTGCATTAATGTTGTGCTTATTATATTATATTATATTATATTATATTATATTATATTATATTATATTATATTATATTATATTATATTATATTCGTTTTCTAGAGTCAAAGCAAAGCTATCTGTCTGACAAATGAAGCTTGGCTGAAATTGGGTCATGCAACAGAACAACAATCCCAAACACAGCAGCAAATCTAAAGAAAAGAATCAAGGTGTTGCAATGACCCAAAGTCCAGACTTCAACCTGGTTGAAATGCTGTTGTGGAACTTAAGAGAGCTGTGTATAAACAAATGCTGCAAACCTTAATGTACTAATGCAATGTTTTAAGGAAGAGAAGGCCAAAACCTCCACAACCATGTGAGAAGCTGATAACATCACACAAAAAAGACACCACTTCAATTTATTGCTGCTAAATCGAATTTAGTTTTTTTCCATTTTGACAAAAATTTTGTTACATAAATAATGTTGTAGCGTAATTTGTCATATGTTATTGGTTGCCTGAAAAGGACCACATAAATTTTTCATCATGACCCGAAACCTAAAACCCTAAAACTGAAAGAGAGTGTACTTGCTTTTCACATAGCTGCCAATTGAAGTGCAACAGCTTACTGGTTGTGTTGCTTATCCACAAACCATTAAAGCATCCTTTTCCTGTAATTATTGTTCCTTTATTATCTCATAATGTTGTTGCACTTATTGCTTTTCAAATGCTTCTCTTTGTAGATTTTAGTTGACAGCTATTAATCATAATTAAAGTATTTGCCATAAAGTGTGAGTGTAGTGTTACATAATCCTTTTATTAAAGCTTTCTATGTTGTTTTTTTATCTGTGAAATTTTGTGACATCTTCAAGCTGGAGTTATAGCTTCACCTACTGTCTTGTATGTGTATTGCATGCACAACACTTAGTTAAATTATTTTCTTCATGCCTTTATCATATAAATCATCCACAAAAGATAATGTGATCCTTAATAAGTTGCCATGATATGTTTGAGCAGATTATTTAATTCTAAGGATGTTTTTTATAAACAATTACTTAACTTTACCCATCTCTTTAAGTGTAGTTAAAGATGTAGAACAGTGGTTCCCAACCCCCTTCATGCAAACACTGAAACACCATGGACCCCCTGCCCCACACCGTGCTGAAACCATGCTTGGTTTTTATGCTTTCAAAAGTGAGATTCTCACCATAAATACTGTAAAGTCCTGTCCTTCAATTAAGCCAAAGTTAAATGAACAACATACAGTCTTAATTCTTTTTCTTAAAAAAGAGACGATGTTTGGTCATTAATCACAATGGCTCTGAATGTTCAAACCCTCGGGGCCCTCCTCTGCTGTTTGGGGGATCCCAGGCACTGATGTAGAATAGCTCTTTAAAAAATAAAAATAAATAGCTTGGTTGTGTGGGACAAACAAATGCTTTATTAGCTTGTTCCATGGACATCCAAAGACATAACAGTGTAGTTGATCAGTCACTGTGTTATTCATTTGGGAAATATGAGGTGTTAATGTTACAACTAGCTCTGTGGTCAACTTTGATAAAGAAATAATGTCAGACTTAAACAACAACAAAAAAATAAAATAAAAATAAAAAACAAAGAAATATTCCATCTTCTAGAAAACAATAAGTTACGAACACATAAATATAAAAACTAGGTGACACTTTAATTGAAACAGTTCAATTTGGTCCATAATATCAATCTAAATTCCCTTCAGTATTATTTAGATCGTTTCTTTTATCTAATTTATCAAAAACATTGTATGTGAGCCTTTTATCCAGCGTATACTGTGGTTACAAAAAGCATTCACACTGCCTAATGTTTTTCTGTTTAACATGGAAAACCTTATCTCTATTCTGAGATTGTTTAAGCAGAGGCTTTCCACATCCAGAACAAAGATCACTGCTGTTTTGAGGTCATGCCTATGAAGCTGGAACTTCTTAAAGATAGTTTGACATTTTAAAAAATAATCTTAAAGGCCTTCTGGTTGGGAGTTATGTTTGTAGTGAGGCTCTGTTGTGAAGTATGAAACATCAGCAAGGATTCAATTAACTTTGCTTAGCTTTCAAAATACTGGAAACCATTATTGTACATGGGTTGCTTGAGAGTTTAAAAAGAAAATCACCAATTTGTACATCTGATGCTCACCACATAACGCATGCAGAGATTTAAAATACGAGGGTAAGCCATTTGTTGTTGTGTTCATTCTCTTGTTAAAACAGCATCGCTAGCACAGAGAATTGATATTACTGAGCATTTACCCCCGACTTGAGTTTTTAAATGTGTCATTATGGGGAATTAATCCAGCATTCAAAAACAAAGATAGCCTGAGAATTGAGAAAAAAAAAAGTCAAAATGTGATTTATAAATGTGTAAAACTACTTGTGTGCAACTTTGTGTCGTCGAAAATAAAACTTCTAATTCAAACGCACATACCAAGCAATGAGAAACATCGATAAACAATTATATATACATATATATATATTTATATATGTGTGTATATATATATAGACATATATAAATATATATATATATACATATATATGTGTATATATATATATGTGTTTAACGTATAATAGAAAAGAGTTATTCTGCCATCATAGAATCTTTCCTATGAAATAATTAATAAATTTGCTGTACCCAGATGACCCAGTCTTCTATCAGACTCTAAACTACCAGTGTTTTGAGTCAAATGCAAAGCAGTTACATGTACAAATGTAACCTGACAGGTGCATATCAGGGCATGCTTGCACATGCATTAAACAATTTGTATGCACAGAAAAAAAAATTTTAAGTGCTAAATGTTAAATATTACTCTTTATTCTATTTTGAATGTTTAAATTAGTAAAGCTTTTCTGTGGGCCTTTAAATTGCTGGGTATTTGTGTGCTGAGTAACATCGAACTGTGAGGAACCAAAATGACACAGAAATTATTTGTGAATCATGTAACACACATCTGTGATCCATTTTGAGACTAAATTCTCTCCGTAAATCTGCCAGCTCTCCAAAAGTTAAGACACGACTGGAACTTGTCGAAGTTATCAAGTCCACTTCCTGCGTTGGATCTAAAAGCAAAACCAAGTACACGTCACTGACGTTGAATGACTTCTTTCTCTAAGAGACTTAATAAATATACTTTAAATTGATCTATTTCGCGTAATTTTTAATTAGATAATCTGATTTGGATACTGTACTCAGGTTTAGGATGTCTACTCTGCAGGCTATGGTAAACTTACATACTCTTCAGTCAGTAATCCATTCTACCAAAACTAAAAACAAGTTTATGCAATGATGGCTACAGTAAAGGTAACAATTATGAGGTCTGATATGTCACCAGATAAACAACACTGTGATTAAGTATAACTGCAATGGTAGCATTTTAATTAAGCTAGATTAAGGTGCAGATTCTGCAGAACTGATTTCTAAAACGATTTTAGATCAGCTGTGCGACACTTCTCTACATCTAAACTGTTACAAGTGGAGGGGAAATAGCAGAACTACAGGCCACTCTCTTCGCCACTCTTGCACCACATCATGGTGTTTATGTCTCTGTGCTGGGACTTTCCTCTGATGTCAGTATTTTCTGGAGGATCTTTTGGTAGAATGGGGAGAAGACCAGCTTGTTGAAGTTGACGAGGCGGCTGAAGCGAACAGTAAGCTCTTTTAGCTCCCTGCTGACTGGAGTAAGACCTCCTGGGAGAGGAGGAGGCGTCTTGTGTTGCCTGGACTCCAAGGCAGCTAGAAGGTAGCTCTGAACCCGAGAGTCTGCAAAGAGAAGGGAGTCTTTTATTACAGCCAAACACAAAAGGAACACTGAAGAGGGACATCTAGACAAGCAGTGATCGCTGCTCTTACCCATTAGCTTACGTACTGTGTTGTCAGGCTGGGTGAGAGCTGAGATTTGCCCCTTCAAAGTGCTCCTTCGATCAGCAGTGAATGGGGAGTAGCCATGCTGGCTTAAACAGTGACTCAGCTCCACACACAGTTTCTCACCGATGGTTGCTAAGGCCTCCTGTGCACTGAAAGATCTTACAAAAGACATCTGCTATGTTAAAAAAAAACTTGTCCTAGCAGAACAATAAAAGTTTATCGATGGAGGAAATAGTAGCATCAATATTTAAAGCCATGAAAGACGCATACTGATCATTAAAGCAAAAAAATCCAACCTAATTTATAGACAATTTTGTTAAAGTTACAGTCTTAACACCTAATAAACACACCCACACTGCAGCATGGGAAAGTGCTGTATCATTGGATTTTATCTTTAACAGTGATGTCCTGCTGATTAAGAGTTAACTTGCAGTAAAATCATCTGCAAGAAGAAGATGATGAAGGATTATTAAAGCAAAATTTAAAAAAAATAAAATGAATGTGAAGTTTTCTTTATAATTTCCCATTTCAAGAACAAATTCAAAAGATTGGGAGTAAAGTTGCAATAATAGTATAAGAAGGAAGCTAAAATACTGAGAATAAACTGCCTGCAAAGGAAAAATTTGTACTTACAGTGTGTGCATATCTGCTAGCAGGGCATTGACAGTGTTTTTAAGGGTCTCCATCAGTCCTGGCAGGCCGGATATGGCCTCTCCAGTTGTAGTGTAGACAATGAGGAGCACAGAGGAAAGCAGAATTAATCGTTCAGCCTCCTGCTCCATCTCCTGGAAACGAATCTGATCCATTAACACTGTCTGGAGAAAGAAGGAGAGAGAGAGAAAAAAGAGGGTTTGGTTGAGCAGTAGAAGACAAAGACTTAAAGCTAAACTAGCAGAAACTGAGAGGATTGAGAGTTTACCTCTGGGAAGGGGTCCGAAGCGTGATCCCACCTGAGCAGGCGAAGATATGCGTGATTATGGACATTCAGGGGAACGAGTGTGGGGGAGTCTTGTGAGGCAGCGCTACAACCACCCGACTCAGCTTCTCTCAAACATTTTACTGTTTCTTCAAGCCATTTTTCAGTGTAATCTAAGGCATCTAAAAAAAGGAAAGGGGACATTTTATTCTCAGTTACATAATAGATGATGTTTATATATATATATATTACATGATTTAGTAGATTTGGTTAGATTATTACATATCATAAGTATAGTATTGTGCAAAAGTCTTAAGCCACCCCTCTTTTCTTTTACATTTAGCTTCCAACCAGACAGACTTTTAAATTTTTTTAAAGTAGCCACGAGCAATAGTTCTCCAGGCTTTATGAAGTTTTTGGCTGCTTTTATATATTTTTTTTTAGCCCTGTCCTTTTATCTGACCATTTCCATGGGATTATTTTTATTTGCTAAGCAACTTAACACTAATTTTTGACTCATTCGAGCATAAAAAAAAGGCTCCTAACTCAAGGGATGAACCAGTGTTGTGTCTATAACGGAAAAAAACGTATCAAAAAATAAATATTTAAGTTACTTAGTTACTGTGTTATTAGCAGCACAGTTGTTCCCATCTCTTTAGCTCCATGTACAAAAAACATCAAAAAGACTTTAACGGACAGAAAATAGGATTTTTGTAGCAACAAAGTGATTCCCAAAGAGCTGGTTGCTGAAAACGTGGCATATCTCAACATTGTGTGCAGTGTATTCTTAAAACATTTTGAGAAACTGGACTAATGGAGGAAAAATGAAGAAGTGTCAGGACATAAAAAAATCTATCGACAGAAGATGAAGAGTATGTCAAAGACTTGACACCGGACCTAAGAGATGCATCTGGACCTTCAGTTGATCCATCTACTGTTGGTTGAAAGCCTTCTCAGAAAAGGTCTCCATGGAAGGGAGAAAAGGCTGAGGCATGCCACATGGCACACACACTGGACTGAAAATCAGTGGCAACAGATCTGACTTAGGGATAATCCTCCCTAGAGATCGGAAATCAACATTAGGATCATTTTGACAGAAATGGCAACAAAGGGCAGAAACATCCAAAGAAGAGCTTTGGAAAGTCATTTATGAATATAAAGGGTTGAGTCAAAACTTCTCACAGCAGTGTATGCTTAATATTATAAAAAATTTTAAGTAAATGTATCGCGATAATTTGTTGATGTACACAGCTTTAATCTTGGCCAAATTTCTTTTTTTGGAGAAAAAAAAAGCAAAAACTATCTCAATGGGATCATCATTAGTTCACGCTGACACCACAGTGCAGACTGAAGGAAAGTTGACTCCAGTTGAACTGATAACATGCTAAATACTGATTTACTGAATCTTCCATGACGCACAGCAACGGCCATTTTCCCGTTTGCTTCACTTTTCATGTTCATTGGCTGTTCAGTCTATCATAAAACTCTTGCATTGTAATTAATGAGTAAATATAGACGGGTCCCACAACACCAGTAACTAAAAAAAATAAATCCCTTTATTATTAAATTTAATTTTTGGCTTTAAAAATTTGACTTGTGTTTCTTCATTTGTGCAGCGCTCAGGTTAGAGGAGACGCCTGGAGTGTTGCTGCGTGACCCACCAGTCCAGCACCGTTTCTGTGGTCCAGGACCTCCCAATTAGGCAGTGAACAAAATAAGAGAAGTAAAGATAAGAAACCATAACAAAGATAGCCCTGCTGGTTTGCGTCAAGACGGGGGTGGAGCCCAGCAAGAAGAGAGACAACGAGGTTGTCTGTTAGAAATACAATTATGTTTTACTTGAGAAGAGGAAAAGAAAGAGGAAAGCACAAAATTTGCTTTGCCCCACTTATTTTTTTCATCTTTCTTTACCAGATAAAAAAAAACTCACTGAGATTAGAAATGCCTTTTTCAAGAGTGACCTGGCCAAGATAACACATAGCAAACAAAGAGGGGTCGTAGTTCCATTTTTAACATGTTAAAAATGCTAAGCTCATCAAACAGCCTGCTTTTTATCTTGTTATCTGGATGGACCCCAGGTCAGCATGGAAATGACTGCAGTATTACATCAAGGAGAGATTCCTTACTTGGTTGTTTCTCCAAAAACTCCTGGAACTTGTTCCGCTCATACTCAACCGACTGCTGCATGAGATGAGGCCTGATGCTGCTCAGGGCAAAATTGGCCATGTCCAACTTCATCAGGTCCAGCACAGAAAATATGGCCCTGAATGCACAGTGATCACAAGAAGAAGACGACAAAGATGAAGTACAAAATATAAATGGTTTTAATGAATTTGCATTGTCACAGATCGATTTTTCATTTGATCTTGCTGGGTCTGCTTTAGTATCGGCTATTTGGTAATCAAATCTCATCATTCAACTATAAGGACCTCACTCTACAACAAGCTAACTTCTGCACTAATGTAAGGGAATGAAATTACATGATCTAAAAATAAACTACAGCCTGGGACATGCAGCGCTATTAACAGTCGGATAGCATGTCTTACTTCAGCAGAGGCACAATTTCAGTAATATCCTTCAGCTTATTGATGTTGTCGTCTCTGCAGGGGGCGCACAGAGAGCCCATCATCCCGACAATAAACAGGGACAGCCGGCCAATGTCGAGAGCTCCGTTTTCAGCCTGCTGCTGGATTAGAGGCAGATCCAGCACCTCCTCAATACGGGAGCGAAGGCGACCGTGGCCCGGCAGCAGGAAAGACAGCAGTGACTGTATGAGAGAAGGGACGAGATAATGTAACCACATGTTAGACCGAAGACCCTCCAGATGCACTGTCTCTTATATGAACCGTAAATCTGTAGTTTGCTTACACAGACGAATGCATCTGCAACTGTAGTGCTAACAGTGAATGTGACTTCGTTATAATGATTATGAAAATTGTTGTAATTTACCGGGGTGGGACTGGAAACGCTTCCTCCCATTCCTTTGGAACAAGGACATTTCGTTGTGTTGTTTTCTTTTGTTTTTATTTCCCTTTTGTTTTAATTTTTTTTTCTTTAATGTTTAAAAACTTTCTCAAATAAATCAAATAAAATAATCTTCTATTCATTTAAAATCGCTCTGATCAGAGATTCTGCTTTAAATGTTTATATAATGAAAAAAGGACAATAAACACCAAACTGTTGTCCCATGTCCGATAAAGAATCTCAAATACACGGCACGCAGTTTTAACGAGTTAACAAAAGAGACGAGCAAGATGAAGTCGTATAAAAATCTTGAGACACTCGAAATTTCTTTATATTTTGCTTCCAAGCAGATCTGCCTGTAATTTTTAAAGAGGTCCTGAGCAATTGCTCTCAAGGATTTCTGAAGGTGTTTTGGATTTTTTCTTTTGACATTTTCAGTCCAGTCTTTATAAGACACTTTTTTCAAAGGAATGTTTTAACTGGATCTGAAAGCAATATCCTTAAGAAACAGGAACAAATCCAGCAAAGACCTGACAGAACCAGACAGATGCATCTGATCCATCTACTAAGTGAGGCCTCATCAGGTCTCAAAGGAACGGTTGCTGTCACGAGGTATGCCAAATGACAAAAACTGGACTAAAAATGAGTGGCAACAGGTCTGATGGAGGAATGAATCCTCATCAGAACCCAGACCTCCACATTATCGAAGCAGTGTGGGATCATTTGGACAGCCAACATCCAAAAGATAAGCTTTGGAAAGTCTTCCGAGAAGCCTGGAGAACCATTCCTGGGGACTATGTAAGGAAATTACAACAATACATAAGAGTTTTTGCTACTGTTCTTCTACCAAAAAGCATGTGGTTAAAAGTCCAGAGCATAGAATTGTAAGAGAGCATTGACTTCACTCGACTAATCAGCAATGAAAGCTAAATTTCCTGATGATCTTTAGTGAAACTAAGAACATTAGTGGAGCATCTGAGCATCTTACCTCCTTAATCTCTGCCAGAAGTTTTATAGCATGTTCGTATGATGGCGGATCCTCCTTCAGCTGAGCTTCCAAGCAATCCCAGAATGCTTTGTGCATTATCTCCTTCACCTTGCGCTCCAAACTGCATAAAGACAAAAGATAGTATCCTAAATCTGCAGTAAGACAAAAAACAAACAAACAAACAAACAAAAAAAATCACTCAAAGAACCCAAAAGACAGTTTCAGAATCAAATTACTTGATTTTTTTTTTTAAATGGATGACACATAATAATATACATATGAAATGTAAATATGCAAGATTATAGCTGAAGCTAATTTCCATCTTTAGTCCCTCGGCATACCAACACAATACAAAAAAAAAAACCTAACAGAATTAAATTAAAGTGCAAAATAATGACAACAAGAAAAAAATAAAACAAGATAAAAAAAATCTTAGATCAGAAGGAATAACCCATAAACCAGGATATAAATTGACATGTTAACGTTCAGACTACATACTTGTGTTACATAATATAATAAACTGCATCAGTTGGATTGCAGCAGTATGCCCAAATATTAATGTACTGCATTTTTCCAGTTTTACTGGGTTTTAACGTACCGATCCTATAGTTTACATGGGGTCATAAATCTGCTCTAGTCTGACATCCTCACCTTCCTTCAGGAGGCTCCGCAGGTTTAACCTGAAAAGCCTGGTTGACCATTATTTCATGAGCCAAAGCCATGTTAGTGACTCCTTTAGCCGTCTCCATTAACTCCTCCACAGAGACAAATCGAGCTGGGCTGGCTGTGGAGCAAAAAAAAAAAAGGTACATGTAAAAAAATGGCTTCCCAAAAGATGAAAATCAGAAGAGTCTTCCAGTTTAAGGCAGAATCACAAGATATTCATCACTTGAAGTCATCCTGCAACCAGCATGTCCACAAAGCTCTTTGTTTAGCAAATCTGCCCTGAAACAAAGTCTCTGTTCTCCAACCTCAAGTACAAACCAATTATAGCTATGAGCATAAACATGGAGTCACAATATTCCATTCAAATTCACAACGTTTTCATCTGACACGTGTAACGCTGCAAACGGGTTATATGAAGTTATCGTGTGATTGGAACATTTTAGTCAATCACAGCAGATTATATTCATTTTTTTAATGTAAAATACAAACATCAAAAAGTTGCCACCTATGGCATCAAAACTTTCAGACCATAACTTACTCTAAACTAAAGCTAAAAAGGTTCAAACTGAGGCAAAGACATTCCAGACCTCCAGTCTTGACTTTTTAAAAGGGGCTGTGCTGAACATAACATATTATCAGCATGTCACATGGCTAACATTCTTCTTAAAGACAGAACAAGGCAAACATAGAAGAACTCATCCAGTTTTATGGGTTTTGGTGTAACTGGGCAGAAACAACTTTAACTAAAGAATATAACGCCCAAAAGGTTACATTTTAGCTATAGGGAAACAGCTGTAAACCACAGGGGTTTAACATCACCAAAGCTTCAATTTCTTTCTATTTTTCTATAGAAATAACCTTTTTCTCTGGCAGGAATTAGCAGAGTCAGAAAGCTTACATATACTCGTTTAAAGATTTAACAGTGGGAGCACAGGCTAGCTTGTGGTCCTCCTAGTCCCTCGTTCTATGTCCACTTTCCTTTATAGTCCATTTCAAATTATGGCCAGTGGCCACGATTGCCAGAATAAAATAAAATAACTTTAACAAATACTTGGATAAATAGATAAATTGGAAAAAAATAAATAAATAAGAATAAAATGTTTATTAAATCTATTTTGGGACCCCACTAGAAGAAGATTAGTCATTTAAATAATAATTAAAACTAAATAAATTGAAAAACCTATTTATTCTTCTTGTACTGAACATTGCTGTGCCAGCTTCTGTCTGAACCCCCGTTTTAGCTCCTGTTTTTATAAGGTGACTTTGAGATGGTAAGTGATCTCCGTTCTGCATCCTGCCCCCCCTGTCTCGCCTCTCCTGCTGTCATGCAACAACAACAATTATTCAGTCATGTCTGCACAAACTCAGGGCATGTTGTCCATCAGTAACAACTCATTTTCATATCAGGGATCTCAAATAAAGTTAGCTAAAAATTAATTTTTAGTCACCTAAATCATTACAAAAACATAGCGCGAGTGGTGTGGCCCTTCTTTACGAACTGGGGACAAGAGGTACAACTTTACCTGGTGAAACCCTACAAAATCTACATTTGACCTCTGTTTGCTTTGTTTGAGGGGCACCTTCTGTTTCAGAGGTTTTTCTGAGCACAGACCTGGCCACCAACTGACGACCTGTCTTCTAATTTATGTCCCGGTGAAAATCAAAAGTTCATATTTAATAAATATCAAGAGCATGTTATTTT
>JBAMHW010000010.1:5495159-5512051 GCA_037177495.1 Rhadinocentrus ornatus
TATATATGTATAAATCTGGAAACTCCAATCCTCACACCTTATGGTGTGTTAGAATTTTATTATTAAGACCTCATTAAAATAAATAAATAAATCTTAATTTCTGCCTGTTGTTTTTAAGCTGAATGTTACTCTTGAAAGACTGAACAATACAGAAAAGGAAGTATTAATATTCTTTGTATTTAATATTATCTAATGGTTATAACTTACTACCTTAATATTACTCAAGAAAAAAACATGAAAAAACAGAGCTGTTAGCACACAGTGTTGCTAGCAGGGATATTTACCAAAGGTAGGCTAATACTGTATATACTTATCATATTTACTCAAAGTTTGACATATTTGAATCCACTGTTAAATTAATTTGTTAACATAAATGGGCATATTGTGCTTTTTTTTTTAAAGTGTAGGCGTTTTACGTGTTAGCTAGCTAATTAGCTAGCAAATTAGTCATTAGTTAGCTAATGACTATTTTAGCTAGTATTAGCAGTTGTATCAGCTGGTTTGACCCCAGTTTCCATTATATTTTAGCATGTTACTTTGGAAAAACTTGGTAAAAACCCACACAACATCAGTAAGTGTTTTGAATTAATTTAAAGTTTTAAAATATCAATTCATATTAATTTACTGTAAGAATTGCTTCGGAAGTCAAATGCACCTTTTACATGACAATGACAAACTGGCTCAGCAAATGCTTATGTAGAGGTGTGAGTCTGATCATTTTTGTGATATAAAGTGGATTATTATTTGATCGTTTTAAATATCAGGCATAATGTTGTTGATCAGGTAAAAAAATAATTTCAAATATTTATCTCTGAATTTAAAAGGAGAATGTTTACTTGAAACTGTAGATATTAAACTGTGGATATTAAGACAGTTTAACAAAAAGGAAAGTAGTGTAACTCTGGATACAAATAATTATGTATCTGTTTGTTTGGATACCATGTAGTATTTCTGGTTTTTAGACTGTCCTCCATATGAACAGATTCTGAATCAGGTTAATGTTTCAAGATCAGCCTCTAAAATCATTCTAAGTCTATTTCTAATATTCATAACGAATTGTTAAACGATCTGCCGGCTGCATGTAATCGCTGAATATATTTATTATATTATATATATCATCAGACTAGCACTGCTCCTCTATCTTCTATTGTCTAGTTTGGGCGAGTTTGTGTGAATGGTAGCCTCAGTTTCCTGTTCTTAACTGATAGGAGTGGCATCTGGTGTTGCAGCCCATTTGCTTCAAGGTCGGACGTGTTGTGTCTTCAGAGATGGTGTTCTGCATATAACCAGTGGTTAAAAGGTGTTGCCTTTCTGTAATCTCTAACCAGTCTGCCCATTCCTCTTTGACCTCTGACATCAACAAGGCATTTTGGTCCAGACGTTTGCTTCTCATTGTTTTTTTTCTTTTTTAGACAATACACAGTACATCATCAGTTTCTGAAAATGATTAGACCAGCCTGTCTGGCACCGACAACCATATCATGTTCAAAGTCACTTACATCCTCTTTCTTCCCCTTTTTGATGCTCAGTTTAAGGTTCATCAGGTCTTTTTGACCATGTCTACATGCCTAAATTTGTTGCTGCCATGTGACTGACTGATTAGCTATTTGTTTTAACAAGCAACTGAGCAGATGTACCTAAAAAAAAGTGACCAGGGAGCATGTGAACAAGTTAATGTACTCAAGTGAGCCAGAAGAAAAAAAAAATTGGTATTAGTCCCCATATAAATGTTTTCTCTGTGACAAAGGTCTGTTACAATTTACCTCCAACAGCTCAATATTACATGCTGTCCGTCGTGCTAGACTTGCTTCTTTTATGATCAGAGCTTGTATTTAACTTTTTGTTCTTACTTTACAGAGCAGTTAGTAACAACACTCATCCGGCGACATCACAGAGGTTATGCTGCCTGATAGAAATGTTGCAGTTTATTAGCTGGCAGTTCTTTGTGGCACAGAGACAGTGGTTAATGTTTGCTCATATGAGACACAGCAAAAGCAAATAAAGATGCTGTGTCTCACTCCCTCAGTCACACTTACAATCACAGTTTCACTTCCACATTGCCTTCTTCAGAGACACTGCACGCCATCACTTTGACACTCTAACACACATTTGCACTTATCCATCCTCAGCCTGGGGTCAGTGTCATTTTATGATAGTAGCCAATTCTATCAGGGGTCATTTAATTCTCCAACATGATTGATTCTAGCGCAGTTTAAATGGGAGAAAAAAAGGTCTGTTCTATTAAGAGATCAGTGGCTAGTGGAGACCTCCCACTTAAATAGTTATATTTTCCACTTGGTGTGCATTTGTGTGTGTATGTCACTCACTTTTGCTTATGTTGAGAGGACAGGCTGTTGGAGAGGACCATCTACAGGTCAAATTAAATAACGTAGATAATTTAAAAAGCATTGACAGTGCAATTTGTCCATTCAGTGTTATTGCTCTGACCCCTATTAGTGTCAATGGACAGGTTCATTTGAACCTAGATGGCTTATCATTGTGTTATTATCTCACAGCAATGGAAGTGGTGTAAAACAAAGAAGAAAAAAAACAAACCCATAATGGTCATGATCATAGTGATTGAGAAGTATTATGAGACTTTAATGTTCCATGCCATTATTTTTAGTAAAAATCATTTTGCAGTAAAAATTGCAGATGAGGAAGTAATTATAAGCCTGTAAGTGGGAAAGCAGAACATTACTTCTTATTAAACAGCCTATTCTATTAACCTTCTTCAACTAAATGTTTTTTAATCTGAATTAAGAGACGGAAGAGGCCCAGTGGGGATTGTGCCTTCCCTGGAGCAGCACCATGGATCTCAGTACAGACTCTGGGACACTCCCCACCCACGCCGCTGTAAGTTACAACTTTTGACAGCTCAAGATGCAATAACACTAATGAGCCATAGATTTTCTGTTTTACAACTCCTTTTCACATATTACAGTACATAATTAGACAAAGTTAATACAGTATGGACAATACACATTAAGTAAAATCTTACTCGCAGTGTATATATCCAGTATTTTATGTTTTGTCATGTCAGCTTTATTTAAGTTATCATTATAATTCAAATTATATATGTGTTTATATGTGAATATACACTACACAATATGTATATATTTGTATACAGTACATGCAGCCTGCAAGGTGAGGCAAGGCAATTTTATTTGTGAGGCCCATTTCTTACAGAGAAAGCAACTCAGATATAAACAAATATGAACAACAGTAACAGATTTAAAAAACAAGAATAAATCAACATTTAACGCTTAAACGATCAGAAGGTAAAGGAATAAAAAAAGAAAAGTTCACCTGCCAAATAAATTCATTTTCAGCCTAGTTTTAAACATTGCCACACTAGATGCTTGTCTTACATCTTCAGACAGCTGCTTAGAAGTGAAACGCAGCCACGCCATGTTTAGTCCTGTCTCTGAAAACCACCAGGAGACCACTAGCCAAGGTTCTCAGAGTCCGAGGTTCATAACGTCCTAGCAGGTCAGAGCTGTACCTTGGTACTCGACCATAAAAGGACTTGAACACAAGCAGAGCTGCATATGTAGGATTTCATCTCCACTTTTTATGTTGATAATAATGCATTTTGTGTATATTTTTTAAAATTTTATTTCCTTACATTTTGGTTGCTCACTTACCTTCAGGGGTTAAAAAATTATTCTGATTCGGATTTCTGATAACACATCTGATGTCTTGTGTCTTTTAAATGGAAACATTATTTCTTCTTCTGTAGTTCGGTGAGCCTGTGTTGGAGCAGGATAAGTCTTACTGCCGGGCAGAAATTGGAGGAACCATCTCACTACAGCTGCTGGAATTTAAAGCCAGTCTACTTGAAGTTATTGAGGAGTTGCATATTCGAAGGGTAAATTAGTAATTCCTTAAAGTGTTACGCAGTCGTCACGAAGCTGGTCCGACTCCTGAAAACAGGGCTCACAAAGCAAGATTTTCTCTGTCTGCTCTCTTTTCCTTTAACAGGAAACAAAAATGTTAACACAAACAGAAAACAAAACTTCCCTATATTTTTTACTTTATAATTGCAATAACCTGTGTTGGCAAAACTGGCCAATCAAGTATTATTACAGTTCGACAACAACATTCGTGCAACTTCTTTCATGCTTTCAGAGCGTGGACACAGCAGCACTTTAACACTTTATTCCAGCAGTTCTAATATGCCAAATGAGTACTTTTTTCTTAAACTTTGTACTGAATTATTGTCTCTGACAGTTGAACCTTGAAAATCCTGTGTAAGTGTATAGCTTTGAAGAATTTCTTACTTGTTGACTCAAATTGCATCACTAAATGCTCCCTGCTTGGTTAAAGGACAATGTAATTTCATAGAGATTTGGATTTGGAGTTTTAACATCCTTAGGGCAAGCCCTTCTGACCATCTGAATAAGATCATCTTGGTTTAATGTACACTACATCAGGACGAGGGTCGCATAAGCAATTTAACCCTTCACCAGTAAGTGTAGAGCAAATTCTTTCATGAAGAAGTAAGAAAAATAAATAAAGCCTTTGCCCCCTCTAGCAAGTACTTTTATCCTGAAAGGATATTCTGAGTATGCTTAAAGGTTAAAGGAGCAAAAATGGGATGTTGGTTGTTTGTTGCTTTTTGGTTTTTATTGTTATTGTCATGTTTACTGGGACACAAACATTAGGTGGTGCGACTGATCCTCCTCAGGCAAACTAGAGGTTTGATGCGTTCATGAGGTGGAGGGTTAAAAAGCAAGAGGATGTCATGATGGTGCCGGACATTCCTGAGCAGGTCAAATTCCAGAGTCTGCCTTTCTTTTTTTGATATAGTACAACTCAATGCTGTAGATGTAGTCAACTTTACTCTATATGGGAAAGCAGAAAGATATTTAGTAATATGTATACAAAAAGCACCATGTTGTGGCTTGATCATATGACAGAAAACTTGTGGATTAACTGTCAAACTTCTTTTCATTTTTATACCAGATACTGGCAGATACTTCAGTTCTTTCTTTTTAAGTGCCCTCTAAAAAGCAGTCATTCAGAACAGCAATTAAACGCTTGAACAAGTTGTGATATAAATAATTATAAATTGTAATAAGGAGTTAGTAAAATCAGATAGTAAGAGGTATAGATGGAGGGCATATATAGGGCTTTTGGGGGCTTAAGCCACCAGTTTAAGCAGTTTCCTATTTTGATTTATGTAGATCACCAACCTTAACGCTCATTTTTAAATACACACTTGGTAATTATCACCCAGTTGAAAAAATAACAGCCTTTTCTTTTTTAGTGCAGCACCATGCTGGTAGCATACTTTAATAGGAACTTATAAATAAACTCACTGAGTTAAACAGCTCCCACATGCACATAAAAAAGTCCCATGGATATAGAGAGCAATTGACTTTTACCTGCCTTCTTCAAGGGAAGAGGGAGGATAGGGATGGCTTTCCACAAATATCACCTCCCCTCCAATGTTCCTCTTCCCTTGGGTGTTTTCACAAAAGATACGGAGACTGAACCAGAGAAACTTACAGCAGTTTGCATTTGTGGCTTAACTTCAGAGTTTTTTGTCTAAACAGGGGGTGAGACAACGGATATTCATCCCTGTTAGATTTACCGACATATCTACTAAAGCAGGTGTTTGTAGGCTTTGTGTCTGACTGAGAAATATTAATAAATATTCTCCACTGAGTATCTGTTTAAATGTAATTTATGCTTCTTCATGTTTTAGGATGCAGAGACACGTTATGAGGATCAGATAAGTAAACTAGTGTTGGAGAAACAAGAGCTGGAGTGGGAAAAGGTCAATTTTAGCTTCACTTTTCACAATTTTACATGAGAAATAAGACAATTCACAGCTTCTTTTTTCTTTTCTTTTTTTTTTTTATATGAACAGGAATCTCTACAACATCAAATTAAAACAGCAGCGGATCAGCACACTGAGTCACTCACCACTGCTAAGAAGCAGGTCTGTCTTCATGGTTCGATGTTTATATCTGAAAATAAGACAATAACAATGCATTGAAATCTTCTAAATAATGAATTCTTTTTACTTAAGTTTCAGGCCAAAATACGAAGCATTGAGGAGGAGAAGGTACGAAGAGCTTATCCCCCAAAATGTCATTTTATTCAGTTGATGCTACAGTAGAGTTGTAAATTGACTCAGTCACAGGCTTGGCTTTCAGAGTGAATTCTCTTGCTTTTGTTGGAGACTTACAATAATAATATAACTTTTTAGGGGAAATGCCAGGTCACCGCGGAGTTAAAAGACAAGGCGATGAACAACTTGAAGGAAGAGCTGAAGTCACTGCAGGTACTGATGTGTACGACACTCCCAGCCTCCTCATTGTTTCTCTCGTGACCAGCAGCCATGTTTTTTGTTAAATTCAAGCTTAATTTCTTTATTATTATTTTAACGTTGATAAAGTCGAATAACAAAAAAGGGACGTAAAAAAAAAAAAATCATTGTCAAGGCCGCAGGGTGTTGTTGCACAGGCCTAAGCGAGTGTTTGTCTCCAAGCGTGGCACCACAGAGGTGATATACAGCCACCCCCACGGTCCACTGCACTTTAACAACCCAGCCATGTTACAGAGACAATAGAGACGGTTTTTGATATTCTATCTGGGAGACTCTGACTGCGGTGTTGACCTCAAATGAAGCCCATTCGTGTTCAATCTGGTGACACGGTCTGGTACAATTCTTTAATTTAACACATTTTCACATGAGTGACACTCAAGAATGAAGCGCTTTAATTGCTTTGTACCTTGACTATGTGTGAATGGTTCAATTAATCCTTAAGTAAATCTAAATTATCCACCAGCACATTTATTGCAATTGCAATAAAAGGTAATTACGATTGTGCCAATTTACCTTTTTTATGTTTTTAATTTAATAAAAGTCATGAGTATGGTGAATCTTAAGCTTATAATTAAATGATTTTCTTTTTCTTAAAATTTTTTAACATGAAACGGTTTTGAAATATGTGTTTTATCAGTTAAAATTGATATAGGCTAAACCATATGTTTTAGTTTGACTTACCTAAGAAGTCTGGATAAGAAAAAATTATTTGAGAATGTTATTGTTTATTTAATGAGGGGAAAAGGCCTAAACTAGACTTATTTAGTTACTTAAAAGTTTCCTGCTGACTCTGTGAGGGTTTACATTCCCAAACGAAGAATTACGTGATTGATTTTTGCCAATAATGTCCCCATTTTTGTCATTTTCAGTTGTAGCAGCTTCAAGTTAAATTTCTTTTAAATCCCTCTTTATTTTTAAAACACTAATTTAGCTCGTCTTCTTTTACTGCTGTTACACAGTTGCTGAAGTACAACTTGGAGAAGACATCAAGTGAGCTGGTAAGGAGGGATTTTTCATTTATACAAACTGTTGACAGAGGCCTGGTGGGAGGGAGAAAAATTAAATGAGGAGGATGAGGGACTGGTGCTAAGGAGGAATGGTTTTAGAGGGAAGAGCTCATCAGGAGTAACAGATAGGGAGTGTGTGACACTTTGAACTGCCAGCACAGCAGAGAAAATATCTCTATTAAAATCTTTATAACCGTTCTTCGCTCGGTTTAACCTTCTTTGCTGTGGCTCAGCAGAGTGAGAGGGAGTTAAACATAGCTGGTTGATTGGAGAGTCGGAGAGAGTTACTCAGGGGAGTGAGAATGAAAGTGAAGGGAGTTGGAAGAAAAAATCAGCTTGGCTTGATACAGACAATCAAAAAATAATGGCAGTTTGAAGAGCGATAAAGTGCTCTGAGGCATGAGTTGAGTTAATTCCTTCATCCCTCTGAAAGAGACACATTAGCTGTGTCAAACCATGATCATCTTCATCACTTGACAGCTGATTCAACTGTAGTATTCAGAGTCTGAATAAATGCGATGACACCATGCTCATCACCGAATTGCACCTCCTCCAGATCCCCCTCTGCACCTTTCTCAAATAATAAAAGTCTGCAAACTCCAGGGCAGCATCTCCATCTGTGAAGAGCTTACAATGGCTTTTGTCTGTCATGTGACTCAGCCCTCTACGCCCTCTACTGCACGCCATGTACACCCATCCCAAACAGTACCATTGTCAAGTATGTGGATGATACTACCGTGGTTGGTCTCATCACGGATAACCGTGAGACGGTGTACAGGGCTGATGTAGAGAATCTGGAGAGATGGTATTTGAAAAACAACCCTGTACTGAACGTTCAAAACACTACAGAACTCATTGTGAAACACATACAATACCACACTGTCACCACCTTCAGGTTTCTGGGCACTTACCTCTCCTCTGACCTCTCCTGGACAAACAACAGCACAATACTGGTGAAGAAGTCCCAGCAGCGGCTGCAGAGGAAGAACAACCTGGACCAGAAGCTGCTGGTGGCCTTCTACCACTGCTCAGTGGACAGCGTCCCCACATTCTGCCTGGGTG
Organism: Rhadinocentrus ornatus; assembly: GCA_037177495.1. Taxonomy (NCBI): domain Eukaryota; kingdom Metazoa; phylum Chordata; class Actinopteri; order Atheriniformes; family Melanotaeniidae; genus Rhadinocentrus; species Rhadinocentrus ornatus. Next base: position 5,503,569 of record JBAMHW010000010.1, read on the forward strand.
TGTGGTATTCTGGCTCCACTTCAGAGAACGGGAAGGCTGTGGAGAGGGTTAATAACACTGCCCAAAAGAAAATAACTGACTGCCCTTTTTAGGGAACATTTCCATATCCTCCTGTCTCAGAAAAACCAACCATCACAGGAGACCCCTTTCATCCCTCCCACCACCTGTTTGACCTGCTGCTCTCTGGTTGCCGTTTCAGGTCATTCAGGTCTCACACCTCCAGAATAACAGTTTCATCCCCTGGGTCATTCAAACCACAAACAGCCAGAGGTCCACCCTCACCTCCCTTTTTGAACTATATCATGACAATAAACCCTATTCCTCCTTTCTATTAATTCTGATGGCATTTGGCACATTCTTAAACTTTTGAGCAAGTACTAATAGGAACAATTAAAGATGGCAGAACCAGAGGAGATTGCTGAGAGGACTATAATCCAGTATGAGTAGAATTCAATGTGCAGTAGCCTACAACTTTTGAGGATTTAGGTGGCATACTGAGTGAGAAATGGACTTGTTTTTGTGTTGTAAAATGCCAGAAAACATGGTCCACAGTCAGGTGGAACATGGTCACAAATAGGTTTGATATCAGTCTTCTGACACATTTTGTCAAGTATTTGACAAAATTTAGTTTTAGGGAATGAATAATAATTTATTAATGACCGCTTTGATTCACGTGGTTTTTACCCGAAGAACTTTTAAGTAGAAGAGAAAAGTTGTTTTACTTTTTACAAAGATGTTCATTTTAACTATTGCCCCTCCACAGGAGCAGAAACTAGCTCTGCAGACCCGGACCAAGGACACCCACCTGAAGCAACTAGGGGAAGTGGAAAAACGATTCAGTGCCCTTTCCAGGCAGTGTGCCATGATCAAAAACGCTCACGAGAAACTGGAACAAAATGGTAAAGATGGATGGACTGAAAACATACTTACACACAAAAAATAAGAGTTTAAGTATTCTTTTGTTTCCTTGTATATTCCTGAGTTGGGAGCTTGAATAATATTTCACCAGGAGGGTCTTTGTTGTGCACGCTGCACTGCCTGATGTCTTAAGATGTAACATGCTGTTAGAGCAGTTACAGGATTTTTAGAGGATTTTGGTAAATGCTAACTTGACACTGTAGTATAATTCAGCTCATGTAGAATTTTAAAAGCACATTTATTCCTGTAAATTTGCTGTCGCTTCCTCCTTTTCCCTTCATCCACATATGAGTTATGAGCAAACTCACTGCTTCTTTAAATGCTCCTCTAGGACAATTATTTATAAAAAAAAAAAGAGTAAACTGTTAAGAAAGCAAGGAAGTCTCCAAGGTCAGCAACAAGGCTTGGTTGCTTTATGTGAACCATGAATGAATTCCAACACTACGAACACCAGAAGCATATCCTAGTCACACCAGACAGGATTGATCCATCACATTATGTTCCTGCTTTTTAACTTCTAACTCCTGCTGCTCACATATCTGATATACTTTGCTCTTTTTGGCAATGGAGCCCAGATGTGTAATAAGAGGTTTAAATATTTGAGGCTTGTAGGGTCTGTTGCTGTGAATGGCAACCAGTTGGCACTGTGGTGAGAAAATCCTTATTTTGTTGTTTGTGATTGTTCATCTTTAGCTTGTAGGTTTTATAATATCTCTTCTGATATACCTTTGTGTGTCACTTGTTAACGGCTGTATTTAACAACTGTAGTTCTGATATAGATTGTTAGTTTGTGTTATTCCTACAGTTGATGAGGCCATGAGAATCAATGAAAAACTGACCTCTGCTAATCAAAAACAAGAGGAAACAATTGTGTTACTTACAAAGGTATGTGAACTATATTTAGGATTTATCTTGATTACAAATTAATTAGCTCCTGAACCTTTAACATGCTAGTACATTCAATTAACAACAGTGAAATTTCATATTTGCCTTAAAGGTTATAAAAAAAGGTTTATATTAACTGCTTTAGCTTATCAGAGCTTGTGCTCTGTTTGATGCTCTTTAAGGAGTTGGATGAAGTCAGTAAGAAGCTAATTAAGGTCAAGATGACATCGGTTCGACATGACAAGACCCACAGTTCTTCAGGGAGGGAGCACCATGTACAGGAGCTGCACCAGAAACTCAACATGGTAAATTGTCATCAGTGAAAAAAAAAATGTAGTTATTTATTTTTTATTAAAGCCCACCGTTAATTGATTCTGATCTTATAAATGTCTAGCACAGGGCTACTCACTTCAATCCTACTGGAGTTGCAGTCCTGTAAGTTTTCAATGTGTCCCTGCCCCAACACGCCTGACTCAAACTAAATGGATCTAACAGGTAGAGGTTTTGCACAATGACTCTTTAATTTGAATCAGGTGTGTTAGAGCAGGGATACACTGAAAACTTGCAGGACTGCAACCCTTGGACTAAATTAAGTAGCTCTGAATTACCATAAAAAAAATAGCAATGCATTGCTCTTGTTCTTAAAAAATCTGTTTTTAGGAAACTGAAATGAATAAGAAACTAAGAGAGGAGAATTTAACTGAACGAACAGAAAAGCGGGTAAGAAACTGGACTATATAACTTAAACTTTTATGAAATGTGGGGTTTTTTACTAAGCGACAGAATTTAATTTGAGCTAAATTCAAAATCATGTGCAAATTCTGTGTGCTTGTGTGTGCATGTTGTTTAGGAGTTGATGAGGTGTCTGCAGCATACCCAGCAGCTGTTGTTGTGTCAGACTCAGACAGTGGGAAGAATAGAAATGGAGCTAAAGACCCAAACAGAAATTTACCAGGTGAGACTCTTTATATCCTGTACTGGTATATAAACTAATACATCAGCACTTACTGCTCCCCTGACCTTTTAATATCCTTATTTTAAACAGTTCTCTTGCCACATAAAACTAAGATTTATGCCACATTGTTCTGTCTCCCACTCTATAATATTTACTGATGTGTAATCTTGGATGGTTATGTGCTCTGCAACCTAAAGCAAACATTTATTTTTTTATCTGATAGTAAAGGTTTTTCTAAGTGGAGAGACTGATTATATTATATAGACAACACCCAACTACAGTTTTGTGCAGAAGTCCTGGTGCGTTGTAGATTCTTTACACATTTCCAGGAAAAAAAAAATATGTGAAGCAATTTGTTGGAAAACATATGGAGCTATGGAATACGCGGCAAAGCAAAGCTTGTTCGATTCTAACGGGCTTCGATATTTAGTTTGAGCAGTTTTATTCCTGTTTCTTTGGGACATCACTTTCATATCTAGTTGATCTGCTGTGCATTGATTCTTTTTTCTTTAGGGCTGACTTTTCTTTTGTTCTCCACTTGTCCAGTTTTCACATTTTTTAAGGATATGCACGTCATGCTAAGATATGCAAGGTTAAAAACAGTTTTGGAATCATTTTGTTAGCACAAATGTACCAATTTATGTCTGCCAGATTGTGTTATTTAGCTTCTCTTTCTTTACTTATTTTTATAGAGGCAGCTAAAGAATTGTGAAGAAATGGTGTGTCTTTATCGGTTCATCTTTTTTTGTATATGAGCTATTCATAAGTCAGCATTGGTGCCTAAATTAACAAGAAAAATACATTCCTCTGTAAATACTTGGGTTTATGGGCAGAATATAAGAAGCTAATGTTCAAATGCTAAATTCTGAAATACCTTCAAGGAGCCCTTAAGAACTACAAAACTTTTGATAGTTTGTGACAAAATATCCTTAAAGGTACAGTTTGTAGCTCATTTGGTTTTTTTTGTTAGCAAAAATCAAGTATCGCTTTCATAAATATGTATTTTACCAAAGTCTAATCACAACTGCATCCAAATGAAAGCGTTCTCGTAGCTTAGAATGAGCTGTTTATAAATACATAGGTAGCGGCACACCCGACTGGAGGCTGCCATGTTGCATTGCCATCTTTGAATACAGTCGCCAAATCTTTTACTGTTACTTGCTATATAAAATGCCAGAAACGACTAATTTGTTAGTTAGCCTACAGTAGAAAAGCTCCATTGCAACAGTTCTCATTTGTTGTTACTCTTCAGAGAAGTCATACCAGTAGGCGAGCGTGCGCTTCTTTTAGACGTAATTTCTGAGAGCTTTTTCTTGTGTTTTTCTCGTGTATTATTTATTTCAGCTGATTTGTCAACAGGATGGGGGTAGTTGTCCTCCTTCTAGTCAGACAAAATAGACCAAAGTAAAACCAGTTTCTCGTCGTGATTTAATCACCAGAACTGCAGCATTCTAGCGCAGAAATGTCTCAGATAATAATTATTTCGAATCAATACGTCGGCCACCTCCCTGGATAAATCAGCAGAAATACGTGTTATCAAACACAGAGTATTGTTACAGCACGGGATCTTCCTATTGCAGCGCTGACAGTCCACTGCCCTGCTTTGACTCCCTATTTCTCTCCCTTCAATAGATGATCTCTGATTTCACACAATAACAATAGCCATTAGCAGCAGCTTGGTACCAATACATGGAGGGCATGCTTGTAACTTATCGACTTAAAAAAAATATATGCTCTTCTGTACCTCATCACCTGACGTGACACTTGGACTTCTGAGAGATGTTGACATTTTCACATTAATAATTATCCCCGGTTTCCGTAGTTGTAATAACGCTCTCAAACGGTGAGGTTCCAGTAGAGCGCTACGCGGTTGCTTGCAGTATATTAGCACACCACTTGATGGAAATTATTTTTACACAAAAGAATTTAAACATGATTATAAATTCAGTTTACAGCTATTTGTAAATTGAATGTAGTCGACCAACAGCCACAACTGATGGAAACTATTGCTTGACTAATTAAAATTATGATGTGGACAGAGGTGTTATTACGGGCCTTGGTTTGTTTTTCTGCCTGTTTTCAACATAACTTAAAAAGTTATGTATAGATTTTGATTAAATTTTCAGAAATTCTTAGAAATGGAATAAGGAACAAGTGATTAACTAATAGGGGGGTTCAAGATTGTTGCCTGGATCCAGGATTTTAGTTTTTTAAGGATTCTTCACTATGGGTGGATATGGATAATTTTGCTAATCAGGCAAAAAAAAAAAAAAAAAGGAAAAGAAAGTGACTTGGTGGCTCTCTGTCTGGCAAGCCCCAGCCTTGCCTGACTACATATAAAGGTTTTATTGTCCAAATGGTAAATATGTAGCAATCCAAGGTTGTAAATGTGAGATAGGTACGTATCCTTTCTTTTTTTTTGTCTGGAAACAGAAAAAATCTGTGGTTATGAACAGGAGGGAGACAGAAAAAGTGCCATGATTGTGGAAAACATTGTGCAAGAAACTCTTGTTCCATCTACTTAGGACATAAAGTAATAATGATGTCGTGCAGTATTTAGGCCTTTATGGTGAAACTACTATATTTTACTCTGTGGATCAAATGTTATGCTTGCAGATGCAAACAGGTCTTTAAGAAGGACATCCTTCATTACCATATTTAACAGGAAACAGCAAGAAAAACATTTCTGTCCTACTGGATTTGTATTTATCTTTTGACTGTATTGTTCTTGCATTACGTACCGTATAATTCAAAGACTGGTATCAATTTCCAAGTAAGATAGGAAGCCAAGTGCAGAATAATTAACTAAGAAAAGGATTGACAAGTCTCTTGTTTGTCCCTTGTACAGACACTTAAATTACTTTGTGCTTATTAATTCTGAATACTAGAGAAAGGCCAACACCAGCTATTGGCTTCACACATATGAACTTCTTTCAGACCTGTTAAAATGATTATGAAGTAAATTTATACAGAAACAGAAATAAATGACAACTGTGTTCCTGCTCATAAATTTATTGAATATGATGTATATCACGAGTCTACATTTGTTAATATAATCCTTTCACAACTGAATGATTGTGTTTTTCTCCATTTATGGCTTTAGAGTTTATTGTCCTCTTCTCCTCACTCCTTGCCCACCTTTCATTTTTAATCTTTCATTCATTCATTTATTAAAATTATTATTAAAATGACACAAGCCACCTGATTTGTATTAGCAAGAAGTCTCCTGCCTTGTTTAAGACCTTCTGTTCACGTTAAGTAAACACATAAAAATTTAGTATTGCATTAAAATCCTATGGGCAATTAATTTAACTGCAGGCCTTTTGGCAAGAACATGAAGTGATGCGAGAGAAGAGCAAGGCACTGGAAGACGAGGTGGCCCAACTGACTGAGACCTACACTGCTTCCAAGACCACTTGGGACAAGGAGGTACAAGACAATCATGTGGCATGGCGCTGAACTGATATGTAAAAGACACAAGTGTTTTTTATGCCAAAATTAAAAGTTATGTCTGATTTGTGTTTGTGAACAGAGGGTGGTGTTTCTGGATCACATCAAGAGTGAGAAGGAAGATCTACAAGCAATGAAAGAAGCTTATGAAGAGCTTCAACAGAAACACACTGAGCTGTCTTTACAGGTCAAGTCACAGGCTAATCACATTAACGAACAGGAGGTAAAGTGTTTCAAATCACACAACAACCAGAGATGCTGTTACCTTTATAGTTACCAACTAAAAACCTTTCCAGGCTTTTCACGACTCAAATGATGGAAATTTTTTAAAAGAGTACAATAAAACTTTCAAACTGTAAACAAATTATGAAAATCTTCTATAAAAAAAAACCCCCAAACAACATAAAGTCTTAGGGCATGTTTGCAAGGTTATCAGTTTTTTCTAAAAATGCTAATTTCCGTTTACAAGACGATCAGAAGTGTTGCAAAAGGCAGCAAAAACTTGAATTTACTTTCAGTTTTTAACCATAATTTAACACACCGGTAAAAAAGAAACAATCCTCAGTATTTATACTGACCACCTTTATTGTTTCTAGAAAACAGAAACTGAATTAGGTTTTGGTGCAGCAAAAAAAAAGAAAAGAAAAAAAGTTGTATTTGAATTTTAAAAAGGCAATTTTTTAAAAAACATTTAATTAGTATATAAATTGGTGACAAGTGAGGGCGTCAGAATTGGGTGTAAAAGAAGTATCCACTAAAGGATTATGCTCATCAAACATCGATGGGGTGGAGATCTGTTTCCAAAATCGTGAAAGGATTTAGGCAGTCCGAGCAAATCTCAGTGAGTTAAGGCCAAGAAGAGAAATACTGTTGGATAGTCCTGACTTTAGAGCTCTCAGGTAGCTCTGGATGAGAAACCATCATTCCACTATGATTAAAATCTCCACATGGGCTCACTAAATGAAATCAAGGCTTGCTAAGCATACAGCAAGTGGTCAGTAGGAGCAAACTATCAACTAAAATAAAATTACCACTAACAAGCTTTTCAGAGGCATTTTAGTGCATTTATCTTTTATCTTAATGAAAGAAAGAAATGCTGCATCCTTAATGTTTTTTTGTTTTTTTTTCCTTTGCAGATGAGAGACAACAGTGTTTCTACCCAACAGTTTTTGTTAGTGGTGGAGAACGTCAGAGATGCAGAAACTCTCAATGAGTCCACCTCAGTTTACGAGCTGCCTGGCTTAAGCAGTCTGCAGCACCTGGTCTCCTCTCCAGCCAAATATCCTGACCGTCTGGAGGACATAGGAGCTGTTTCTGAGTTGGCTGACATGAGAGCAAGTGGAGGTCAGCTAGCTAACTATAAACATACAGCAGATATTTATTGGCTTTAATTTGAGAATTTAATCATTATTTTGTACATAATGTGAAAAAACTGTAAAAGTCTACAATACATGAAAACATTCTGCATCATTTGTTGTTGTTTATGAAGCTATGCAGTTTTTAAAAAAAATATTTCTAACAATGTACATTTTGAGGCATGGAGGTAGCGCTTGGTGGCCGGGTCTTTTGCCAATGGGGCTTGGTCGGGCTCAGCCCGAAAGGTTGACATGGGCCCCCCTCCTGTGGGCTCAACACCTGCAGGAGGGGCCATAGGGGTCGGGTGCAGTGTGAGCTGGGCGGCTGCCAGAGGCGGGGACCCTGGCGGTCTGATCCTCGGCTGCAGAAGCTAGCTCTAGGGTCGTGGAATGTCACCTCTCTGGCGGGGAAGGAGCCTGAGCTGGTGCGCGACGTTGAGCGATTCCGGATAGATATAGTTGGACACACCTCAACGCACAGCTTGGGCTTTGGAGCCACTGTCCTTGAGAGGGGCTGGACCCTTCTCCATTCTGGAGTTGCTCCCGGTGAGAGGCGCCGAGCTTGTGTTGGCATGCTCATTGCTCCCCAACTTGGCACCTGTATGTTGGGGTTTACCCCGGTGGACAAAAGGGTTGCCTCCCTCCACCTTCAGGAGGGGGGACTGTTGTTTGTGCTTATGCACCAAAGGGCAGGTCAGAGTACCCACCCTTTTTGGAGTCCTTGGAGGGGGTGTTGAAGAGCACTCCTTCCAGGGACTCCCTCGTTCTGCTGAGGGACTTCAATGCCCACCTGGGAAATGACAGTAAGACCTGGAGGGGCGTGATTGGGAGGAATGGCCCCTGTGATCTGAATCCGAGTGGTGTTTTGTTGCTGGACTTCTGTGCTCGTCATGGATTGTCCATAACGAACACCTTGTTTA
>JBAMHW010000010.1:5512151-5540568 GCA_037177495.1 Rhadinocentrus ornatus
CCGCAGGGTGGCTGGGCTCTCCCTTAGAGATAGGGTGAGACGCTCGGTGATCCGGGAGGGGCTCAGAGTAGAGTCGCCGCTCCTCTGCATCAAGAGGAGCCAGATGAGGTGGCTTGGGCATCTGGTCAGGATGCCTCCTGGACGCCTCCCTCGAGAGGTGTTCTGTGCACGTCCCACCGGAAAGAGGCCCCGGGGAAGATCCAGGACACGCTGGACAAACTACATCTCTCAGCTGGCCTGGGAACGCCTCGGGAAACCCCCTGATGAGCTGGTGAATGTGGCCGGGGAGAGGGAAGTCTGGGTTTCCCTGCTTCGGCGGCTGACCCTGCCACCCGACTCCGGATAAGTGGCAGATAATGGATGGATAGATGGATATACATTTTGTTCTCTTTCAGGAAAAGAGCAGGACAATCACAATGAACACATCTTAAATCATCCAGCTGTGTTAGCCTGCCCACTGTTGACCAACAACCTGTCCAGCCACTGCAATAACTCTGAAACAAACTTAGAGATCTTGGCTAAAAACATGAACAACTCTGAAATTGAACACAATATTGTTTCAGATCTAACTGTGTCTAAAGAAGGTCTTCAGAGCAAACTTAGCCATGTAAGTGGCAACACAACTGCATCCAGCCCGCAGCGTGAGTCAATGGATGGATCTGGTAAAGAAGATTTTCTGACAAAAGAAAAATATGAAGACAGCGACAGAGAAATCAATAAGAGAAAACTGGGAAGGGAAATTGATGGAAAGAAAGATAGAAACACAGAGCAAGTGGTTAATATTGCAGTTCAGCAGAACAGAGAAGAATTTCAAGAAGATGTGAACGATGCTGGAGAAAAAAGAACAGTCGTAGCACAAACAACAGATAGAGCAGACATGCATGAGGATAATGTGGGGTCAGCAGAGGGAACAGGGAAGACCTGTAACCCCAAAACAGAAGATAGAGCTGATGGAGAAGTAACAGATGGAGTGAAAGAGAGAGGACAGACAGCAGAGCACGCAGCAGAAACACAGATATCAACTCAGACGACTACTGATACAAGTGAGAAGAGCCTCACATGGCAGGTCAATGACTTCATGGACACTGAGCCGCCTCTGACTGCCTGTAAACCCTCACACATCTCTCAGAAAGTCACTCATAAGGATGCTGACAGTAGCAGCTTGAATAACGAACATAAAGTCTGTTCAGATGAGCACCAGAAAGTCACAGAAAATGTGCTCCCTCTGTGTCAAGATGCTGAACCACTTAATCAGTCAATTTATCGGAGTCTTGATCCATCCAAGGAAAGAGCAGATGAAGTTCTCATTCAGTTGCCTACATGTACTTCACAGATAAATGTTGCACCACAAGATGATCAGACTCACGGTAATACTGATTTCCAAGAGCAAAAAGCAGATCAGACACAAACTAAAACGTGCAGTCCTTCAGACATTCTTACTTATGTGAAGCCGGCAGATAAAACATCTGATACATGTGTGAGGGAAGAGTGTGTATTAGTGAAAAAACTCACTGATCAACAACTGTTGTCTCAGAGTTGGGAAACTGCAGCACAGGAGAGCAGACAGCTGATGTCTGATGGTAAAGATGGTGCAGATCAGTGGAAGCAAAGCCAGTCAGGTGGAAGCAATACCCGTGAGACTGGAAAGACACCTGGGACCACTTCATGTTTAGAAGAAACAGAGGAAGCTCCACAACCTGAAGTACAAAATGAGAATTGTGAGGAGCACATACAACTAGAGAAACTGAAAGAAGCAGGGAATGCAGAGATAGCTAAAAGGCAATTAGATTTGAAGCTGTCTGCCTTTCCAAGTCCTGAGAATGGCACATCATCAAAAACTGATTCTGATGAGTCATCTCTGCCCAGCAAAAAGACTTACAGACCATTATTTGAATGGGGAACTGCTCAGACAAAAATACAAAGCTCCAAAGCCAAGTCAGATGTCTCCGTCCTGCATCCGTTCATCCAGGTAGAAGAAACTCTTTCCATACATGACTAGTGAAGTTGTTTCTCAGAGCATCAATTCAGAACATGCCTTTTATCCTCTTTGTTTTGTCTCTGATTTCCATTTTTTCCACAAATGTAGTTTTACAATGGTTCAGTATTTTCAAGTAATGTAAAAATGATCATTGCCAAAGTGAGTAAGAGAATGCCACATTATGTAAGTTTGAAAGCCATTTAAAAAGAAATATGTTGAGTTTCCTAAAACCCACTTTGAGTTACATGTCTCATTTAAGAATTAGACCATATCAGTTTTCCAGATAAAAAGAAAATCAGTACATCTTTCTGTTAATAGTAGTGGAATTTCTCAATTATTATTACAAAAGAATACAATTAACAGGGTGCTCTAAGCAACTGAGACACAACTTTTTCTATGAAGATGTGAGTTTTGTTTTTGTTTTTTTAGTTGAAAAATGAGCCTACAGTTTTAAATTTAAAGAACAAAAGACACATAAGACAGTTTTTTACAAAGCACTGTTTTTTTTTGTTGTTTTTTTTTCCAGGGAACCGGTATATGTGCACCACATACCACTGGGCCTGGTGAAATACATGGACATTCACTTAGCACAATACCCAGGTTCATCACAAATAAGTACAACAAAGGTGATAATGTTGTTATTCAGTAAAGCAAAGAATAAAACTGTTGTCTGTTGTTGAAAGGGAATATCTTACATAGATATCTTGTTGTACATCTGTAATTATTACTCTAGCCAGTCATTATTTCTTTCTTTATAGCTGTTTCTTGCTGTAATCTCACCTCATTTCTCTCAGTCCCCTTGGTGATGACCAGGGCTTCAGATCTGTTCAACACTCCCAGTGCTTCTGGAATTGCAGCTTCCTCCAGAGGACAACAGCAAGGAGAGTGGGAGGCAAACGAAGAGACCTACAGAGAGACAACAGAAGCAGATATGGTTAGTTGTTATAAGTGTCAGATGCACACATCTGTCCCTGGGCTCCTGGGGCCCTGGACCCTTCGCTCTGGCCGCTCTGGATGGCCGGTCCCTGGCCCACTGACGACCACGGGGTGCTCTGGCTGGGGCTCTCTTCTGCCACCCTCTGGGTCTTTACCTTATCTTTAAATTATTTAAATACTACTTTAGATAAACAAAAACACAACATATTACACTCTGTCATTATTTATCAATGAGCTACAACATATAATCAGTTTGTGAAAAACTGAGGTTATACTAACTAGCAGTCATGTGCTGCCAATCACCAGACAAACATGATCGTCATCGATGTAAGCACCTCTATAAAGGCAAAAGTTTGGTTAGTTTGTTTTTCTGGAGCATGTAGGTGTGTGTTAGCATAATGACAAGGAGGAAAGACATCAGCAATCACCTAAGGCTACATTCACACTGCTGGAAAAAGTGTCTCTCATCCAACTTTATGTCCATCTGTCACCTATTTGTTACTTACAAAGAAAACCCTTCTTCGGGCCAGATGTGGCCCGCGAGTCTTGAGTGTATTAATATATATAAATGTTTTGTAAATGATTTGTTGTTTTATTGTTGAGCACTTTGGTAAAAATGTTGTGTTTAAAAGGCTCTATAAATAAATTGGATTGGATTTTCATAATAAATAATCCATAGTGAGAAAGATTATTAATTTGGAAGCAATTCAGACAGCATCCAATCTTCCCAAGAGTAAATATTCCAGCAAGTTCAGACTGTGCAATCTTCAGAAAAATTGCAAAAGCCCAACCGTTACATATCAGCCATGTTAAATGTTCAAGTTCGTGACAATACAATTAGAAACTCATTGAACAAGTATGGCTTTTGTTGAAGGGTTGCAAGAAAAAGCTTCTCCCTAAAAAATCAGAAGCAAAACATAGCAACATGACCGTAATTACCTAAGCATAGTGGAAAATTCAATGTCTGCTGTTAAAGCCTAAACATTCTTCAATTCGTCAATTAATTGTTGAACATCTGGGAACATCTACAGTATTATAGCTAACATCCCGAGTTTCATCATTTTATACAATGTGTCTGTGTTGCAGCTAGAGGAATTTGTCTTTTACATCAAGTTGACATGTCGCTTTAAGAACTAGACGTAAAAATGGCTTTTTAAGAAGTATGTGGCCCAAAATCTCACTATAGGAGATTGTATAAGAGCCCAGGCCAACATGTTAAACACAACCCACTTAATATACAACAGATTTAAAACACTTTCTCTCTTTGAGCCATGTTAACTCAGGCGTTGAGTGAAAGGACGTAGCTGATGTATATCGAGCTCTTAAACGGTTCGTAGCAGCCAGACGGACAGAGAACGAATGACCTGTGGAAGAAAATCTACCTAATGATGCTTGGGTACCTCTTCTCCCTCACTTACTCAGTCTTTATCTGTCTCACTCTCTCTCTTCCGCTCTCACTTCATCATTTGTCTTTCACTCACTCTCTGCACCCTCCTAATATTTTCCTCTTTTTCACTCTCATTCTCTGGTCTGTCATTCTGTTTTATACGATCCAGGTGTCGGCAATTGAGGGAGATAAAGCACTAGGTGCCTTGAGTACAAGGGGGAAAAAATGGTCAGATAGTTTAACTAATGGTGGTGACAGCCAAAACCTTCATTTTTGTCTGGCCGGGACGCTGGGAACGTCACACAGAGTTCAGTCTGGGTCTGGTTACTCTCTGGGCGGGATACTGTTACATATTATTTGCTACTGCTTTTTACCTGCCTTGTATTTGTTTATCAGTAATTGTTGCAATCCCTCAGGAGGCCTCAGAAAGAATCAAACCTTGAAATGATTTTGATTCACAGGAAAAATATAACCCAAACACGATTGCTGCAAAGTGATGGCTGTTTTGTTTCTTTGTTTTTATCATTTACATAGGATAGAAGAGATTCTCTGTCCACCAGTTCTCTCCCAGTTTCCACCTCTTCCAGTATGGAAAGTAAAGTGTCATGGAAAATGTCTGCAGAGTGAGTACATTTTTAGGAACACTGAAACTGAAAATAAGATTTGCTTCATTTTCTATTTATTTCACAAACAGGTAAAAACTGATTTAAGCTTATTTCCAAACCCAACTGCGATATGTTTTGTGATGAATTTGATTAAAAACTAAACGGTAAGTGGACTGTATTTATGTGAGATTTTTTAGTCTTGTTGACCACACAAGCTGCAATCCACATTCACCCACTCATACATACATCTTTAATTACCATTTCTTCACTTTTACAGCCAATACAGTACAATACAATTACACAACCAATGGATGCATCTGAGGCAACAGTTCAGTGACTTGTCCGAGGGCACTTTGAAATGAAGCCACTAATCAAACCATCAACCTTCTACCCCATAGAGGTGCATGAAGGGTCATGTAGGATCTCAACTAGTGATCATCATGTTATGTTCAGATATCAATTGTCAGCATGTCACCAGTCATTTCACCAGTATCAGGCATCTATTAACTAGTCTGTTGCTTTTGCCGGGAGGAAACTTAAAAATATTGAATATATTATTAAATTTAAATGTTAAATGTTTAGAGGAAGGAAGCAAATAGTGAGATACTGTCTCTTACAACAATGATCATTAAAGGTGATGCAAAAGAGAACAAATTGGAGCTTTTCCAGAATACCACATGTTCTGTTTGCATAAAGATGATTTTCTAAATCTTCATTTCAAGTATCTAGTCTGGATTACATTCAAGTAATGTCATGTTTCCCTTTAAATCAGATGCAGCAGAGCCCCCTCATCTGCTGCAGGTCCTGGTCCAGAGTCCATCTGGGAGCCCTCCTGCTCCCAGGAGAGGGAAGATCAGCAGTCATCATTTAGAGCCCAGATCTCAATAATCGAACAGTTTCTCAACACTGAGCGGCTACGTATGCCCAAAAGACGACGAACTGAAAACTGAACCACCTGGTACCGATATCCTTTCACATATTTGGTGATTGTTAATATTATAAATATTGCAGCCTTTCATTTTATTCTTCAAGTTTTTACCTTTATCAAATGCATTCCTGATTTTACTAAATTATATTAATTCCCTCAGATTAGATTATTGGTCAGTGTTGAGACTTGTGCAGCAAGGTCTAGTTTTTACACCATCTGTTCAGTTTACTGTTAAACATTTATCTTTTTGGAGGAAAAGTAGGAGGGATTAGTTGTTCATTTGGATGTTAATAAACCAAAGTCAGAAGTTCTAAATGTAGTTTTAGCATATAGCTGTATGTGTGTAAACCTTTGGTTTGCACATGGATTTGTGTGCAGTTGCTATCTGAATGTTCTACGTAAATAAATTGTTCATTATGCTTTACATGACAAAAACTGGTAAAACTCAATATCTACAGACAGCTGGCTCAGCTTTGTGCTCATATTTATCATATACTAAAATATATAATCAGTAATGTTGTATTTGTATTTACAGTATTGTATATTTACAATATGTCATTATATTTACAGCACGCAGCCAGATCAATAAGGAGCCAGGCTCCTGTGGTTAGATTAAGGGTATGGGAACAATTAACAGGCTAATTAACATCCTAATTAACATTAATTTCACGGTCAGGGTTGAATGTCTCAGAGGAGCGTTAATTGTGGAGGCACCTTTGTTCTGCGCCATGTTGTTTTTACTACAACTGCTGTTGCTGTTGGGGGTAATTACTAGTTACAGCAAAACTGGTTTGGCTGTGTTAACACCTATTAACTCCAATTAACAGAGATAACAATTAAGAAAACAGTCCTAATTAACAGAAATCAATTATTGATCATGCAGACTAATTAACTAACTCTAACAAGCTTGTCTTTGACTTTATGCTCCCTCTGTGGATCATAAAGAGCATGAAGCAGTTGACCACAGATGTTCAGATTCTCATTAGTTCTGCTGCTGTTTACAGTGTGTGGTCTTCAGCAGGTTCACCTTCAATTTAATTTAGGTTTGTAAATAGGTTGGATGAATACAAACAATAAATAATGTGTCTGTATTCATATTCCTTTTTTTTGTACACAATAATTATTCCCTAAGCTGATTTTTGTAAAGCAAAAATTATGAATTTTGCTGACTCATCAGTTCAAATCAAATCACATTTTATTTTAAAGCACTTTTCATGCAAAAAGCAGCAAAAAGTGTTTGCCATAATTAAAACAACTTATGCATATTAAAAATAAAACATAAGCCTTCACACACCAGTTGCCACAGACATTTCAGCAAAATAACCAACCTACTCTTCAGTAAAATACATCATATTACATGTCTGTTAAAAAGAAAGGGAAAAAAAGCAAAGTTTCAATTGCAAAACTTATTTCAAATTTTTTCTTTTAATTTTGGGACAGAAAAGGATTGTTGTTGCCTAGTGTTAGAAATGTTTTTTTTCTTTTTTAACATAGGGATGAATTTTCTATTCTCAGCTTAATCACTTCACTTCTGTTTATATGTAAAACCAAAGAGTCGGGGAATAATGATTAGGATGTAACCTGCTTCTTGCCAGTGAGCAGCTACGATAGGCTCCAGCCCACCCCTGACCCGGCTTTAGAATAACTTGGTATAGATATGGATGGGAAAAATAGCAGCAAAAGGAATGACTATGGGTTAACAACATCTACTCTCTGTAAGGTAGTGATCACTAACTATGGACCTTTTGGGCTACTGTCCTACGGGTTTTAGATGTTTCCCTGCTCCAACACTGAATGAAGGTCTATCTCATTCAAATTTATTGGATTCTTCAACAGCTTAAGTTCTGGTCAAACCTCTTAACCATTAAGTTGAGTCAGATGAGTTGCAGCACGGAAACAAGCAAGGGAGACAAGCTCTGCACTAGTCTGCTATTAAGCCATTGATTTGATTCAGGCGTGTTGGAACAGGGAAACATCAAAAGTCTGTAGGACATGTCATCTTGGTATTCAAAGTGATGTCTTAGTAAATAGATTTTTTTTAGCTTTTTAATATTGAAGTTTCAGTATATAAACAGCATCTTACTGCAAAATACTTTTTCATTAATTAACATTAATCACATCATAGCCCCACCAGATAAGTCTATGGGATCATGATTAATTAGACCAGGGGTCTGCAACGTTTACTAATAAAAGAGCCATTTTTACCCACTGTACCACTGAATCAGGTGTCTAGCTCTGGACCTCGAGGGTCAGGTGCTCAGTTTCGGGACTTGATCAACTTCTTTAAGTGTGTTTGCACCTCTCAGGTTTCCACGGAAGTTTATATATATATTATTTTATTTATATTATTTATTTTTTTACTCATTTCCAGCTTTGTACTTTTCAGCAAATTCTGTGTTTGCTCTGGAAATGTCTTTCACTGTTAATCTTTTGTTGTTTGCTAATTTCTAACCACAAATCAAGCAAACAGGTGAACCAACATTGTTGGCAATGGATCAGTCCATGCAGAATTCCACATGATTTTCTTGTAGTGACAGCACGGAAGAGTTGAAGAGACCCCTGAATTAGACAGTAAAGAAAAAAAATTTGTGTACTTTTTCACAAAACATAATTAAACCTTTATTTTTGAAGGTGAAAGAAATGGCTGTAGCTGTTCATGCTGAAATATTGTTTTGGTAAGATCCCAGAGGCCAAAACTATGGGAATTATCTGTAGAAATTTTGTTAATATAATATTTGTGTTAAGATGCCCTCTGAATTGAAGTGTAGTTAAAGAATGAAGTATTATGAAATGGTACAACTTTGTGCTACTACACCCCCCCCAAAAATAAAATAAATAAATAAAACCATATCTGAGTAATTTTACCTTAATTTTTCCACTGTTGGTCACAAAATATCTCCTTATAAGAGTTTTTCTCTCATAGTTAAATGAATTTTAAACTAAAGGAGTAGAATTGGGTAGGGATTTTATGGACATGTCCCTACCAATGTCCAGCAAGTCCTTACTTGTCCCTGCCATTTTCTATTGTACAAACAGGTAAGGGATCTGCCCTTTCTGGACTTTATCTGCAATGCGGTAATAATAAAATATAAATTATAAGTTATAAATAGTAAAATAAAATAAAAAGTCAGTATATATAATTTTGTGTTTTCAATTAAAGTATAAAAATTATGACGTAAAAATGAACATTTCCTCTAATTTGGCTAATTCTGTGCAATTAGTCAAAATGGTCACATTTAGCTTTTTGGTCAAAATAATTACAAGTATGAGGATGATGACGCTCTAAGTTAATGCAGCCAGTCAGGTTTTGTGTTTTTGTCTTGGACCTTACTTAGTTAAATATTTAATTTCTTATCAATTTAAACTTCCTGGGACACAACACCTGTATCTAGAAGGCAAAAACAAACAAAATTTTTGTTTATTTAGATTTTCTATCCACCTAAATTACATGATATTGGACATAAAGATATATAATAAGTGCAAAAAAAACAAAACAAATCAAAAGAAATAATAATAAAAAAATAAATAAAATAAACTCATTCCAGGGGCTATTGTTATTGGTTCAAACTTGACTGGATCTCTTTTGGGAAACAAAAATTTTTGTTTTTTTCCACAAATTGCTAAATCATCTCCGCATCTTCGATCCTCAGCTGTTGACTTGGTGAAGAAAAGACACCTTTGTTCCTTCAAGCTTTCCAAAATATTCCACTCACATTTTTAATTTTAGGAGCTCACATTTTAATGGTAGCACAAGGTCTGCACTTGATCCATCCAACTACACCAACTGATAATGAATACGCCTGAATGTTAATGCCCTCATAAAGAAATCTGGACTGTTTGACGGCTGAGCCCACCTCTGCTGACCCTTATCCTTTCTGGGAGGAAGGGAGCGGGACAGGAGGAGAAGCGGGGGGAGGTGTGGAATATAAAGGACCTTATTTTAATACACTCACACTCACAAACACACTGGCGTCCTGTATTTCTCTCAGTTTTGGTTTCTCCTCGCATGTTATTGCGTGCACATACACACTCCTCTCTTCTGAAATGTTGGCGCTTTGAAACAGCCAATTACCCTCTGGGAAAGGGAGGATACCTGCTGTTAATTACTGCTCGTGGTTTTATATGGAGGGTAAATAAAGAGACCGCTGACATTCACATTCCATCAATGCGTCCCCAGCACATACACTGGTGTGTGTGTGTGTGTGTTATAATTGATGTAAAAATAACTGCTCATGGATGAGAAAAGAAATATTTTAATAACTTGTCCAACCTGGATGACCAAGTTCATGTTCTACTTAATACAACACACTAGGTACAACAATAAGTTTCTAGGTGTAGAGAAAGATAATTCAGACTTTCAGACTAATTTTGGCTATTTTGACTGACAACACATGCCCCGGTTTTCACCTCACAGGGTTAACAAATAGATCTTAGTATGAGTGAATCTCTTTCTTTTACACCATATATTCATCAGCTGGTAAAAAGGTTGAAACTGAAGGTGTTTTTTTGTATTTCAGAATAAAATCTTGTCTTTCACATGAATAACAAATAAAGGTCAGTTGATGCCACTTTTTTGTTGGTTTTAGCATCTGGTGATGTTTTGTATATGCATGCCTCATCTCAGTCCCCAGAGCATGAGTCTATTGTGTATCACAGGGCAAGGAGGTTGATCACAAATGTTGGATCCTTTTTTACTCATTATCATTGTTTATCATACAAATGTGTTGGATAGTCGTCTTGTTCATACAAAGGTGAAGACAAAGTTACAAAGTTGTTTTTGGCCTACTTCCCTGCCACCTCTCAACCTTTCTTCATCTGAAGAGTTCAGAGCCTTATACTTTTGGTTCACAGGATTTTTCTTTTATTTGCTACAGTCCCTGAATGAAATAAGGCTGAACATAAAGCACCCATAACATATTTTCAATTCCCAGCGTGCAAATTGAGATTTTATGCTACTTCCTTTGCCTTGCAATGAACTGCAAAAGACTTGACACTTCATGACTTGGTTGCATTTGACCCTTTTAGGAAAATCCTGGATGGTTTGGAGGCAGTTGCACTTGTTTGTAATGTTCTGCTTTTTTTTTCTTTTTTTACCTTAGTCAGTTTGTTTGTGTTTTGTTTGTGTCTTTGTACATTTTTGCTGTGCTGCTGCTGTTTTGTCCACGAACACTCTTAGAAATATTTAATTTTAATGAGGCTTTAGAATTAATTTAAACAAAAATTTAATTAAAATAACATTTTAGAGTGTGTACAAATGAAGTAACAAGTCATACAAGTACATTGTGAATATAAATTTATCTTTTTTTTAATTTAAATGTTTTCATTCCTTTGCTATTGTTTAGGTTGAGGCATCACAGCTACTTGGTAAGGTTTTGTAAGTAAATAAATTAAGTAAGTAAGTAAAATTTTCTTTAAATAGCCCCTCTCAAGATGTTAAAAGTGCTTAACAAGAGCCAACAATTTCGAACCTACAGCTACTTCAGAACTCTACGGCACAAGTTCTGACGAGGACCAGAGGGCAGGGACACATTACACCAGTTTTAAAATCGCTGCATTGGCGTACGTTTCAGGGTTGATTTTGAGGTTCTTTTAGTTATTTAAAAATGTCTTTATGGTCTTGGGCACTCTTATTTATCGGACTTTCTTTTAAATCATGAACCATCGCGGACCCTGAGGTCCTCTGGTACTGGCCTTTTAGTTGTTTCAAGGGTAAGGACCAAGACATATGGTGCGGCCTCTTTCCAATGTTACGCACCTTGACTGTGGAACAGCCTGCTAGAGAACCTCAGGGCTGCACAAATTGTTGATGTTTTTAAAAAAAGGGCTTAAGACTTACCTTTTTAGTTTAGCTTTTGACTAAATTTTATTTGATCATAGTTTATTTTACATAATTTTATTACACATTTTGTTTTAATTTTATTCAACTGTATTCTTATTTAGTTATTCATTTATTCTTAGCTGTTCTCATTGTTTCTTAAGGTTATTGAATCTTCATTTTATCTCTAACAGTGTTTTCCTCATGGGGATCCTCCACGCCGGGGGGTTTGCCTGCTCAGTCTGGGGGCTGTTGCCGCGGTGATCACCCTTGTCTGGGTGGCTGGGGCCCTGCACTGCAGCCTTATGGCTGTGGTGTAGGCCCAGGTCTGTCCTGATGGGGGTGGTTGCCACTGTTGGACATGGGTGGGCTGGCTCCTGGTGTGGATGGATCTCCATGATATTGTTTCCTCACATTGATTTAATTTGATTTGAATGCAAAATTGTGAGCTTTCTCTCACTATGGAACCTATTAACAAAAACTGGTTTTGTTTCAACCGATTAATGTAAAGTTACTAATACTTGGTAAACTTCCTCCAAATGGGAGACTTCTGCCAAAACCTATTAAAAGGGGTTCCAAAAGCACCTATTGTAGTTATAGCATTAATGGTAATGACACAGAAATACAGTTTCTGTAAACCTACAAAAATGACTTCATTGTTATCTATTGATACCCACTATTTTGACCAACTGGTAGTTTATGGTCCCTCTACTAGAGTAAGGATGTGCTGACAAGACACTTAGGTGAATGATACAGTTGCGAATAAAGGAGGCACTAAGTGTGCCTAAACAATGTCCATAAGTGGGTGCTGTCTTTATGAAATATAATTATGAGTACCAATTGGTATAAACAATTTATTAATTCATTTCTATGTAGGAAAGTTTCCTTATATTACATTTGACTGTATATTCACATTGCTTGAGTCGTCTCGTACTCTATTACTACAAAACCACAGTCCTCAATACATTGTAAAATCTGAACCTTTGCACTGATAAAACTCGCTAAGAGGCCATGCAGATATGGACAGCTCTTAAACACATCCTCCCACTCACGTTAAGCTCCAACCCCAAATGCAGAGGCCCATACAGTAAATCGAAAAAAAGAGAAGTCACAAGTTTGAATTCAGCGCTGATTTACTGCCCCATTTTATTGAAATTCTGTACATGAGAAGGGAGGAAAGCAATATATTTGCCAATCCTCCAGCTAAATGGGTCTCACCACCTCTAAACATTGTTGAATATCCTGAGGTTATGGGGCCATGTTTTGTCATATTATACCTCTTTGCCTCAAAAGCCATCACACTAAATCAAGCTGGGAAGTCGTATTAAACGGTGCAGTAGATGTCTGCCGAAATGGAGGCTGAGTGCAATCCTGGCACTCTGAGTGTACTCTGCCGTCTTAAAGTGAAGAAGTGCAGCTGCTTCTTCGGCCCCGTAAAAATACTTAAATGAGCAGATGACAATGGAGAGAATGGATTTAGCTTCTTTTAACTAGTATTGCACTGTATGCCTTTTATTTTTTTAATTTCCTGTTTATGAATACTCATTTATATCTACTTTTCACAATTCAAAAAAGTTGAATGAATGTTGAGACTAATCTGGTCCTGGTATTAATAAACTGATTGTTTTTATTTTAATAAAGAGGAACCTCACAGCGATACAACTTTTAACCTCTATCTACAGCTACATTGTCATAGATTATTCACATTTTTGCAGCCTAACTGGTTCAACCATAATCAAACTGCAATTACACCAGTATAAGTGTCCATTTATGGAAGCACCAAAGTTCCTGACTGCCACTTTTAACAACAGAGTAAAGGATTTTTTGTATTCTATCAAACAAATCCAGTCCAAAATCCTAACAGCATATATCGTTTAAGAATAAATTTCTCTTTAGTTTGTGTCAACTCTGATAGTTTCAACTTTTCCTTAACAAAACAAAGCTTACAAACTAATAACAGTTAGTTATTGCTTCACTTATTTATGAGACTGTCCCCAGTGGCAGCAAAATGGTATAACGCTTGGATGTGATTGTAAAGCCATGTTTCCACCAGGGGGTCTAGAACGGTACAGGACGGTTTGATGCCGTTTGGTTCAGTAAATCATGATCTCATTTGCATTTCCAAGGCCGGTGTATCGGCAGGATAGTGATAGATACATCAGCTACGTGACAGCGTGATAGCAGCACACCTTCCTTGAAATATAACGAAGAAGAACACGACACAGAAACAAAGAAGGAGAATGGTGGACATTCAGTACTTTGTGTTCTTTCTTCTTGGCATGTGGATTGAAAAAACCAAACATACATGGGAAATTTAAACATGGGAAAAATATGTGTGTCTTTAGACCCGGAGACTGGGACATTCAGACCCGCAGTTCTGGACCCCTTGTCATCTCTGGATAGCACCCTCTATCTTATTGCAGATTAATATGGATGACAATCGGAGAGTAACTACATGAATCTCATTGTTTAATGCCATTAAACTATTTTGTCGACTTGAAATTGAAAAAGAAATTAAGCTTGTACTGTGATAAGTTTAACATTACTTAACATTATTTATACCATGGTCTGGGTGAATACTCGATTCTGATTGGCTGTAGGGTGTCCATTAAAAACTGTTATAGGACACCTATAAAAAAAGTTCTGATCAAAAAGCCTAATTGTTGTAAATTATTGCGCTGGCTAAAAGCTAGTTGGTAACCGTGGCAACATAAATTCAGACGCCGGGCTGGAGACATGCCAGATCATGTTTGTGATCGGGCATCGCTGTGAAAGCAGCCTGCAGGCTTATTAAACGATTTAGGAAACTATCTGTGGACTTGGACTGTTTAAAACAAAATGTTTGCATAATCCTTTGGACACATACAACCTGTAAAAGTGTCGCCCATTAGTTTCTGATAATGGACACCTCATCAGGCATTATCCCTTACTTACCACCACAGTCTGAAAGGCACGCCAGATATCAATCTTGGTTAAGCTAGTAGGTAGTTTATCTTGTTGGAAATGACCTACTATTTTATTTTATTGACACTGAGGAACCATGACAGTTTTAACATACAGTGGTCCCTTGTTTATTGGGGGGGTTACGTTCTGAAAACATCCCACGATAAATGAAATCCGTGAAATGACGACCTCATTAATTTTTCAAATGCATGTTAAGGCCTAATTATCCCTCCTTGGAGTGTTTATAGACCTTTCCCAAACTATAATGAACATTTTCAACATTCTCACACACTTTGTACACTCTCAAAAACCTACATATATTTAACAACGTGAAGTTCTTAATAATTACTCACCCCGTGAAATATATTACAGCTTCTCTGCTGGCGCTGCGTCCCCACCCTCGTCTGTAATGTCGCAATACAAAGCACAGTGGGCTGATTCCTATGGTTAAATTTGGACATTGAATGGTGGAAATAGGATTTACACATGCTTAAATATGCAGTGCTGTTAACAAAAACCAACCGCGAAACAGCAAGATCGCAGAAGATGAACCGCCATATGGCGAGGGACCACTGTATATAAATGAATTAAGTAATGCAGTTAATGTTATGAAGGAAACACGTACAGGCCAACGTTTCATAAAAGTATGAAACTGTTTACATTTTCCAAAAGGCAGACATTGCAGAAACACATGCTAAAAGTTCATTTTGTATAACGTAAAATATTCAAAATGAAGGTTTTCCTTTGTTATTCATATTATATATCATGATTGTTTTAATCTAGGACATCAGATATTAGATCTAGGACCTGCTGCAAAGATTTGTCTTTCTGACAGTGACTGTCATATTTGTATTTTATAGAAAAGTGTTCCTGCTTTTGTTTTATTTTTTTATTACTTTTTATTTTCTCTGCAGACTTACCTGATTTGTGACCCGTTAATAGAACATTTCATACCATTTCAGTGTTTCAGTCTTTGTTTTAAATCCCCACAACAAAATGAGTACTGGATTTTTGCTGTTATATGTTTTAGCAGGTTTGAAGCACATATGAATACTACATGTAAATAAATACAATAATACATATTTCTGTGTGATACGATTTAAAGACAACTTATTCAGATTAAATAAACTTTAAATAAATTGTTAGTGTTTAATAGTTTGGTGCAATAATTGAATTCACTGAAAAATGCTATTCAGACAGACTGATGGGAGTTGAATTAAAAACATGACCTTTTACACTTAAAGCCAGCTGTGTGTAATTTCTCATACTGAAATAAGCAAATCCTTCCTTAGACAAAATGGAAAGATTAGCATATATCAGCAAGACAAATTATCCTCAGCAAATAATATCATGGCTATGTAGTAAAAGAGTCCAGACTTGTCACTTTCTGGAAAACCTTTAGAGTTTCATAAGACACAAAAATAAGTCAACAGACGCCTTAAACTGTTCAGTTGCTGAAACTTTATAATAAATCATCAGGTGTTAAGAATACATCATTCGGTCTCCGCACCCAAATACTTACACATTACTAATAAAAGAAGAAATGATGCCAAACTTGTGATGGAGAAATTGTGATCATAATAACATTTTTGTGCTGTTTTATTATCATTCTCATTTACATTTACAGTGCTTGTGTGACTTTCAAGTCTTTACACTTTTTAAATGTCTTTACATTTCACACAGGATCCCAACTAGTTTTCCCAAGCTCAAAATACTAGTAGTACCACATACTATAGCTATAATAAATCACTTTCTAACTAATTTGTGGCCAAACCTGACACATATAACAATTTTAAGTGAATTTAAATAGTGTTCTTTGATGGAAATATTGATCCCTGTCTTGCCTTTTTACTTTAAATTAAATGGAGTACCCACCTAAATCTACAAAGGTCTTTTGTCAGTCACTGCATCTACATTCATATACAATAAATCAGTTAACTACCACTCCAGTCATTAAACAGACCAGTAGAAAAAAAACAAACCAAAACCATTTACCCTTAAAACCTCTGTTTTACTCTTTCATGTAGTATTTCTTATTCTTAGGTTTGATATATAGATTGTCTTCTATGGTTTCTATCTCTGCACATTTTTACTGCGCTGAAACCTCACTATGCTGATAAATAACAGGCTTCACCTTCTCTTTGCAGGGCTTAACATGACTGACTGCTCTCCTACTCTCTCTGCGAGTGTGTCCTCAGCTGTGAATCACTTGTGTTAAACACACAATGCACTCTCTCTCTCTCTCTCTCTCTCTCTCTCTCTTTTCTCTCTCTCTCTCACACACACACACACTCATCTCAGCTTTCACTGGTGTAGAGTGAGAAGAGCAGAGAAGATAATCTCTGAAACGCTGCCCTGCTGTCAAAGGTTAGCAAAGTTGAGAGGTCGCCCTGAGTATCATTTATAGACTCTTAAATAAGCCTGGGCCTTTTCAAACAGTTATCAGACATTTCAGGATATTAAGAGTTATCTTCCACATGCATGAGTCCAAGAACTGAGAAATGAGACCAACAGGGAAGGATAAATGTTGCATTGTGGGAAGAAGAAGGAATAAAATAGGCTATAACAAATACTTCAATAGAACAAGGCAAAATGGCAGCCACCTGCCAGAGGTTCCTATTGTTCATTTTGACCCTGAAAATGTCTTGATTGACAAAGGTTTGTGCTGTGCTCTCGTGTTTTACCATTTTCCATTAATAATTGAGAAATTGATGCAAATATAAACAAAGATGCTTCTTTGAAAACAAGAAGAGCTTACAGTGAACCGATAATGAACGATGCAGCGATGTGTTCCCACATCTGGACACTTGTGGCTCTAACAGTAAACAATGACAATATCAATTGAGACCCAAAAGAAACATTTTTCTGCAACCAAAAGTAAAAAATTTTCTGTGCTCTTTTCTCTGTTTGTTATTAATGCCACTGTGGAGCATTTTGATTATGGGACTCTGCTTACTGACAGATACTCCTTGATCTCACAACTCTAGAAATACAGTGACAATATGCTGGAAAGTCAAACTATATTTGACTTTTGGATGCAGCTTTGACATAACACAATTAAGATGTTTCATATTTCCTGATCATGACACAGGCTACAAAGGATGGAAAACTTTTGCTTCGCTGCGTCTTTGTCTTAAATAGGTCTGATTAAACCTATCACAGAGTTGGATCAATTGTAAACAAACGAGTCAAGTTTTTATTATTATTATTCAAATTCTGTATGCATGTCAATAATCTCTAGCAGAAGCTTATGTTTTTATAGTATACTGTTTGTCATGTCTTTTTGTAACATTTCAGCTTTTTTGCATTTATGAAATTGAATTAAATAATTATACTTCGAATGACAGCTTTTAAAAAGCTTTTTATTTTATTTAATTGCTTAAAAATAATTAATTTGTGGTCATTTTTAGGAACAAAATAGAACTGATTAGTTTTGGTTAAATATCATGTTTATGTTTTAAGAACTTGCTGTAAGTTTGTTTTTTGGATATAAAAGATGGTCACGTTACAATAATATCACTTCACCTGAATATTCCCTTTACACTGTGACAACCACCATCAGTTGGATACATGTATAAAATGTTGGCATAATGTATGAAACAAGCTATGTTGCTATTTTTCATTAGAGGAAAACCTCCAGTGATAATTTAATATAAATATTGAAGTGTGCATGTTCATCAAAAATAATAAATGCTGTAAAACAGCTTTTAGGCATCAAAGCTTTGTGCTGTAATTTATACGTATGTCCAGTTATTGTAATGTTAAAAGGAACATAAACTCACTTTTAATTCTAAGGTTTTACCAATCAGGACATATAAAGCATTATCTGGGTCTTAACATGTCTGAAAATGAATTAAAACAACCACAGATGAACAACATGTCATATTACATGGTGTCAATATCTGCTTTACAAAAATTAAGCCAGAAGTTGGGCATTTGGGCCAACTTACAACGCTGCTTCTGTTCACTGAAGCTTGCATCATTTCTGCAGAGCTCTATAAAGGTCCCACCGCAGCATTTAAATAAGATTCCGGTCTGGACTTTGGCTGGACCAACACCTTGATTCTTTTCTTTTTTAGTTATTTTGTTGTATTTGCTGACGCACAAAAGTCACATTTGACTGCAGAATACATTGCTTTACAGAAGAGTTCATGGTCCACTCAGTCACTACAAGGTGTCCAGGTCCCTTGGCTGATAAAACAAGCCCAGATCATCAGCCCTCCACAATTGTGCAGATAAGCTGGTATGAGGTGTTTGTCTTGATATGCTGTGTTTGGTTTTCTTCAAACATGCTGTGGTGCTTTCTGGCCAAACATCTCCTCTTTGGTCGGATCTTTCCAAAGGACATGGTTCTAGAAGTCTTGCGCTTTGTTCAGATGCAACTGCCCAAACCTACGCTGTGCTGCCATACATGGGCATTGTTAGGATTATTTTAGGGAGTCTAACGCCACCTTAACATGTTCTTAAGCCCCACTAAAAAAAATCATACATTTATTGATTTCAATATTAGTTTTAATGATTGTGGTGTTAATGATCGTTGATCAATGTCTAGAACAGGGTGTGAAACGCTGGTTCTTGAGGGCTGCTATCCTGCAGGTTTTTGTTGTTTCCCTGCTCCAACACACCAGACTGAAATGAATGGGTTATTGTGAAGAACTTGACAGAAAGCTGTAAGATCCATTTGATTTCAATAAGATGTGTTGGAGCAGGGAATTAACAAAAACCTTCAGGAAAGTGGCCCTCGAAGACCAGAATTTTACACCTCTGGTCTCAATCACAGCACAGTGGCATTTCCCATTTGACGCGCCGGCAGCCCAATCCAGTCTGTTTATCACCACTTCACGTTTTCATTTCCACCTTTTACTCCGACTACAGGCCTTTACACACCTACTCAGATGATTTCGTCTGACTAATTAGCACGGCAATATTTTTTATCGAATCAATGAGAGTCAATGGAAACATTCACATCAGTGACGAATTTCCATTAAGTGATTATGCGAGATTTATTTTTTCAAACTGAGGTCTATTTTTCTTAATATTCGCATCCGACAGATACACAATCGACCAATCAGACGGCGTATTGACAGCGTCACCAGAGCCGGTATTACGAGATATGCAAGCGTCACTTCTTGCTGCTGCTTCTTTCAAACTTTGTATCACCGTGGCCGAGCGTCTTATTACATTTGTCTCACAACACTCGTGTTTGTTCGACAAGCGAGACAAGAATTACCACAACAATGATCACAAAGACAATGTGTGGCAAACAATTGCCAACGAGCTGGATTATAAGGATCCGAAAGTCGGTCCTACAGCGGTTGTGGTACAGCTTCAGCTCCTGGACCAAACAATTAAACTCCCCAAGCTCCCCTGTCTTCTCAAGGATAGGATGTACTCGGTGCGCTCATTTTTTCCTATGTTTTATGTTTTAGAATCTTCATAATTTATTCACAATTTCGTATCCTGTAACTATAATCAAGTTATATAAACAGCCAAAGTTATGTTAACCTGTCCATTGTCCATTAGAGAAGACATGGAGGTCTAGAGACAGAGAAGGTGAAGCAGGTGTATGGAGAAAGAGACCAAACTGATCCAGAGATAGAAGAAGCAACTCCTTTTACTAGTGGGTCTAATTTAGGAAACAAAACAACAGGACCAGACAGATGATGCGGAACAGGTGCCCACAAGATAGTTTTGGTGCACAGAACAGAGCATTTCATCCCTTTTGATGGCAATAATGAAGGTAAAGACAACCCAGATAAGTTTGGAATTTATAAACACATTTTTATCTGTTTCTATATTTTTATCAATTCATTTCCCCCCCAAAAAAGCATGTTAATTGGTGATTCTATATAGACTCCAAAAGTTAATGTAAATAAACCCCAAATAAAACAGGTATAGAAAATGGATAGATGAACGGATCTAGAAGTTATCTAATTGGACGTTGAGTTAGATACGAGGCTGTTCTATTGAAATGTTTAGCATATATTTAATTTTATCCAGGAGAACTCAGCAGGAGCATGAGGTGATGGTAACTTGTCATGCCAGCTTTGTGTCTAAAATAACATTATAGTAGCTGGAAAAACTGCTTTAAAATCATTGCAATCATGATTTCACCACAGGCTGACAAGGGCTAAGCCCCCCCGTCCTTAACTCCTAGAGACATCTCTGCTGACACGTTTTATGTTTTGTTTTAGTTCTCTTGCAACCCTTTCAAATAAGCCATACTTGTTAAGTCTTTTTTCTTGTACGGTCAACATTTAACATGCTAACTGAAGGATTTTTGCAGTTTCTTTAAGCTTTGCACTGTCTGACCTTGGGCTGAACTTGCTGAAACGTCCACTTCTTGGATGATTGGCTGCTGTTTTTTATGTTTTCCACTTGTGAATAATCTTTCTCACAGCGATGGACACATAGTTTGGAAATGACTGACCTTTCCCAGATTAATGGCAGCAACAGTTGTTCCAAGACCATTGGTGGTGTCTTTCCTCCTTAGCATAATGCTAAACCCCCACCTTGAATGATCCAGACCAGCAATCTGCCCAAACTTCTGATTTTATGTCTGAGCTCACACTGATGACGATCGATAGTCAGTTACTTTTAATTAGCAGCAACTGGCCGCTACTTATCTTCTAATTTATTTGATTTGATTGATTTGATTTGGAAGCATGGAATAAAGTTATCTACTATGTATTGTTCATTTGAAGTTGGATTTACCTCATTTTTAAGCTCAATTTGAACAAAAAACATGTTCATGTCCTAATACTTGATTTATAAAACCTTAAAATTAAAAGATGGCACCTATTGAAAAGTTATGTAGTATACAAATAAGGATATCCATATACTTAATGGTAATTCTAGTTTATGTATACACATTTACCACTTCAATGGACAATAATAAGCCAACCAAAACATTGTAACTCGTTGAAGAATAGATAAATATATCATTTAATCATATGTTCTTACATACATTGTAAATAACTGAGTTTGCCTCAGTTATAAATGGGAAGATAAATTATAATATATTTCTTTTTTTTATACAAAAATGTTTATATAAATGTCATTTATTATTTTTATAAATATTTCATAGAATAGATAAAATATATATATATATATATATTTTTAAATTAATGTACATGTCAGTAGAAGTTTTTTTTTTTTTTTTTTTAATTTATGAACTAAGGTGGAAACTATAGTAAGATGTTATTGCCCTTGTATAAGCCTGCTGATTTTTAACTAATATTTTTTAGGCTAAAATTAAGGAAGACTGGGTGGAATACACTATCTGGCTCTCCTTGACCCAAAAGTTAGGAGCTCGTTTCATTAAAATCTTTAGACATCATATGAAATGTGACATAACAACCTGGTCTCACATTCAGGACATCAGATCGTAGTGTCCTGCCAGCTGGCTGCGCTTCTGCATGCACGTCTTTAAGCAACATTGTTTTGCTTGTTTGTTTTTTAATCTAATTTTACTTTCAAGTTCACAGTTTAAGTTCTTTAAAACTCACGTAAAATCATTTTTCAGTCTGTCTCTCGCTGTCGGATTTGGAACCAGAAACAATCATGATTTGGCTTAAAAGTTGACCTCTCCGGGATTTGCCCAGCTCTTAGAAACATAAGTGAAAGGTACACAGTTTACCAGGGGTTCCTGACAAAGCAATAATATATGATACAGTAAAAGTGAGGAAAATAAGATAAGCCAAATGGAGATAAAGGCAGGATGATAAAAGACGAGAGTTTGTGAATCTCACCGGACTGTTGCTATAACTGAATTATCCTCCATGGAGGACCACCATGGTGGCACACATACATTTCTGATTTTCTGGGAAGGCTTTAACTTCCAATGGGTACAAGGTCCTCCCACAAACACTGATGCCTATATATCTACAGGAAAGTGTGTGTGTGTGTGTGTTTGAGTATGTGCGTAGGTGTCTCTACACGTGTACTTTCCCCCAGAAGACGAAGACACTTTGTTATTAATGGAGTAGAAGACTAAATCTTGGGTCTGGGTCACACATACACACATGTATAAATACACACACACACAGTGTTAGGTGTTGGCCTATGAGTTGCTCCCTCAGTGGGTTGCTTTTGGTCGTAAGGCGTACAACTCTTTTTCACTCCAGGAGATCCCATAAACCTGCCACAGCCACGATCTTCGTCTCTTTGTCTCTGTAGCTGTTGGTCTGTCCCGTATTCTGCTTTTCTTCGGCATGTCTCTAAATCCCAGTTTTAGTGTATTTATGAGTGAATGTTACTTTTCAGATGATTTAGCGATACAAAGCCCTACATATATCAGATGACCTTTTGGTTTTCATACACACATCCACTTTACTTTAAATCAAAGCTCAGAGCAACCTGCCAAGATGCATTTAGCTACAAATGTATTTAGTTACCAGATTCAAAATAGTAGAAACTAGAGGCTGTTTGGTGTGTTACATCTCTGTGGTATTCCTCTAGTTTGGACATTGAGCCAAAGTGTCTACTCATAGATAACAGCTGCAATGTTTGACCTTGTTTTTTAAGATTTAGTTTCAAAAAGTTAGGACTTGTGAGGCTGAAACAATAAACTGAGGGTGTTGTAACACCTGATTTGTGTGAAGTTCTGACTTTGAGAAATGTTTCTGAATTTCACTAGCATGCATTGACCATAAAAATCTTTTCAGAGAGAAATCCTTCTAATCATTTTAAAAGACAAAAATATGAGGGTAAATGCTAAATAATTACCAGTTATTTAAGAATACTTTGGCTCTCCAAACTAAACTGATGATATTAATTATTATTTATAAAGTTTTCCATATTGACCCAATAAAACAAGCTTCTGTGCGTGTCTGCACAACATTAACCATCTTATCTTAAAATCTAGTATAAAAGAGAGCGCCAGATTTGCATCTTCAACTTTTTTGATTATCTCACAGTGAGTTCTTGGGCTTCTGTCTTCTTCTGTCTTCTGTGAACACCGTCCCAGTGAAAAGCTGTTTATTTATTATCCAACATTGCTAAAGTCAAGATCACCCACAATGAAGACTTATTTTAACCAGACTTGTTAAAAAGTTGCACAACAGTATTGCGGATGTGTCATGATATGGCTTCAATTTAAGTTTTCTTTGAGATGATTAAGTTTTCATGGAAAGGGCAGATGTGTACTTTTCTTTTAAGCAACACCAAATGTGAAAATTACTGAGGGAAAAGAGTCAGAAGCTCAGCCTCTTCAAAGGTAACACTACTGAATTTTTGCAGATGTTTACATGTTTGCATCCTCTAACGCAGAGGTCCCCAACCCTGGTCCTCAAGGCCCACTATCCTGCAGGTCTTAGATGTCTCCTTGCTGCAGCAGACCTGATTCAAACTAAAGGCTCTCTGACAAGCTCTGCACAAGTCTGATAATGAGCCCTTCACTTAAATCAGGTGTGTTGCAGCAGGGAGACATGTAAGACCTGCAGGATAGTGGGCCTTGAGGACCAGGGTTGGGGACCTCTGCTCCAACGAAGGCTAATTTAGCATTCACCTTCATCCTGTCTCTTCTCTGAGGTCTCTCCTGGTAAAAGCCAGTCCGACATTGACTCTTGTCAAATCTCTTGTTTTTTCACGTCCTCTTGCATTTTTTGCCGAATCAGTCATGATGCACATTCAAAACTGCCAATGTATTGATATATTCAGTTGTTGCCATGTGACACAGGGACGCAAAGCAAAGTACGGATGCACATGATACACTGGTCTGAAAAAAAATTTGTGAAGTGTGGTTTCTCAGCCTCAGGACACTACAGGGCAATGAAGGCTCCAGAAATGTGCAGAATGGTTGTCAATATGCCATCACCTTTTAATGTCAGAAACTATGTCTGGGAGAAACTTAAAGTTGCTCAGCACATGTGCAGCAAAGTCAAATTAACTTTAAAAGTAAAGTGTTCTTAAGCCCTAACAAACAGGTATTTGTACAACACATCATAGTGACAACACCCTCACTTTTTGCTTTGACAACTCTTTCAAGTGTTTCTATCAAAGCTAAAACTGGCTAATAAGCTAGCATAACCTTTTATAGAAAAGCTAGAAAGTGATAACTAGAAGGCATGTAATTAGGCTACTAATTAAATTAACCAAACTGTAAAAGGAAATGTGATCAGTAAATATGGTGTAGTTCAGTTAGAAGCAAAGAGATTTTCACAAAGTTTATGGGAAGATGCTAACATTAGCCAACTAGCCCTGTTAACATCAATTCCATTTACTATCTCTTTGTTTACACTTTGTAAGTACAGATAAAAATTGTATTTGTACAAGCACACTCAAAAAAATGTTACATGGTAGAGGTGACAAAGTATGCTCCCATGTATCTGATGCTCTTCTACATGTTTATCCTAGTCGATATAAAAATGTGTTAACCAGTGCTCAAGCTTCCATTAGTCAACTAATTGCCAAAATAAATGGTGACAAGATGATTATCAAAATAATCGTTTGTGGCAGCCCTATATATTATTATGTTATATTCAATTAATTTAGATCTATGTTGGGATGTTCAGTTCTTTTTGAATGTTAAAGTTGGCACCATGAGTAGAGTGGACAGTAGATGAAGCGACTCCAACCACCACCACTAGCTCTGATCTGTGTGTTTCACTGGAAGTAGAAATGTTTCTGGATAAGAACTTAATAACTGAACCTTAATTCAATCACACGCTATCAGTTCAAGCTAATATTTTAATTTGGTTAATTTGATTCATCCTTTTGTTCAGTGAAGTATCACTGTGAATGCAACAGGGCAATGCTTGGTCACGGGGCTGTTGCCACGATACTTGTCCTTGTCTGGGTGGCTTAGGGTCCTGCACTGCAGCCCTTTGGCTGTGGCATGGACTCTGGCCTGCCCTGATCTGGATGGTTCTTGTGGTGGCACCTTCTGTGGCCATGCGTGGACTGGCTTCTGGTGTGGATCCCTATAATATTGTTCCCTCACAGCAGCATTGTAACAGATGTTTATTTCTATTAATATTTTTACACCTACATTCAGATCCTTCAGAAACAGAAATTAGGGATTTGAGTTCATGTTTGGGTAGAACAGGGAGGGAGGGAGAGTGTGTGCGTGCTTGCGTGTGTGATTGTGTGTGAAAGAGACTAGAATTCAGATGTGTCTTTTAAAATAGCTATATTATGTACTTTGGTCTGTAAAGGCGTGTTTTATCTTTACTGTATTTTAATACAGACAAATTAGTTTTATTATGTAAATCACTTTGTGTTGCTTTGTGCATGAAAAGTGTTTTATAAATAAAGTTTCATTTGATTTGATGTAATGTGGAAGTACAAATGTTTCAATTTTTAGATTATCTGTACAAAAAAGTTCCGGTAATTTACTGCCAGGACATTTTCTGTATTTTAACAAACACTTTTCTTAGAGCATGGCCTTTTTCCAGTTGACATGCATCATACAACAAGGTGATGGCTAGATATGGTCCAAATGTTTATTAGAAACCCAAAGTGGAAGTATTATTTACTAGAGCTGCATTCATTAATTTGTTTGTTTGTTTGATTTCAGTCTGTGTTTTGGTAGCAATAGCGTGAGGAAAAGATAATACTTCAGGTTAACATACATCTTCTCAAAACTATGAGTAAGGTTCAACTGTTCTTCTTTGCCAGATCGAGGTTTAAGAATCACACCACAAGAATACACCTTGCAAAAAATAGGTTTAGGTTAGAGTTTTATAGCTTTTGTTGCTTTACTGATGGGTTTTTTTCAATCAGCAGTTGTGCATTTTGGACTGGGCTGATGGTGTTTTGTTCTGGATGTTGTCAGTGCATCTTTATACCAAAGTCGGTTTAGGTGTCTTGACAAGATCGCTGAAACCGTTAACCAGAAAATATTACTCAGGTGCCATGTCAGTGGTGAGAAAAGAACTCAGGAGAGTAGAAAGTGATGTGATCATTATTAAACACGGACAAGTAATTTCACTGACAGGTCCATTAAGCACTCTGATACATCTCAGCTCTGTTTGTTTTGATAGTAAAGCTGGGACACAGATTAATGTCTTTCTCTATTATGATTGCATTAGTATAAGCAGTGTTATTTTCCCACTCTTTGCGGTCCATGTCCTTTGTGGTTTTGCATGAACTGGTCTACCCAGAGATTGACTGCCTGCTAACCAGAGAGGTCTGTCCCAACTGGACACGTCTGGATGACCCCCTGGTATGTTGGAGAGGCAGGACCCAGGAGATAAAGAGTGAATAAAAAGACAAAACAAACACAACCAAAATGGGAATTTTACGATCTCGCTAGAGGGTAATTTTTCTCCGTCCTCACTTACCACAGTTAAAGTTTGAGCAAGGTCAAAGATATAAATATAAAAATTAACAGGGAAGTATTCCCTGGAAGACAGTGTTTAAATTCCCAGTGCACTTGACAGTACTGATCTAATGACTGGGACCTTGAGCTTTGTGTAGAGTGAAATCTACTTGCTTTTTTTGTATTGTCATCTTGGCACTAGAGTTTGTAGTTGGAATCCAAAGTTAACATAAAAGAGAGTAAAGGTTGTGCAACAGTGCGTTCAAACAAAACACACATAGAAAGTGACTTATGACATAATCTCTAGCATCACGAGCCCTAAAAGGGAACATGATCCAACAGTGTTGGGTTACAGTTACCATTCACAGGCGCAAAGTCAGGGCAAGAGGTAAGACTTGTGAGTCCAGGCTCAAGCTCATCGTCAGGATTGAGTACAACAATAAGAAGCCAAAATCAATACCAAAGGTCCAATGTTTGACCTAACGTTCCCAGTCAAACCTCACGCAGCGCTTGCATGTCCAAAGCTAATCCCAAGTCAAGACTGCCAAGTTCCAAGTTAAGACTCTTGGGAAGACTATGAATTACAAAGTTAAGTCCCAAGTTAGCTTCAGAGAGTCCCATGTCAAGTTTCTAATATAGACTAGCAAGTTTCAAATCAAATGCAACATAACATCTCTTAACTGCAAAAAAAAGAGCTATTTTAATATAAGGGAAAAACATTTTGCTTGAAAAGATTCAGACTACAAACAAGTGAAATAATCTGCTAGTGTAGTTAGCTAATTGTAAGATTTTCTGAAATAAGAACAAAAATATCTTTAGACAAGTGAGAAATGTTTTTAAGTTAAAAAAAAATCAAATAAACAAACCTTAAAAAAAAAAAAAGTAAAAAATAACCTGTTGTTTCTTTTGGTGTTTATTTCTAACTTTGAAAAAAATCTCTATTGGAAGATCTTGAAACACATTTTATAACTAAAATTAGATGTGAAAGATACAATGTGACATTGAACTGTGTCTAGTGTAAAATAACCAGTTTTAGGATTAAGCAACTATGTAAGATTTAAAGGAGATGTACACTTAAAACATGATAAATAATCTCACACATTATGTTGCTGAGTATAACACTAAAAAAGATTAAAAAGACTTTCTGGCTGAAAATAAGATTGGTTATTTTCCTAGTTTTTGCAATATTGTCTTGACCAAGTCCCAAATCCAATCTCTAATAAAGACCAGCAAATTGCAAATCAAACCCCAAGGCAGAATTACAGAGCTTCAAATGAAGTCTTTAATGCAGCCCATTTGCCTTGTAAAATTATACGATTTGCATTTTTATAGCAATTTTTAAGCTTAGTTGAAGTACTTACAAAAGTCAGCTGAATTACAGTCAAAAGGTTGGACACACGTTCCCATTAAATCTAATGGGAACGTGTGTCCAAACATTTAGTGCAATTACACACAAACAGCTTTAATTATGTTTTTCATTAAAGATTTTCTCCTTGGAAGGGGGGGGGGGGGGGGGGGGGGGGGGGGGGGGGGGGGGGGGGGGGGGGGGGGGGGGGGGGGGGG
>JBAMHW010000010.1:5552017-5575788 GCA_037177495.1 Rhadinocentrus ornatus
GTGGCCAAGTGGCGAAAAGGAAAAAAAAACTACCTGAAACCCCCCCCCCCCCCCCCCCCCCACACACACACACACAAAAAAAAGAAAAAAAGAAAAGAAATTCCCCAATGAATCATTAAGGTTAATAACCTTGTAAACAGAAATTGTGCAGAAGAAAGCTAAACAAGCTGAGTGCATGTTTAGTGATGAAGTCTTTCATTTAAAGAGCCTCCAGCTTTGCATCCTGCTGCATATGGAAAACAAAATATTTCCCGGGTCACTGGAATCTCTGTGTTTCCAGAGAAAGCACTGGGGGTAAGCTTGTCGAGTTTTCATTTGAAGATAATTTGTTGTTCGTGGAGCAGGAATGTGTTCCACTGGCCTTGGAGGCCATCAATCTTGCAGTAGATTGGTCAACTGGTCAGATGCCTGAGTGCTCCTTTGGGATAAGAAGCACACTAATATGGAAAGTGAGAGACTGTTTCTCTTTTCATGAAAGAAACGAAATAAGAACAAAAAGGGGAGCTAGGAAAGAGGGACAGTACAGACTTCAGCAACTCCACCATGTCGTCCCTCCTGCTGCTGGATTATTTCTCAGCCTGAGTCTTATCAGAGATCAGAAGGCTTATCATGATGGATCAGAGTACATTTATCAGCAAAACACAGAACAAAAGAGACAAATGTGTCCTTGTGTTCAACAGCTGACCTCATCGAAGCTGACTGTGAGGATCGTGTTTGCAACACCAAAGGTAAAAACTAGTGCATAGTGTAAATGAGGAAGTAAAGAACATAATAAATGTGTACAGGAACAGCTTTAATTTTAGAAGTTGTAAATAACTTGACAAAGATACAAAAACGCTGGCTCTCCATCATGTGCTATGACCCAGTAGAAGTGGGCTGTGGTTTTAAAATTGTTATGGTACTTTAAAGAACATACCGTTATGAGTCCAATTTAAGGGAATCGTTGAACTAGTATGGTCTGGATCTGACAGTTGGTGTGAGGATGGAGTATTAAAACTACCCCAGGTACCTGAAGTTTTAGGTTATTTGGTAAATAATTGTTTTTTCACATATGCGTCATGAAAAATCAGCTCCTGCTTTTGCAACAAGCTTTTTCTCCATTTTTTGTGTTACAATGACAATAAACAGAGCTGGCCCAAGCAATAAGCAAACTAACCACCGCTTAGGGGCCATCAGGGGGCCTCCAGGTGCACTTCAAACGTCAAGATATCTTGGTTTTAAAAAATAATTACAAATAATTAAACAATATCATTGCGTGATTTAAATAAAAATGGAAATACACACATTAAAATCATACAAAGTCACCCACAATGTAAAGAGAAACACAAATAAAAATAAAAACACAAAGATAAAACAAAGTCAACCACTGCACATCAGGAAAGACTTAAGAGTAAAATGCTTCTTTAGCAAACTTTTAAAGATGTCCAGGTTAGGAGCAGCTTCGACAGCTGAGTACCAGTGGTCCTGAAGTTGTCTAGGGGGGACTTGTCCAATCAAATTCTGCTTAGGGCCCCAAATAGGCTTGGGCTGGCCCTGGTGAAAAAGAATTGAGTGTACCAAGTTATCAAGTCTATTACAAATGCTAATGGTCTTCAGCTGATGTCCTACATGTTGAAAAAATTACACTAAAAGACTGAACTCTGTTCAAAAGCTGGTAACAAAAGATTGTGAGTGGGCAATTACAGATTGAGAATGAGAGTAAGTTGATCAGTAAGGATCAAAATATCCATTTTGTTTCACATGCCAGCCACTGTCTGGCTCTAAAAGAAGTTGAAACCATGTTTCAGGTTAGGCTGAAGGTCATGGAAAGACTCCATAAATGAGTGTAAGTCAGTGTAATGCCATCTATGTCCAGCTTGTCTGCACGTCTGAATGAATGTTTATGCTCATGTGTGTGTGCACTCTTAATTCGCCTGGTCTTGTTGACGGCTGAACAAAGTGGTCTGACGCACCGCTCCTCCTCATGACAAGCACTTTTAACACCACGCTCCTCCTGCTTCCCCCCATCCTCCTCCTGCTAACCTCCCTCTTTCTGTGTTCCTTGCGGAGTTGAAGAGTTGAATCATGGGTCAGCAGTTCTTCTCACAGAGAGCCAGACTAGATTTCCAGATGGTGAAGTCACCATCTTTCTCTGCTCATCGATTTAACACAGATAAATCCTCACTCACACACACACACTTAAATATGCAGAATCCACTTGCAGTTACACACTCGTGTCACCAGTAAAAATACATCCACAAACTGCTGTATAACTTTGCAGCCTTCAACTTGAGTGTTAAACAAATTGAGACATGTCAGGGCTGTAATTGGTTCCAGAGGAAGAGCATGATGGGAAGAAAAGCGCTGAGTGGACACTTCCGTTAAAAGGGGGAAAACCCACCTTAATTCTGATACTTCAAAACCTCAGACATTGTGTGCGTGTGTGTTGTGTGGCAGTTTGCCAGCATCTTTGGCCTGTTGAACATCCATTTGTCGTCAATTGGAGGGAATAACAGAGCAAAGTAAATAGCAATGCGTCCCAAAGTCAAGGCAATTAATTTTGACAACTTATCTGAGAAGCAAATTGTTTTAATAACAAAGAGGAAATTCTACCACTGAACAATCTGAATCAGGGTTTTAGTGTTTTAATTGTATGTGTGTGATTGTTTTTTAGCTCTGAGGATGATGGTTACCAATAAATTTAACAAGAAAGTTAACAAAAGTGGTGTCTGGTACAGTCTGTTTTGTTTGTTTGCTGCCATGACAACAGGACAGCTGGCAACACTAGGAGCATCAGTCAGTAAGATAACTTTAAACAGGTCTTACATCACAAGCACTGACATTGCCAACACACACACACACACACACACACATATAACAGGAAGACAACAGGTTGTACATTTTCTTGTCTCATGCAGGGTGATAAAGTCAAATTAAATGTTAGAAAGTTTGATTTGAAGTGTCAGCGAGTTGATTATCCTCCTGCTCGGATGAAAGTGTTGCTAGGTGAGCAGTTCAGCCAACTCTCCTGAAATAACATTTAGGAATTGGACAGTTTCTAAGTGCATGATTAACGCCCAGCGTGTGGGACAGACGTGTGACCGCTATTTAGGGTATCGGCATGGAAAGTAAGGGAGTGGAGGTCAGAGGTGAACAGTTTGTTCTGATGGGCGTGGTGGAGCGGCAGTTTGTCAAACTGCCACTAGGTAATGCCTTAACCCATCCTAATATGTTACATTTAAATCCTTAATTTCCATATATACCCAAAGGAAATGCAAATAAAAAACATTTTGATCATTTACTGTTCAGCAAATATTTTAGGATGAACTTAAATAATTGATGGCATCCACCAACTAATGCAGAGAGTCAAACGTCCCACAATGCAGTGCGGAAAACAATTATTTTCTGTTTCATGTATTTAGGTGAGGAATAGTTCCCCCTTTCAGCCACACAGATTTAATGTTTCAGTCTTTACCTGAAATCCAGTTTTACGTTTTACATCAGACTCATAAGTACTTTGGTGTATTTAATGTACTTTTCAGTGCAAAATTCTCTCATTTCTTCATCTTTTGCTTCCAAGAAGCCAGACTTTTCTGTAATATTTTAATGTAAGCAACAGTTCTTTGTAATTTCTGATGTTTTTCTTTTGGCATCTTTTGCTTTTTCACTCATTTTCAATCCAGCCAGCAATGTAACGTTTTTTTTTTGTTTTTTTTTGTTTTTTTAATGGAATTTACATAATTCATTTTTTGATAGAAAATGTACCAACTGGATAAAAAAATGTTCATGAAATCAATAAAAATTAATAATTTTGAGATTTGAAAGCTGTTTTTATCAAATAAATATATTTGTCATTTAAAAACATTGCTTATAAACCAGTAATAAAAAATGTTAAAGACATTTAACCCACATTGAAATGTCTCTCCAAACCTGTTTTCCTCAAATATGGATTAGTTATTGATGCATTTAAATGAGCATTTATGTCTGAGGAGCTGATAATTTAAGACCTAGTATCAGTAAAATCTTAATTAAGAAAAAAAAAAGAGACTTGTCAGTTAAAGACGTTTGCAGATCCACAAACACTACAGAGACACATCTAGTTAAATTACCAATAGCCTATAGAAAAATAACTAAATGTTTATTTTTTTTAAACTTGACTTCAATTCTCATTCATTTTTTCAAGTTTAAGTGAAGTTGTGACTGCCTTGAAGTAGCCTAAAGGCTCAATTATATCCGTGAAAAAAATAACACTGCAACAGGGATATGTTTAGACACAAGAAAAAACACCTGCATTCATTATGAAATCTATTTAGAGAGTGAATGAGCGCTTGCGGTGCAGAGTAAAGACGCTTCATCACGGTTGTCTCCTCCTCCTCCTCCTTCTTTAGGTCATACTAAATTATCGCTGCAGGGTCATAAAAGGGTGTTGACGGTGTTTCTTGTTTCCTCTCTGAAACATGATGAAGATGTTGCAGCTCCAAGAAAGGAAACCGGAAGAGAAGTAAAACTTATTTTAGCAAAATTATATTTTCAGTGCAGTAAAAATTAGCTTTTTTTTGTTTGTATGTGTGTGTGTGGTTGTTGCAATTGTTTTGTTTTGTTTTTAAGAAAGAGAAGATTTCCAGTTTTAGTTTGATGTTTTAATCAAACATTTTCTTTCTTTGCTTTTTTTGCTTTTGTATGTTTGTTTACATTAAATTTTCTAAATGTTGAGATGGTATTTTCATAAATATGAGCTGTTATTCTCCCTGTAGACAGCAGTTCCGGAAAAAAAAAACAACAACCCAAACGACGTTTTACGTCACTTTCTAAACATTCATTGTCGCAATAATTCTCGACAAGAAATCCCTGGGAAAATGTTGCTAATCTGTCGTTCTTCTTCTTTTTTCTTTAAGAAATAATTCATCATACATGTAGTGTTCAGTTTATAATAAAAATATTTACATTTTAAACAAAGGCCGTTTGACAATACTTATAAAAGGTTTTTCTTGAAATAAATTTCTGCTTATTTTTATGGCTTCTCAGCTGTTTCTTCATGAATGATGTCGGAGCTGTCAGCAGCCTTATTTTAAAATTTTACACCGGTTCTAACATCTATTCAGGCTCCTGCATTTTACTGAACAAAACAAAGAAAAATTGTGATAAATAAAATGATACAAACATGTGGAATCTTACAGGCCTTACAGCACAAGCAGGAGATTTATCGTCACGCGGGCCGCTCATGCGCAACGCGACTATTAATCTACAAACGTTTAATCAGACGTTAATCTTTTATTTAACAACCTAAAATGACTTAAATAAATTTGAAATTTCAGGTTGTTCTGCTCAAAATGCTGCATTTATTTTATTTATTTAATTTTAATATATATTTTTCATTTCCTGCACGCGCTCGGGCCTGTTCTGCTTCCAGTCGGGTAAGAAATCATTGCGCTCTGTTTTTATATGATGTTTTGTGATTAAAACTAATAGTAGACTTTGCATTGTTTTATCTATTCTACGATTAAATATTAATATAATGTTTTTATAGTTTTTTAAGACAGATAAGAGGGCAGCTCGTGGGGTTTTTACTTGAATAAACCATTAAATATTATTCAAAATATCATATTGTCGGCTATATTTCATTTTATTTTATATGCTTTGTTATTATCATGGGCTCAGAAGTTTTTTTCTTAATTTTTATTTATTCCTGTTTGTATCCGTGTGTTTGTGTGTGTGTGAGAGAGAAGGAGATGTGGGTGTACTGCTCAGTATACAGTAAATGAATGAAGTCAGAGGCTTCTGTCCCTCATCACCTCCTGACTCCACCTCCTCCACCCTCCTCACACACACATGCACAGGCTGAGAGTGGAGGGAAAAGAGGGCTACTCCTTCTCACTCCTTCTCACTCCTCCACTTCTGTTTCTCCATTCACAGACAGCCTCCGAGCAAAGACCCGTCTCCTCTTTTGAATGGACTCCATCTCTGTGAGCCAGAACACAGCTTTACTGCTGCAGATGGAAACCGAAGACCGCCACTGATCTCATCTTGTTGTGCCTGCTGCTGACAAAAACTGCAGACTTTAATGCGTTGCCATGAACTTTTGTCGGACTTGAGGAACGTCCAGTGTGGCTGATTTAAAGACTTCTGAAGGAGGACAAGCACCCCTGGCACTGAAAGAAAGACTGTTCTCAGGGATTTAGAAGGTGGAGGTGGTTGTGGGTCTTAAGGCAGGAAGAACAAGGAGACAGATCAATTTTAAAAATTGCCTCCCATTATTCTAGTTTTCTCCCCTGGACCACGATGGGTTCAGATGTGCGTGACCTGAACTCTCTGCTGCCCCCGGTCCCAGCGGGCCCCAGCCCGGGCTGCCCGGCCCTGCCCGTCAGCACAGCCCCTCAGTGGGCTCCCGTCCTAGACTTCCACACCGCTGCCTCCCCTTACTCTTCCCTGGCTCCCCCCCACACCTCCCTGGGGGCTCACTCCTTCATCAAACAAGAACCCAGCTGGGGGGCCACTGGCGACCCTCACCACCACGACACAGACCCCCACTGCGGCCTCAGCGCCTTTACCGTGCACTTCTCAGGGCAGTTCACAGGGACTGGGGCCTGTAGGTACGGGGCATTCGGGGCACCCCCTCCTCCAACAGCGGCCCCCAGCCAGCCGCAGGCCGTGGCTGCCCCGCACCACCACCAGCCCCCCAGCAGGATGTTCAGCAACCCATCATACCTGCCCAGCTGCATGGACACACAGCCGGCTGCTCGCAACCAGACAGGTATGGTGGAGGATGACAGGTGTGTGTGAGAGTGTGTGTCCAGTTTTAGATTCGTTGCTGTTCCCAGATGCATTTCCTTCATTCTATTCATTTTATCCCAACAAATTCTCAGTATTAGAAATTATTAAACTTAATTTAAATTGGATAATGTGTTGCAATCACTGTCTTGGTGTCTTTATTCACCGTTAAATGTCAGCAGAGCAGATCAGACTAAAAAACTTTTTTTTAATTTTTTATAGAAAGCAGTGTTGATCAAAGCACCGCTAACTGAGGCTTAATGTTTAATCCTAATGAACGTGTGCTCATAGTGAAATAATGTTGGTGCAAACGGTATACACAGGTATATATAAGACTTGTATTAACCCTGAATTAAAGAGTTGCAGCTGTTTTTATGTCTCAAACTATTTTTGCATTTACATACAGAATTATTCCTTTTTGTGGCTCTTTAACTTGTCAGTCTCCAAACTAATCTAAAATGTGCCTAGTAAATGTGATATTGTGTGTGAGCTGCTAGACTGAAATCATTAAAATTACAGATTTAAAACTTTGTATTAGATGTTTTTGGAAAACTTGCTTCTGTTTGAACAGCAGTATTTTTGGTAGCTACAATAATTAAATATGGCATTGTTATTTTAAAATATGCGAGTTCAATAAAATATTTTTATGTCTACTAACATTAAGCTATTTATATTTAAGGTTTTGTTTAAAGTAGACCTAATAAGATCATGAGTTGTTTTGTTTTTTTAAAAACTACACACTTAAAACAAAAGTCATTTAGGGTATTCAGTTGTAAATCACTGAATTTGCCCTCATGCTTATTGCTATAATTTCCTTAAATTAATAGTTTGTGTGTCTTAAACTGTTACTATGATATGAGCGTCACTCACTACTCAAGGTAAAACTGATGCATTGGTTGTTCCAGGTGATAATGTCTTAATAGAAGGAACTTTTTAGTTTTTCTAATTCATCACAGTGACTATTAGAGTCTGGCATTTCTCACATCTTACAATGTCTCTGCATGTGTTTACAATAGCTATGGGTTTGGTTTGAAAAGGGACAACCTTGTTTGATTCAGATAAGAAGTACCTACTAAAAAAGATTTAAACCATTAAACAAGTTGGATTGATGTGTTTGTTTGTGCTGAAGTATAAAACATCCCAAACCTCCCGCATATTTCTCCAGCTGTAGCCCCTCCATCCCTG
Organism: Rhadinocentrus ornatus; assembly: GCA_037177495.1. Classification (NCBI taxonomy): domain Eukaryota; kingdom Metazoa; phylum Chordata; class Actinopteri; order Atheriniformes; family Melanotaeniidae; genus Rhadinocentrus; species Rhadinocentrus ornatus. Next base: position 5,559,950 of record JBAMHW010000010.1, read on the forward strand.
CTCTTTTCAGTGTAATTAATCTGTTAGTGATTACCCAGCAGATTAATTAGTAATAGCATGCTTATCAAGCAGATAATTTAGGAATAACATTATTATCAAAGAGCTAAGCCGACCTCTAACCTGCTTTATCTGCTCCCTGCTGTGACTGGACGAGCACAGGCAAACAAACCAACAGCAGGGCTCGGGTCGCACAGTAGAGCTGATAGCTCTGCAGGGTCACGCCGGGACCATCGCATCCAAATTTAGTCTCAGCTGAAGCATTTATGTTACATCTTAAAATATTTTCAACTAACATTTAAAAACATCTCAAGCTCAAGCTTTTGCAGATGAAATTATAATTTAACTTTAAATTTGGGGTTGAAAAAGTATTTTACCACGAATATAAAGGGGTATTCCACGGGGTATTTCCAGACTTTAGGTTTTCCAGTTGAATACAAACTGACCTCATTGCCCATCACCTCAGTGCTGAACTTCAAGGAGGTAACGAAAGTATCAGAATACACACAGAATACACACACAGAGAAAAGTCAGGGGTGAGTGGAAGATAGATGGAGATGTTTAATGAGTTTTTTCTCCTCTCCCACCCCTCTCCGATCACCCACTGACTTTGAGAGTAAAGTCAGTGAAAGTGCTGTGTTTTAATTAATGAAGCATGCTTGTGATGGTGTGTGTGTGTATGTGTGTGTCATTGCATGTGAGTGATTTATGAAAGCTTGTTGTGCCCTTTAGGTCAGCTGAAGTCATGAGTCAGAACTGGTCTTGGTGTCAGGCACAGATCTCCTTTATCACAAAGTGTGTATGTGTGTGCAACTTAAATCTAAATTCTATATGAATGCAGGATGTTGGATATAAATTACATGATGCCATCTTGGATTAAAAAATACAGATTTAATTTGTGAATGTAATAACGTGTAGAGTTCATTTGAAAGTAATCTTCTCACAGACTTGAGTGTATTCACTGTATCTTGTTTCTGTGTTGCAGGTTACAGTACGGTAGCATTCGATGGAGCCGGTAATTACGGTCACACTCCTACACACCACAGCTCGCAGTTCTCCAACCACTCCTTCAAACATGAAGATGCTTTAATCCAGCAGAACACAATGGGTGCGTGAGTGTAGCGGCTTTGCATTGTTTCAGTCTCATGTCAAGTCACTTTCTCACAACTCTGATGACTTTTGTCAATAATTTAAGAAGATTTTGTTGTTTAACATTAAGTCTGTTTAAGTTTTTTAAGTTTATGTTTGAAACATAATAAAAGAAAGCACAGTTTAATAGTGGGGGGTAGAAATTAAAAGTCCAAACTTATAACAAATAAAGCAACAATCAAAATATCTAGGAATTTCTTTATATTCTGCAGGTGTAGTAGAAATTTAGCTAGAAAGAACATTTTTTAACATCTATAAAAACAGCTTTATTTTATGACTTTTAGCAATTCCAATTATTTTATCCCAAAAAAAGCATTATTAAATAAAAAATGCAGCACATGACAGACTGTTGGTGGACATTTTTTCAGCTTTTTTTCCATTTTAATGAGTTGGAGCTAAAAAATGACCATTTTGGTTATTGCTTGAACCTGGACGTACTTTGCTTTGTTAGTCGTCTGTTTAAAGCTATAAAGTAAAATAATTGTTAAAATGAATTTATGATTTATTGCCTTTAAACATAATTTATTCTAAATTTTTTTGGTTTTTAGGTAATACATCTGTACTATGTCTATTAATATGTTTCCGTTTATGTATAAAGGTTAATAAGGTCCCTTCAAGTGCCGATACGAATTTGATCATCAATCATTGTCTTCGGCAGTGGACCTAGAATTGCAACTATCATTGCCCAATTTAGTCACAGGGGAATTTCTATTGTAAAATATGCTGCATTTTTTCGTTTTTAGAAACAAAAACATAAAACAAAGAACTAAATAGAACTAAAAGAAATGATTTGTTCTTATAATTTAGTATTTGTTGGCTGGTAAAATGATAAGCCAACATAGTACTTTCATTACACAGATTTTGTTTAAAAGCCCCAGAAATAAAAATAACAACATAAAAAACCAAGTCCTAATAATAAATTAAAAACTGTTTCTCTGATAGTGCTAAACTTGGGATAAAAAGTAATGGATTACACGTATAATTTTGGATTGCATGTATAAAAGACTTTATCGATTGACTGCAGGGAGTTCTGCAGAAAAACACACAGAAGTCGATTCATGTCTTAACCACCAAAGTTTCTCCCAATCAGAACAAATGCACTTCGAGTGCACAGCTGTGGATATGGCTCTCGCCCAGAGAGTATCTTGTCCCTTATTCTGACATTTCTGCAGTGACCTTGCCTGTCAGAGGTATAAATCAGCCACATCCTGACTCTCAGACTCCCTCGTCTCCTCCTCTCGTCCCGTCTTTCATCCACCCACTGTTCTCTTTTATCCCTTGTCCGCTCATGTTGTTAGTAAATATTTAACTGTGGGTGTTTGGTTAAGCTGAAACTGTAAATTTCTTTTCTTTTTAATAAAAATGGGATTCAAGAGAATCAGAGAAGAAATGCCAACAGGAATGTTTTTTTGCTTGCTTGAAAAAGAAATATAAAACAATAATAAGTCGGAAAAATCACATTTGTCTTTAGCCTGTAAGGTTGCACGCAGAGGTATTCATTTATTTACCATGTCTGTGTGCATGCATCACAGGTGAGCAGCAGTATCCAGTTCCTCCTCCTGTTTATGGATGTCACACACCTTCAGACAGCTGCACAAGCAGCCAGGCCCTGCTGCTCAGGAACCCCTACAACAGGTAACACACAAACATTTTACAACACGCCTTGCACAACCATGTTGCAAAACACATGCGCCCTCCAAAACCTATTTTTATTTCCAACAGTTAAAAAACAGAAACAATTGAAGCTGGAAGTGTTTCAAAAAGCATTGTCGATTGTTTCGGGTCAAACAGCAGTAATTCAACGAAAGGTTGCAGGATGCAGTTTTGAACAGGATGTTCACCTTCAGGACAGGTCCGACTGACGTTGTGGCTTCCTTTTTTGTTTTTATGCTACTTCCTTTGATAGCTTTTTGCTTAATCTCCCAGTCAAAGTGTATATGTCTTACAGTTTAAAAACCCTGCGCTGGTGTTACTTTTTTATGCAAAGACACCTAAGTCATGGTGCCACTGAAGGAAGTCAAGAAACAGAGGCAGGAAGTTCTGATGGAGGATGGGCTGAAAAATATAAAAAGTGTATCTTGGAACATGTTAGTCTGTTTGACACTGACAGAGTTTCAGAGGATTATTGTCATTTTTCTCTATACTTCATCACAGGTGTTTTCCTCATTGCTAAACATAGTATTTTCTTCAAGGTCAAAGGAGGTCTTGTGCCTAATAATTATTTTCATTTAAGGCTTTGGTACAAGATGTTCTGGCTGTGTCGGCACCATTTTCTTCATCTCACCAGACTTTTAATTAGACAATTAGATTTAACCAGACAATTAAAACACAATGGAGCAGTTTTTCCTTATGTGTTTTAATAACTTGCATGTTGACCTTCAGTTTTATTTATGATGGGAAACAATTTTAGTTCATGCAGCTATGAATTGAATATGTGGTCTATAATAAAAAAAAAAACACGTTAAGGGAATAATAAAGCAAAAAATCCTTCACTGCACCAGACGTCTCCTCCTGGGAACGTTTTCCAAACAGCCTGTGATTTGCTGTATTAGATAAATGACTGGAGCACCACATTTCAGAGATTTTTCCACCCAGTATGCTGCACTTTGCTAAGAGAAACCACAGCTTTACTCTTGTCAAACTAACCACTGATGGTTGACGCCTGACTTGTTGGCTGTGTTTGAACCGTCTGCTCATGTGCAATATAGTGTGGCAGTCATTTTCTAGGATTTTTTAAAATCTCAGCTGAAATATTTTACTTGTTAGCTCATCATGTATATTGTCAAAAGTCATGTACAGAAGCTGTACACTTTATCAGTTGACCAATATGCGTTATGGCCTGCAGCTTGCTACCAGTAACTAATGCTAACATTTGCAGCCTGCTTTTGTGATAGTCTAACCTGCTGAGACTGCTTGGTGAGCAACTGTTACTCCTCACACATCTCAGCCTTGAAGCTGCTTGCCTCTTTTTCTGCCTGATATGCAGGATTTTTAATCAGGTTTAACTGATATTAGTAAAATGTGCACCTGAGACACATTTTCCAATATGTGGGCATTAAAAAGAACAGCAATGACATCATGGCTGTAAAAACGTCTGTTTTTTACTAAAATATATGTTATATTTGATTGATAATATTACCTACTTGTGAATGTAGACACAAGACGGGAAGTATCACAGGTTCGTGCAGATTTGCTTTAGAAAGAGGGGAGAAATGTTACTTACATTTTATTCAATCAAAAACAGCAAACTTGTGCTGTCCATCACTTCAGACTTGACATGAATTCATCCTGCAGGCATCTGTTTATGCAGCAGTGAATTTTCTGCACAAATTATGAAACACCTCTCTATTTATTTGTAAAGGTCAGCCACTGCGGAGTGAGTGACGAAGAGTGAACAACGCAAAAATAAAGTGATTTTCAAGTAATTTTCCTACACTTTGCATAAAAAAAAAGAGTGAGAGAATTTAATAAATGTAAAACTATATAGTTCTTCTACTACTAAACAGCTATTGAGACCTGAGAAAGCAAATCCATAGTGACCCATTTAATGTCAGCTTAGGATTTAGGAAGATATTGCCAAACAGTGATTGATATCATTCACTTCTTTCTTTGGAAGCTTTTTTTTTTTTTGTCCTGACGTTATCTAGTTAACAGGAAAATATGGTATTATACATTTATGGAAACCACAAATGCATGTGATATCTTACTGGGCTTATCATGGTTTATTAGTAGGCAGGCTGGGTCCAAGATTCATGTTCAACTTCAGCAGGAGGCTGTTCTCTTCTCCTTTACTAGTCAACTTTAAGTAAGTCATGTTTCTGTTTTAGTGGGGTTTTTTTCAATCTGTTACTATATTTTGGTTTTCAAACACATTTACAAGTGTATTAAATACCTCTATATGTAATTGTCACATCTCAGATTTTCAAATGGTTTCAGATTTCTGGTTTTCAGAAGAATAAAGTGGAAATGACGGGTCATGAAAATGAATTTGCCAATGACTCAGTTGTGTGAAGCTGACCTTACAGAAGGTCACTAACTGACGTGGAGATCTGTCATATACTGATACAGATTTCAAATCTAGTCATTCAAACTGTTTCAGTTCCTGTTTTTGACTTGCAAAAGGAAAAAATTGTTGCTTTTTTGTGTATTTTCTATGTGAAAATGTGAAAGTAAATACAGTACTAAAACCAATGCAGCTACATGGAGTTTAACCATTAGTTCTTTCATCACATGATTATATGCGTTTATCCTGTTCTGACCCAATTTTCTTTGCAAAATATTTTAATAATTAATACTTTAAATTGTAATAGATTCACTTATAATGATCTTGTGAGAACTTTAATCCTGAACTTTTTATAAAGGAATCATCTAATAATATAGTGTTGATTTCGATTCCCTAATTGTACATTCACATTTACACACACATTGTGTGATTGTTAAAATTATCCACACCCCACCCTCACCTTTAATCTGTTACGTCCTCCTTTTTGTCCAGGGGAGAAAGGACGGACTATAAAGAGAGTCAGACAATGGGTAAAAGAAAAACACTAATTTATTCATTATACAAAACAAAAAGGGTTCACCAAAACAAATCAATATCCAAGTCTAACTAAAGTAAATGGTCTTTTAACAGAACACAATTCAAAACCAAACAGAAAGTGTCCCAGAAAAATGGTTAACAACTACACAAATTACAAAACCAAACCAAACTGAAAATGTCCCTGCAGGGTTTACTATTTATCAACTCCAAAAATACTTAACTAAAAAGTCCCAAAAACAAGGTACACGCTCACAGGCGGTACATAAACAAAACAAATCTAAATGTTACTTATTTACCAAAACACAAAAGTCACCGCAGCTCAAGCAGGGACGGCTATTCAAACTCAGAACATAAGTACTTTACTTCTTAACATTAATGTTGCAATCAAATGACCCACACAGGGAAACTTTACCACCACTCAGGCCACAATAACTCCCAAGGTGGCAAACTGTGTCCCACTGTCCACAGTTGTCACGTATGATGCCGGTGCTCTTTTGTAGGTGCATCTCTTCTGTGATTGGCCCGCCAATCCGGAACTGGGTCCTGTTTGAACCAATCCAAGTGTTGAGGGGGCGGATCCTTGTTGAGATTCCCCTGCCAATCATCATTAGTCCAGCTACACACCATCAGTTTCCAGGCTGACAGCTGTAACAAATCCTTTCATATCCTACCAAATTTCTCCCAATGTTTGCAAAAAATGCTGCTCAGTTTTTTAAAAGTGACAGCAATATTTACATTTGCATTCCTTTAAAGTGGCTACCACTTTGGTATGGAAACAAGGATGAGAGATAATCTTTAGGTAAATATTCCTCTGTGATCATTTTTAACTGTACAGTATTTACAGTTCAAACACCCAGACCCAGACGTAGTGTTGTAAAACCAACATATTCCTGTTATCTGCCTTGACAATGAACCTCCTGTCGATGCTCCTATGTAAAAATACATACCTTAAAAAACATGTTCCTCTTATGTTAGTGAGTGATATTTTGAGGTGACTTCCTTATTACATACTCTCCAAACTGTTTGCTTGTTCTTTTTCTAGGTAAAACATTCCTCACATGTTGCTGATCCAGTGTTTTTCATCAGTGTAACAAGAGAAAGAATTCTCTTTAAATACCACAGCAGGGATGGATACTTAATGTGTGTGTGTGTTTGCATGCGTGCGTGTGTGTGTGTGGACTGTGCTGACTTTTAGCCTGAGGGTCGCCATTGCCATAAACATAACTGATATCTCCACACACACTCTGCTGGGACGGCGCATAGGAGTTGAGTCAGTCATCTAATCTTGCAGCCTGGTACCATCAGGCCTGTATTTACTCTTCGGACTGTTAGCTTGGCCAACTGGAACAACGTGAAATGAAAACATACAGAGGTCTTATAAATCGGCACCGAAAGAGAAAAAAAGAGGCGCTCTGGTTTTTATCAAAACAAGAAAAAAATGAATATACTTAAAATTGTAAAAACAAAAAAGTAAAAAAAAAAGTATCAGCATTCCTTAGTAGCACTTAGTAATACTTTGGTAGTTTAGACCAATTGTGTGCAAATTCATAACACAAAAACTGAATACATGTATCATCCAAGCTTAGATATAAAAAAGGAGATAGACTGAGTACAAAGATTAATGAAGCCTGCAGCTGGTTCAGGGTACCATTTTGAAAGCATCTGAGCATCTTTATTTGTTAATAAAATTATACTGAATTCAACATTGAGGATTTCAATAGTAAAAAAAATAACATGATGATAACATAATAATAACTTTTTAACAAAAATTTGTTTGGTAGGATATTACAGATTCTGACATAAAAACAACAATTTCTAGTTGCATTTTTAGATTAACCTAATGTTCTTAGAGAGCTTTCTACCCTGTAATAAAGGAACATCCTGTAGAGAATTCTCTATGAATTGTACAGACATTCCCCTGACCTCTACAACGCACCTACCCTTTGGAAAACATTATGACAAAGCTATATGACAAAGTTAACTAAATAAAATCGAATAAAATAATAATATGACTGTAGCGCTTTAGCGACAGCCATTATAATCCCAGTAATCAGGTCCACTTATTAATGTGTTTAAACATGTAAGGAGAGCTGTCATTTTCGGTAGATGTTTTTTTTTTTTGTTTTTGTTTTTTTTTACAGCTGCTGTGACTTGTGACTAAAACCTTATGGGGGAGGGGTATTTTAAATACTATGATGATTTAAATCTACAATCCTAAACAATGAAAATGTTTGAAATATAACAATGCGGGTCTAAATCGTAAACATCAGCTTCTGCACAACACAGGTGTAAAAAGTGCTACTTTCAGGGTATGTGCCTCTGCTGCATAACCATTTGCAGACTTTTAACAAATGGTTCCTTATGATTTTCTACAGCTAACTTGAAGAGGATCATAGGTTAGTTTGTTTAGTGCCAGCTTGGTAAGTCATAACAAAATTTACAGAAAAGAGTTGCAAAAAATAATAAAAAAATATCACCCATTGCCCATTTGTCATGAAAGGGCTAGTTGACCTTAGAGGCCCCAAGTGGCCATTTGAGAAAAAGTAGAGAATAGCACTTCCTCAGTCGTTTTGTTCCTACACTGGAGCATTTCCTTAATCTTGTTCTATTTTTTTTTCCGTTTTGCTAGCCTTGTTTTTAAGGATACTGTAAAGTTGACTTAGCTTAACAGTATCTTTACTCAAATACAGACCTCCGACATAAATTCATGGTTCCCCAGACAATAAATCATGCTGCACTTGAGCCATCGAAAAGTTTCCAGCTGTGGTTTTGAGTTAAATGTCTCCACAGCAGTTGGATGGCCTGCCATGAAATGTGGTCCACTAATCCAAGCAGGTATTGTCATGAATTCCAATATTGCTGGTTTTCACATCAAAAAAAAAAAAAGAATTTGTGAAAGGCTCACCTTTTGCTTGATTGTAATCAATCACAGATTAGGATTTAAAATGTTGAAACTTTTATTTATTTATTTTTTCGTTGACCCGCAAAGACTTTTTTCCTCCTCTTAGTAAAAGATGCTAAAGTGCTCAAAAAAGATACGAAGATCTGATCAAACAACAGAAAATTACATGCTTTTTCCCTCTGGATCTTTTTTAAATTGAGTTTCAACTCTCTTGATTCTTTCAAAAAGCACTTGCGTCGTGGTAAAAAAAGACTTAGGCTGAATCCTATTTCTACGCTTTGGACCTACCCCTAAGCCTTTCCTCTTCATTGTGTGCATTCATGTCAGGGAATGGGGTGTTTCTATTTTTTTTATTTCATTTTATTTATTTTTTATGAAGGGGAAGGGGTAAGGGTGAGGACCACACAACCCTCCAAACGAGGACACACTTCAAACAAAGGGGTATAAAACAATTCCCAACAGACACCGGATAAACCGGCAAAGATGGCGACAGAAGGAAGGCAAGACACCAATAAATATATATTAAGCATCAAGAAGGATGTAAAAATGATTTTAAAATTGTGTTTCATTGTTTGGCCATTTATTTAGGATCTCATTCACTATAGGGCTGTTGTCAAAATCGCTAATGCTAACCGCTAATCACTAGCTCTCATTAGCATTAACGTTAGCTAGTTTGCTGATGTTGTTAACGGCCGTCAGCATAGCCCTCCAAGTGTGTATCTGAAAGATATAACATAACATAGCATCTTTGTTTGTTAACATCAGTTTGTTGCCATTCGGTTGTCTAGATACCGGTTGATTCGTCTGACGTAGCAACTTGCAACGACTTGTGATGACATATGATGGTAAAGTAGGGGTATCTTATTTCCTAGGGAAATGTTTTCACCCCTTACCACTTCGTTTAAAGGGGTAAGGAGTAGGGGAAAGGGGAAAGGGTAAAAAAGAGATTTGGGATTTAGGCCTTAATATCCTCTGAGAGCATCTGCACATACCAAGTAAATTGGTGCGGAAATCCGTATATATGCATGCATATTTTTTGCTTCCTCTTGACATTTTTCCATCTCTGTGCTCCTGTTTGCCCATAAATAGCTTCTTTGTGCTACATTATGTTTTAATCCAGGACACAATGCATCTGCTCTGGTCTCATAGTAGAGTGAAGATGTGCATGAGCCACCTGTTTGTAGATGCACTCTTGCAAAAATATTTTATCTCCTGAAATTCCATAAAACTCAGAACTTGTTCACTAGCTAACAACAGTGTTTGATGCACTAATCCTCATAAACTTTCTTTTGGAGAGAAGACCTTGTGTGGTTGTCCTTATTGAGGTAATAAGGAGATTAAAGAGGGTGCAGAAGGCATTAATCTTTATTGCACTCAGAACTTTTTGTCCAAAAGCTCACTGGTTTAAAACGTGTCCTGCACAATGTTTGCATCATTCTGCTCTTTTTGTTGTTGTTCTTTCATTCTACGTATGACACTAAAACAGAAAAGTTACACCTCACTTTACACCTCACTTTTCTGCTGCACGGTCACCCTTTTTTTTTACAAAAAAATTACATATTTAAATCAATTCAAATCAAGTTTATTTGTATAGCCCTATATCACAACAAAGTTGCCTCAGAGGACTTTACAGAAAGAGGTGTAAACAAAAGTTACGATTTACAAATATTTATATATGTGAAGTTGTGATTCATGTCAGGTGAAAAGCTGACCTATAGAAACAACAGTCTGGGGAGACATTACCATCTCATAATTTATAACCATGGATTGTGAAACCACAGAATTTTGAATAAGTAGACAAATGTACATATTGCATAATTTCTAGTGAAACGGAACCCAAATCATGCTTATATTATTTTCCACCTGCTTGATTTCCTTGATTTCTTTACTTTTTGGTTATATTTGGGTACAAAAACTACTTGTTTAGGTTTAGGAAAACATTATACTCATCTTAACCTAGCAGTTAATGATGCAGAAATACACAGTTTTGCTATCTTTATCTAGCGTGCAGAAAACATTTAGTGAAGCAGTGATCCTCATTCTTTTTTCATGAGCAACATATTGATAGGACCACTTTTACAAAATACACAAAAACCTAACCAAAAGATTAAGCATTTTTTTCTTATTTCTCAAAATTTCCTGCATTTATGTTGTATAGCTTAAACATTTTTTTTTCTCCCTCATAACACTCACTGACTGCCTGCCAGTTCCCTCTCTGTTGTCTTCACATTTAGTTTCAGTTGCAGAAGCTCTGAGTCATCATTCTCCTAACTCCAAAATCTTCTAAGCTTGTCTTGTTACATCTACAATTTTATTTTAACTTTAAGATGAATTATGGAATTGCAACTGAGATAAGGTTTACCATTCAACAGTAGCTCCACAGTTATATCGTTTCTCAAAAACTACAAATCCCTCAAAAAGCCTGCCTACAGTATGGTAGCTCTGGGTGGACATACATCCTACTCAAAAACCCAAAACTATATATACCAAGAGACTCTGTTATAATGATATCCTGTAATCTGGTGTGATTTTTCACAATAGATTTATCATGGATCACGATATGATTTATCACAATTGGACACTTCGTTCAGAGACACCTAATTTGGTTGCTGAAGGCAATTTAAAACAATTGGTAATGCAGATATTGGGCAAGCTGTTAACATATTAGTAATGTTTGGCCACAAGTTGATCAAATCGCTCCCTCGCATTAGTAATCAGTGGCCAAAAATTAGCAACACATGGCCATATGATCATTTTTTTCTATTGACGTCGCTGGGTTCAGTAAAAAATCTATCCATTTTTGGAGTTTAGCAAGAATAGCCAAGCTAACATCACATACTGTGGTGACCAGAAGCTGCAACTATGCAGCTAAGCATTGTTAAGTAGATGAAAGTTTCGACCCCTTAGCAACAAAAAATGCTTTATGTATAAAACCAAAAATTGCAGTAAAAATCTTGCTTATCTTAACAGCAGTAAATGTCTATATTATCTATAATTTCTTTCTAATCACACCCTTATTTTGCCCACACCAGTTTCTATTTAACCCTTTAAGGTCCTCCTCTACAGTTTGGTAGAGCAAAATATTTAGCGACTATGATGAATTTTATTTAAAAATCTTGGTAATCTACATGCCTGAGCCATCTCTACCACATGCTTTGGGTGTGTAATTCCCAAAGTAAGTATTTGCTATCCCAGTGCTGTTTCAAACTTTGACCATTTTACTATTATTACATTAAAGTTAACCTTCATCTTCACCATTTGCTCAAAAAAAAAGAAAAGAAAAAATGCAAAGAAACATTTTTCTCTTGCTTTTATCTTAGTGTGAACTTTAAAGGGTTAGTTAAGCTGTCAAAAAGACCAAGTGCAAGTGCTGCTGAGATCAGGTGACTTTGAGCAGACTGTAACAGTTATGTGATTTTATAAGTCTATCTTTTCATGGATTTTCATGGATTTCTTGATACAGGAATTTCCCTTTTTTTCTTAAATTGGACAATAAAGATTCATCAGTGTTTAACGTAAAGAAAAAATCAATTTTCAAGACAGATCCATAAAATAGATGTTGGTTGAATCAGACATGGACTCATCAGTCAGCAACAGAGAAGAAAAGTAGACACATATTTGTTTGAAAAATGTCATGAATCAGTAAATCTTGCACCTCCATTCCAGCAGTATTTCAACAGAAATACCTTTTGGCTGTGCTGGCTGCATGCCTCTGCTGCACTGTAAAATAATAGCTGTGTAATGAGCAAGGTACCAGGCACCACATCTACCCCATTCACGCTGCTGTAAGCCTGCAAGTAATGTGTTAGTGGAACTGATATATAAGGAGGGTGAGGGCTATAAATCCAGTGAGTGAGTGTGTGTGATAACTGTGGAGTCTGTTGTGTTTAAAGAAAGAGGATTGTGAGGTGTTAATGTTTTTAGTGTCTGTGGGACATTGTTTAATCTCAGCTCAACCAACTACTGTTCAGGTGAATGAATTTTCATCTGTGTTTTCTACACAGACAACAAAAACCAGTCAAGCGGATTCACACAAACACGCACTCATCCTTGTCCTGCTAAATGACAGTCCAGTGCACAGTTCATGAGCTTTTCTTCTACATTTTGTCTTTCCTCCACAGTGGTGAAAATTTATATCAAATGACCTCTCAGTTGGAGTGTGTGGCATGGAATCCTGTCAATACACTGGCATCCACCATAAAGAGGTAGGAATTCACCCATCGCTCTCTTTACAGCAGAAGGCAGTCGAGTTAGTGCCTAATGCAAAAGTAGGTAACATAGTGAGTGGATTAGATAGAAGAGAGTAAACATCTTGAAAGAACAGAGCGAGTTGAAGTGGAAATGTGATCTCCTCCTCAGCTGCAGCGCTCCTGTGATGTAGAAGAGTGGTCATTGTGATTGTTCTACTGTGCAAAGGTCTTGGGCCATATATGGTCAAGAAGACAAGGAATATGTGCAGCAGTTTTTTTTACAAGATGTACAAACATATTAAAATACAGTTTATAAGAAAAAATATATATTGGTACAATTCTAAATAGTTATTTGATATGAATATCTTTATTCTTCAACACAGTCTGAACTCTCTCTGAGATCAACTTTCTGGTCATTTTGGTAAATAGTCATCAGGAAAAGTTCTCCAGGGTTCTTGAATGACTTTCCAAACCTCTTCTTTAATCCATTCTCTGTCCAGATGATCCCACACAGCTTCGCTAATGTTGAGGTCCAGGCTCTGGGGAGGATTTATCCCTCCATCAGACTTCTTGTCACTGATTTTTTAAGTCCAGTTTTTGTGTCATTTGGCATACCTCAGTCTTTTCTCCCTGTTTCTCCCTTCCATGGAGCCAATTACTGATGAGGTTTCAGCCAATAGTAGATGGATCGGCTAAAGGTCCAGATAATCTCTCAGGTTCTGTGTCAGGTCTTTGCTGATTTGTTTCTATTTCTTCAGGATATCACTTTTAGATCTTGTTCATTTGCTGTAGATTGTTTTTTTCTAGTTCTCACACTTATTTTATTCTCCACTTGTCCAGTTTCCTCAAATGTTTTAAGGACACACTGCACACCATGCTAAGATAGGACACGTTTTCAGCCACCAGCTCTTTGCGAATCACCTTGTTGCTGCCAAAATACTATTTTCTGTTTGTTAAACTGTTTTATGTATGCTGTTTTCATAGCTGTGACTGAGAAATGGGAACAAATTATGTGTTTTGTGACAGGCTGTTAACAAAGTGCTTCAAGATCAATTTAACATCAGAGTTCTGTTATGTGTAGTAACAACTGAGGCTCATCACTTGAGTTTGGTGTGTTTTCATGCTTGAATGATTGTAAATAAGTCATAAGTTACCTTAAAAAACACACACACATTCTCTGGAAATGGAGAGATCTAAAATCTGAACTAACATCAGCCAATGTCCAAAACAACACTTTGATAGACCTTCAGACATGGAGTGCTGTTGCTAGAATCAAATAAAATTTTACTTATAGAGCGCTTCTCATGCACAAAGAAACACAAAGTGCTTTACATAATAAAAACAAATTATGTATATTAAAAACAAAATTTAAAAGCCTCACACACCAGAGTACCTAACAGAAAATTAAAACACACCTCATACTAGTCTCTTTCACACTCATACAAACAAAGCACATGTACACTTCCCCCACCCGCCCATACCCCATTCTGTACAAACATGAACTCCCATCCCTAGGTACTGACTCTTAACTGAATGTATAAAAATATTAATAGAATGAAAACATCTGGCTTGACTCTGCTGTGAGGAAACGGTATCTAGAAGCACTCAGAGAGCACAGATCTCTGCCAAGCCATTGTAATTTCTTTTTGCTAATGATTGTGGACATTAGTTTTGAGTTAGAAGCTCTAATAGCAAAATTATCCCTATCTTCCCATAGTAAAGAATCCTTTAAAAAATTCCTGGATCCAGGTGGTGATTTAGATCATCCCCAAAATATAATCATTTGTTCCCTATTCCATTTGTGAGATTTCCTGAAAATCTGATCGAAATCCGTCCATAAATTATTGAGTTGTGTTTCTAACAGACAGACCAACACCCCCCAATACATGTAAAGGTATTGTATACATCTTCTGAATACATGTTAAAGATTATCAATGCCAAGGCCGAATACATGACCTCCTCCTTGGAAGGGGCCTTGACATTGGAAACAAAAATTAAGATAAAATCTGTCTCCTTTTAATGCAAATTTTTGTAATTTGTGTAAGTATGAGATGCCTCCAGACTTTTGTACAGTAATTCAGAAGTTGTTGATAAAACTCAGAAGTTGGAACTTCTCACTTTTGACCAATATGTGACGCAAAATAGTATAAAAGTCTGTATCCACTGTGCATTATTATTAAGAGAAGCTCTAAGTGCGCTTAACTGAAGGAACAGAGGTGAAATACAGTAAACATATTTATTTAATGTTTCATTTGACCATAACTAGTTCTATTTATTGTGTAAATTGTGTGTTTAGGGAATTACAAAAAATATGGGAAATAAGAGTTAAGAAATGTTTCCTTTAACTACCTAATATGTTGTTTTTTTTAACTTTTGCTCTGAAAATATTAACCAAGTATGTTGTTAAAGCTGCAGTGTGTAAGAATTACTCCCATATAATATATTACAAGCAACCGAGTAGTGCTCTACTGGAGCCTCACCGCTTAAGAGCGTTTCTACGACTACGGAAGCTGCGGAGATTCATAAATGTGAAGTTCGAGTGTCCCATCAGGTGAGGAGGAACAGAACGATACATAATTATTATTTTATGCCAAGAAGTTACAAGCGTGCCCTCCATGTATTCAGTACCAAGCGACTGCTAATAGCTAATGTTATCGTATGGAATCGTTTTTTGTGACTTGCAGACTCAGAGATCATCTGATGAAGGGAGAAAAAGAGGGAGAAAAAGCAGGACAGTGGTCTGTTGCCGCTGCTGTAACATTACTCTGTGTTTTATAACATGTGATTTAGCTGATTTATCCAGGAAGGTGGGCGACGTATTTAGAAAATAATTATCTAAGAGATATTTTTGCGTTGGAATGATGCGGTTCTGGTGATTGAATCACGCCGAGAAACTGGTTTTACTTTAGTCTATTTTGTCTGACTAGAAGGAGGACAACTACCCCCATCCCGTTGAGAAATCAGCTCAAATAAAAATATGAAAAACGAGGGAAAGCTCTCAGAAAATACGTCTGAAAGAAGCGCACGGTCGCCTGCTGGTACGACTTCTGTGAAGAGTAAC
>JBAMHW010000010.1:5575888-5590834 GCA_037177495.1 Rhadinocentrus ornatus
GCAGCCTCCAGTTGGGTGCGCCGCCACCTATGTATTTATAAACATCTAATTCTAAGCTACGAGAACGCTTTCATTTGCATGGGACTGTGATTTAACTTTGGTAAAATACGTATTTATGAAAGCAATTCTTGATTTTTGCTAACAAAATACAACAACAACAACAACAAAAAAATACACACTGTACTTTTAAATCTGTTGAGATGCTTTTTTTACCCTCTCATTCCTGAAAATTGGTCAGTTCAGTTTTTTTCCCATATAATTTTATAGGTGTTGTTATTTTTACCGTTGTTACTAATTGTAAGTTAAAAACTAGGGACAATGATACATTTTTCCTGGTAATGATTTTGCTGATGTCATCAGAATGCTTGTTTCAGTTTGTCATGCCAAAACCAATGTGTGTTTAGCTTTTTACAGAAACATAAACTCTCTTTTGCAGTGTCATCAGACATCAGACAAGTTTTCAATGATCTGGTTACAACTGAAAACGTTGGTTTTGTGTGAATTTAGCCCCTGACGTTTTTGACATTTTGCAATGGCAGTCTGAGCCATTCGGAAGTAGTGATGTACAAGGATAACCTATAAACAGCATCTGTGTGAACTGCTGAAGTCACATTAACAGAGGCATGCGCAGCTGAAGTGGGTAAATGAGAAATCTGACCAACTTGTTGTGGAGTTTTATGGTAATGGAGAAAACGGTGACTCTAGGAGGGCTTACAGAGCTTCTCATTTGGCAAACAGTAGACTGTGGAGCAACAGTATCTTCATTAGTTGACAGCCATATTGGTACTATAGCACAGTTGAACCCTGACGGGGAAAACACAAGCGATTTTTTTTTTTTTGCTCCATCTGCTGTCATCTTGTTTTTTACACAAGCACTTTTCACTTTGCACTCTTATATGAATTCTTGTGGTGATGTGACGTGATGATGTTTTGCGAAAACTGTAACTACAGACTGTTACACCTCACTTTATGTACTCCCCAGTCTTGCATCAAGGGTGCATGTTGTCCTTTTTACATGCTTTTCTGAAGTAAACCACGAGAAACATTAACAGAAATGCATCTGAAAGATTACATGCTACAACTTTAATGAGCTAATGCCTATTCTTATTGCTATATATATATAAAGACAATAAGTAACTGTGCAGGATGAGACATATAATTTGGTTATTGAGCTTTAAGCATCTATACCTCTTGTACTGGACCTAGGTAAAAGATATATATAGAAATAATAATAAATAACATAATAGAAATCATTGTAGAATAATATGCTAAATATTAATAATAAAAGACTTTAAATGAAAGTTTTAACAAAAAACTGTGAGACGGGATGGTAGTGCTTCCTTTCCACTAATAGATAGAGATTCATTTAAAAGAGAAATTGCTTTGGGACTCACGGGTTACAGTGTTTATTAAGTGCTTTAAAATGTTCTCAGCTTCTCGGATCCCATAGCTGCCCATTGTTTAGCTTTGATAGTGTTAAATTTTATTTATTTCTTCCACGACTCCCCAGTTCTCATGTCTTGCAGAAACTCATTAGGAAATACCTACATAATGACTGAAGTATCAACATCCACTGTTTAGTATTCAGCATGTACTGAACTGTATGTCACTGTGACCTGCGTAGCTGCATGCTGGTCAGCGTCTGTGTCGGCTCCCAAATACCTTTCTTCTCCAAGCCAACAGGCATTCATCATAGTTAACAAATGAAAGTGTGTGTTTTGTGTGTGTCTGATAGAGATGTGCATGCATAAAGGGGCACAGAAAAGAAAAATACCTTCTTTTGGAAGCTGTTGCTTTGGAGCAATTTTTTTTTGTGTGTGTTCTAACAATGAAAGTTGTATTTTCTTGCACAAAATGTAGTTGTCAGAGATGGTTGATCTTTGTTGGTTGTGATGTAGTTTTAGTAATCTCTACACTTACTGCTGTCAGTGATGAGCAGCAGGAGAGGGGAGGGGAAGGGAGGTGTAAGGGAGTAATAAGGATGAGGAGGAAGAGAACGGAGAGCAATAAGAGGAGGCAGTCAGCAGAGATAAGGAGGAACAGCCCAAGGAGAAGGACATGAGGAAGAGGAAGTGAAGGGGAGTTGAGCTTCGACAGGAGTGTACAGGTCCATTCCCAGGGTTTAAAATATAAACTTAAATGGTCGCCCTTCTGCTCATGTGGTAATACACGAGGGACACATGTTCCCTGAAACAGAAGACCACATATTTTAAATGTGATTTATTAAATTATTTTAATGAAAACTGCTCACTTGTGCACCAAAAAAAGTATATGCAGTGAAAATCAAGGATTTTTTTTTTACATTTTAAAGAGAGGCCAAATATATGTCCTTTGTCTATGCACAATTCTTTTCTCAGGTCGATGCCAGTCATTGTTTACTGTTGGCTGCCGCTTTGAGCATGTTTTTTTAACATGTTCTCCAAATTTTTCTTTGTTCCAGCATTTGGTGTAGAACCTGTCAACCTGGAAATTCTGACTTCCAAGTCCAAATATGTAATCTTATCACCCTGCTTTGTAGTCCATACAGCTGCATTAATCTTTCATCACAAATACCAGTTGATCATTTGGAAATACACATTTACCCTTCAGGAGCTTTCCCTTAACTGTCTTACTTCCCACAACATATCAACACAGCATAACAATAACTGTAAAATAAATAAATAAATAAAGTTAATGACTGTTTCTCTTTAAAAGAGTAAAACAACCTTTGACATTACAGGGGCTCTTCAGGGGCCAATACCATTTCATTAAGGACCAGTGCCCCTTTTGCTATGAATCAACCTATGAGTGTCTGCCATGCTTAGAGGCATATTAAACATGTGTACCTGAAGATGAATCTATAATTATTCAACAAAGCTGTTTAATAACTTTAAGCAAGTCCCTTATGCAATCTCTACAACATCAGCAGAATTGTCTCCGTGGTAACAATGAAAATGGAGTATAAGCCTACTGCAGATGAGACCCACATCTGAAGGTGACATCTAAAATCTGTGAATATTGTAAAATGGTCGACATGAGGGTAAAGGTGACAATTGTCAAATTTCTCCATTAAAGACTGATGTTGAGCTTACGTTATGCTCTCTACAATATTGTTTTGTTCTGAAGAAGACTGCCTATTCTGTCATTTGAGAACATGTTGATGCAAGACTTATTTACCAATCAACACATGGAAGCATGGCATAAAATATGTTGGATGCCAAACGTTAGACACAAATAATCTGACAAAGAAAAACAAACATTGTTCTGTTTAATTATTATTATTTTAACCTTATATGATTTCTAGATTCATGTCATAATGCAGATGCAGAATTTGTGCCTTAAAAAGCAGCCAAAGATCATTTTTGTGGTGTGTTCATGTCCTTTTTTTTCTCTTCGAACCATACAATGGTGACATAGCAGGGGAGTCTACTATTGCTAAGTTTTTGAATATCATTTTTGTTTATAGGAGCCTTTAAAGGATCTTTGCATCACAGTGTTGGACTTACTCTCTGTTATGTATGTGGCTCTGATGAGGACTGATAAAAACTTAATATGTTTCATGTTGGTTGACATTTTTATCAGTAAAATCCATAAGGACCTTTCTCAATGTCCAAACAAAAAATTAAAATGTATTCATGTTAAAATTTGCCTTTTAAATGCTTGAACAGACAACATAGTATTTTATTTATTTATTTATATTTTTTTTACTTTATTTTATTAGTTTTGTATAACTATTGTTCTTTTATTTGCTTTATTTATTTCCTGCAGTATTGCTTCCACTAGCTGTGTTTTTGACACTGGACCACATTTACATTAACATTTTTTTGTATTTTTGCCACAAATGACCACAGTCACCACATCTCTCCAGAGGTTGCCTGATGAAAGCAGTTGAAGGAGTCAGTGGAATAACTAAACTCTCCCATTATGCATATTAACTAATATGACTTATTTGAAATAATAAGATGAATGAATGGATGTACATACGAAAAGAAGCATAATTTAGTGTTTGTCTTTCAGTCTGTGGGAAAATCCGTGCAGACAAAGAGCACCTTATGAACGCTCGTCTATATCCTGCATATATCCACTGCTGAAGCACAGGATGCAAAAATCCTCCTCCTGTCCTCCTACTTGCGTTAGACAGACTGAAATATAACACATTTCATAGACAAAAGCTTTCTGTTTCTTGGTGTTATCATAAGAAGATATGAGAGGCAACTTCAGCAGCTGCGTCACACAGAGCAGGTTTTGTTCTTTAGGTCAGGATGAAAGTGTAATTTAAAGTGTTTCTGTTGCTGCAAGTGATAAAAATGACTACTTGATTAATTTTGTTATCAAAAGAAAATGTTATTTCAGAAGTATGATACTTGATAGTTATAGTGTAGTTATAGTTGGAAATATAATATATATCGAAATAGATTATCTCTGGAGATGGTAGTGTTTATTGAAAGTATTATTAGTTATATTGAACATTTTTTTGTGTTTAAGTTTTTATATTGAGAACTAGCAATAAATAATTTATAACACTTGTGACTATTTTTAAATGCAAATTTTGCGTTTTTAGCTAAAACTGGATTTATTTGCATCAGTACATAAAGCTGTAAACATAGAGTGCATTCACTGTTCATGTAACTTTTAACTCTTTCACAAAGCTATGCACTTGGCAGGCCATTATATATCTCTCACTTAGCAGGAAAGGACTCATTGTTGCTGAAATTAAAAAATGTTTAACTTTGAAGGTCAATCGGTATCTCAGATCCAGAATTTTTAAAATTTATCTTTGGTTTTTGGATTTGTGGATCTCTCTACTTTTGCTGCTTTTCTATCAAAATTATGCACAATGTGCATTTTCCATAAAACTAGATGGCAAAATAGATCAATCTGGTCTCTTTCTGGGCAACTAGTCCAGACCAGAGTTTAGACTAAACATGGAGAAGCAGCATTTAGCTGTAAGGCTGCAAACAAGTTGAGAACAAACTGCCTGCTGAGATTAAACTTTCACCAAATGTAGACATTTTGAAATCCATTAAAACATTTCTTTTCTCATGCACCTATGCATAAATTCTGCACAGTAACTTTTGAACTTCTCTTTTTAATTAATTTAATGTAATTGTGATTCTTGCTGTTTGTTGCTGCCTTCTACTATTACTTAAGATCTGTAATGCTTTTTTTTTCATGTAAAGCTCTTTGAATTTTCCTGTACATGAAATGTTCTATACAAATAAACTGCCTTGCCTTTCACATTCAAATATCCCACAATTCCTTGCATTGAGCATAGGGTCCTCAGTATAGATATAACTCTGACTTACAGACACCAGCTCTCAGCTCTGTTGAGGCCGAAGAACAAGTGCTGCCTCTGTGAAACTGTACTTCATAGTAAATACTAATGCTGCCAGGATAAGCAGGATAAGACCACAATAGTATTAATGACCATGTCAATTGCAGATATGTTTATAATTTTTAATGTTCATGTTGAAATTTTTGTAGTGATGCAAGCATGCCAACATTTGCAATTAAGAATGGTGTCTAAATTTATACTTCACTAATTAATCCATACTTACAATACTACTCAGGGTTAAAGGGGTAGTGCACCCAAAAATGTGTTAATTTGAGCTGTAAGCAACACTATATTACCTAATTGTTATAAAAACTACAATGTTGATAAAATTAGTATTTTTTAAGTTCATTTTATAAAAAAATGTGATTTTGTGGGTAAAAAATGGATTAATTCCCTGGAAAATCTTTAATTTCTTTTATCAGGTATTGAACTTGAAGATCTGTCTGCAGTCTCCAAATCACATGACGTTGGTCTCTGATATCCATTTGAAAAGGATGACTTTATCCACTCGTAAATCAGTCTGCTGATTTTGTAGTGAAGTATATTGTTGCAGGTTAAAGGTTAAAGTGCAGCTTCTACACATAAATACTTTACTCAAAACTTTCACATAAGCAGCAGCACCACGGAAACAAATAGATTTACAGTACTCTGGATAAACACAAACCATACATCAATGAGAGTTACATCTCTACAGTCTGTAATTTGCATTATGGGCTCAATGTGAGAAGGTGAACATGTTTAAAAAATGTTGCCTTCCTGACTTGATCAAAGCACATATTATGCTCAGTAAAACAGTGTTTTAATGTTTTATACTGTATGTCTGAAAAGGTGTTAAAACTGCTTGGAATAGTTGACTAGATAGATGCTCTTGATTTTGTCTGCTTTATGTTTGTTTTATCCTACAGATGTTTTTGTGAAGCTTTAATGACTTTTACAGCTAAGAATATCCTCCATTCATGTCATTTTGTAAGCCGAAATTCCTTAATTGAATAGTTTTCTACTCTTACAGCTAATATGGCTTGAGATGGTTGTTGATTATTTCTTTTCTCTCTTTCTGTCTTGGCAGCCATGCAACCGGCTATGACAGCGACCCCAACACCCCGATGGTGTACAGCTGCAGCACGCAGTATCGCATTCACACACATGGAGTCTTCAGGGGTATTCAGGTGGGACTCACACTTCTGCTGCACACTTTATATATCGTCCACAGGTCATCGTCCGGTCATGCAGATCTTCTGTCTGCACACATTTATTCTGCTCCTTGTTTGCTGTCCATGTTTAGTATCACGCATGTCGCTGACCGTTCTGAAAACTTAGCAACAAACAGGAGGGAAAGGACATGCCCGAGACAAAAAGGAATATTGTTTTTTAATGGGTGGACTCTAGGAGATGAGAGCCTAATGCAATGAACAGGCAGTGTAAGGAGGAAATGCTGATATGTAGCAGAGCACAGATTTACAAACTCATACACAAGAGTTCTTTCACATGCGCACACACGCAAACGTGCACATACACGGTCAGGGGAATTCTTTTTTTTTTTCCCTTTTTTTTCCATAAATCCATTAGCAGTGGAGAAACACACACACTACATAATGATACTCTTTCCATACGAGGATCCACATGTTAATAAATCATTAGATTTTAATTATTGTCTGTCAGCAGCTCTAAAGGACATGGAGCAGGAGATTCTCCAGACCTGCTCTTACTCTGTTGTGGAGATCGTTCTTTCTGGAGCCTGTTTC
This sequence comes from Rhadinocentrus ornatus, assembly GCA_037177495.1. Lineage (NCBI taxonomy): Eukaryota > Metazoa > Chordata > Actinopteri > Atheriniformes > Melanotaeniidae > Rhadinocentrus > Rhadinocentrus ornatus. The sequence continues at coordinate 5,582,945 of JBAMHW010000010.1, forward strand.
ATTCACCATGCTCTTTTTCTTGCTTTGAGCTCTGGCTCAGGACAAAAGAATAAACAATACCTCACTTTTATGCCTCTTAAAGCATAATTTAAGAGCTGCTAAAATGTAAAGTAACAGATTGAGTAAGACTTTTCTTTATATTTATTACACAGATTACACTCATTTACAGGCACTGCCAAAGATAATTCAGGTGGCAGCTGTGGAATTTCATTCTTCATTAATACTTCTTTCTCAGGAAAGTTGTTGAAAACTGAATCCTGTGATCAGGCATCACAGTGAAGTTTATCATTTTACTCTTGTGAAATCACATAGTTTTACTGATAGGAAATTATCTTTATTAGCAAATTCTCAACAAACGTATGATTTTTACTTTCAGTGCAGCCGTCACCACCAATTTAACTATCTTTTAAGTCCAGTAAACACCAAGATGGTCAACAGAAATATCCAGAGGGAAAATTTTTTACTTTAGTTTTTCAGAGTTGGTTTGTCAGGAAGAGAGATCAAACCTGGAGAATCCCGGATTTTACCCATTTAGTGTAGTTTCTTTTGCTACTTGCTGTTAACATCACTCCTGCAACATGCCTTTAATGCCTCACCTCTTAACTCTGGAACATTTTCACACTGTAGTGCCCCCTAACGAAGGCTAATTCCGCATCTGTCGTGCACCCTGTCTCCTCTCTGAAGCTCTCCAGCCAGTAAAAGTCAGCCCAATGTTGATTCTTGTCTTATCTCTTACTCTATCTCTTTCTCTCTTTTCTTTCGTGTCGTCCTCCAATAATCGCCTATTGTGTTTCCTTGCTAACTCAGCAATGATGCACATTTGAAACAGCCAATGTGTTGATGTCCAGTTGCTGGTGTGTGACATGGTGCTGTAGAGCCAAAAGCTGCTGTAAAGCGCCAGAGAAGAAAAAGTTGTAAAGTGTAGTTTCTCAGCCTCAGGACGCTGCAGAGCAACAGTGTCTCTGGGAATGTACTCAACGAACGTCAGTGCACATTCAAAACATGTCAGAAATATGTATTTGTGGGTCAGAAAGTTACATAGAACTACTTCAACCCTATAAAGCCCGACCCAAGAAATAAATTGAGAAAAATGATACTTGTCTTCTGCCCACCTTTATTTATTTATTCTTTTATTTATTTGTATATTTTTCTGTAGCTGGAGATACCTTTTGAAATAAACAAAATAGTCTCATAACTGGTCATGTGTCCGAATGCCTGTGCCTCTATAAGACGATGAAAGAATAATGATAATAATCCTTAAAGAACTGTCTCCTCATATAAGGCCTAAGCCATGAGCTTTGTTTGTATCATTTTCTCTGGTTTTCAACATCCCCTAAAGAAATCATGCAGCTGATGCCCAGTGCATGTTTGATGTGTTTCTGTTGTTCAGTACAGATTCTTTTTCTATCAGCAGCAGAATTGCCTTTTTCTTTTCTTTTTTTTTAAAGATTATTATGAGGTTTATAAGTTGCAGTTTGCTGGTTATCTCTGGACTGTTTTTGCTTTATTTTATTTTTGTCTTTTCAAATGGGATATCCTTTGAAAAATATAAACAAAGACTTTGATGAGATGCAGGTCATACCTGAGGACCTGGCCCAAACAGTACCATGACACAAAGATAACAAAATAGCATTTAAATATTAATACTTTTAAGGATTGTTTAAAATGTTTGTTTATATGTTTCTTACATTTATTATATTGCAATTTAAAATCTAAATGAGAAATTTCCCCCTCAGGGCCAAAACGTTCCTGAGCCTCTGGAAGTCGGGAGTTTTAGTCATTTCTTCACTACATTGTTGTTAAATCAACAAGCCAGGTGTTTTGCAGCTGGAACTCTTGGGATAATTTTAGTATACTTTCACTGGCTTTGGAGAACAAAACTACTTGGTTAAGTTTAGGAAAATCCTGTGTTTTTTCTTTTAATAGACACATGTACATAATGGAAGGACATCGAAAGCTTGGGTATAATTTATCTACTATAAGATCTAAGGATCTATTGAGAGTACTATTTTTTATTTTAATGATTATTAGTATAATTATTTTTATTATCCTATCATATTATGACAAATTATATTTTAAAATATATACTGTCTATGGTTCTTTAAAAAGGAAATTAGCATTTAAAAATAACAACCATAATTAATGGTAATGCTACAACAAATGTTGCGCCAGTAATTATTGTCTGATAATTAGCCGTGTAATAAGTCAAAATTTATCAGGTTTTCATGAAAAATATGTCTCATTTTAGCTCATTATTTCTTTTGTTGGTCATGTGACATGAAATGGATTCAGACTTTTAATTTTGCAATTCTGTCTCGATGAATTTCATATGATCACAGCTGCTGGTTTCCTACCAGTGTTTATCAGTGTAGATGTAAGTGTTAAGTAAAACAATTCTGACCTCTAATTCTCTTCGGTCATTATGCTAAACGCTGAGGAAATTAAGAGCAGATGGCTGTAAGCAGGAGGAGATGGAGGGAGAGAAAGAGGAAAATGTGAGAAGAGTGAAGTGGAGACATTTAAGAAGGAAGAAATGAAAGAGACAGATCAAGATAGAGGATGTATAAATTAGCAGGTAATGTTTACATATATTTTGCACATTAAATAAAACACAATAATAAATTTGTTTCTGTATCCATGTGTTATTTCCTCTTATTCTCCTCCAGTGACGCCTGCAGTAAGCAAAGCAGCAGAACGCTCTGGGAGGGGGTCTGCCTAAAAGCCGTGACTAACAGCTCCCTTTGGGCCACAGTCAGTCTGGGGTCATTTTACTGCTAATTCCCATTTCATGAATATATGACTATTTTATTGTAGTGATCCCCACAAGTCAGATGGATCACATGAACGTATTTACTCACAGAACAGATTTAATTGCCCGTTGTTTAAATTACATTTTACTGCTTTGGTTATTGATGCCCATGGAGAGTTCTTGTTCATTTCACCTCGAGTGGTTTAGCTTTAAATAAAACTGTTTGCTGTGTTTGTGTGCGTGTGTGTGACAGGATGTGCGGCGGGTGCCCGGCATCGCTCCAGCCATAGTGCGTTCAGAGAGCAGCGAAAAGCGTCCGTTCATGTGTGCCTATCCAGGATGTAACAAGCGCTACTTCAAGCTGTCTCATCTGCAGATGCACAGCCGCAAACACACAGGTGAGAACAGCCGAAGCAAGAAGATGTCCAGGTTCAGTTTTCGAGTGCCGCCATCCTTCAGTTTTTAGACACACCTGATTTCAATTAAATAGATCTCCTCAACAGCTTTTTTTTAAGCGATGCCCAAGCCTGCTAAATACTCGTTCATCTGAGTCGGGTATGTTGAAAGCAGGAAACATCTAAAACCTGCAGGACAGTGGCCCTCGAGGACTGAACCTGCGCTTCCCTGTTAAAACTGTTTCCCTGGTTGCACTCACTTGGGCCAAATTAATGAAACATCATCATGACACAAAATCTGCTTCAGTGAAATCGGGATTGTTGTAGCAGGGAAACATCTAAAACCTGAAGAACCCTGACCTACACCCTGGTGTCTGCATATTTGCAAGCATCACTGCACCGGAGGACATTGGATCCACTCATAGATGAAATCCTATTTATGTCTATAAGAATTTAGGCCACTGACAGCCACCATCTATTCACAACGGTGCACAGCATTTGGAGTAATTTATATGCCCATCTTTCCAACCACATTTAATATCAATGTAATCTTTCATCTCATTTCCAACATTTTCAGTCAATTTTATAGATTTTACCCTTAAATTATTCTCATTTGGAGAAATCGGTCAATAAATGTATTGCTTGTTTTCAGCTAAATGACTTTTGTAAGCTCAAATATCGCTGATGAATGAAGTGGTGGTCAAAAATCCCAACAAAATGGTTAATGTGCAAGGAAGATGCAAGACATTTTCAGGGTATTTACATCATTTTGAAGCAAAATACCTTAAAAAAAACCCATCAAGTTATGGGATTGTATAGATTCCTATGTGTTATCCAAGTAAGAATTTAACTTTAATGAGAAATAATCATTAGTTCAGCTCTTCAATATCAAATCAAATTTATTCATAGAGCACTTTTTATGCAAAAAACAATACAAAGTGCTTTACATATTAAAAACAAATCATGCACATTAAAAGCTAAATTTAAAAGCCTTCACACACCAAAGTATATAATAAAAAATCTTAATACACACCTCATAGTAGTTCACACATAGTCGCACACAAACTCACACACATGCAAACGAAGCGCATTTAGTTCAATATCTTAACTAAATGCTACCTCAGACAAGCAGCCAATCAAATGAATGTATGGAAGATGTACGTGTGTTTGTTGTAAACAAACTGAGACCAGCTGTATTTCTCTATCATGGCCTAGATTCATCGTAGGAGCCCAGTCTAAGTGGTCTTCATCATAAAGATTGCTAGGACATCCTGGTGAATAAAACCACAACATTAGTTAAAGTTAAAATTAGCTCAATTTACATGTTATTGGGGGCTTTTTGTGTAGGCTGACAACCTATGCAAAACTATCAAGTGATGTCATGTGAAAACCAGCATTTTTATCACATTCCTAATGAAGGGCAAACCAGGAAACCTACTGAAAGGGATTTTTTTGTACTAAATAAACTTTTTTTGTCTGTGCTAAGGGGAGAAACCCTACCAGTGTGAGTTCACAGACTGTGGCCGCAGATTTTCCCGCTCTGACCAACTGAAAAGACACCAGAGGAGGCACACAGGTTTGATGGATTTTACTCATTCTGCATCTCTGTCTTTAGATGACTTTATTCATAAGCCTTTCTTTCTCTGCTGCTGCTCTGCTGTTTGCATGACTGCTACCTTTTGCAAAATGAAGTCCTCAGGTTGCATTTGGTCTACATTGGTGCTGTGAACTGAACTTTCTCAGATAAATTTGCTAAATGCTGGCCAAACTTTGGAATGGCTTCCCTGCAAGCCTTTGCTCTACTGTTTTTTTTTTTTCTATCTCCCTCTGTGTGTGCGTGTGTGTGTGTGATGTTGAATGTGTGTTTTCTGTACGTGTTCGTGTGAATTTGCCCTGTTTGTGTGATGAATGTGTGCGCATGCTCACTGTAAATGTGTTTAGGAGTTAAACCGTTCGAATGCGAGACGTGTCAGAGAAAGTTCTCTCGGTCTGACCACCTTAAGACACACACACGGACTCATACAGGTAAAACAAGTGCGTAAACTTTTATTTTTCCATTTCTTCTTCATCCATTTGATGTTATAAATTTTTTAGCTGCTAAATATAAGTTTTTGCTGCAATATAATATAATAACATAAGGTTACTAAATGAATATTTATTTAAACTTTCATTTCCAAACCCTTACTGTGCTAACTCTCCCCCTCCTGTCGTCTACCATCCTCCTCCACCCTCTCCTCTCAGGTGAGAAGCCGTTTAACTGTCGGTGGCTGAACTGTCAGAAGAAGTTTGCCCGGAGCGATGAGTTGGTACGACACCACAACATGCACCAGAGGAACCTCACCAAGCTACAACTTTCCATCTGAGTCTCTTTTGGTCGTACGGACATCTGTTTAAACTTGTAATGTTTCTAGTTAATTCACCCTTAAAAAAAACAGCCTCTCTGGACTTCAGTGGAGTCCTGATGATTAATTTGGTTTTACCAGCTCTCAGTTGCCAGACTAAAAAGTCAAAGGTTGTATGTTTCTGCAAACTGTATAGATATAAATTGTGTTGTTCTAAACCTCTCTGATGCACAAAATAATTAATTGGATATCAGTCCACTGATGCACCAGCGAGCTAAGTAATACCCAACAGTGTTGTGGTGTTATGAGAAACGCTGATCTCAGCATTTCACCTTGATTGTCATGCTAGCTGACACATTTTGAGAATATTTAAAAGCTGCCGGGCCTCCATCTGGGAGAGAAGCAAACTGTAACCCAAACTAAAGTTTTTATTTAGCTGTACTTGGCATTTTGAATGCACTTATGGGCTCAAAGTATAATTTTCAGCTTGACACATCCTTATACTTTTCTTTAGACTCTAAATTTTAGTTAAAGCACCAAAACAGCAAGATTTTGCTTAAGAAATTATTGCTACCCCATTCATAACCCTGCATGTAAAATATATAGGAAATATCAGTATGCGTGCGTGTTTAAAGGATTGTTACGGTGTGAGGCCAAGGTGTTTTACATATGCAGAAATGTACAATGTTAGCGTGTTATTCTGGCAGCTGAATGAACTGCACTTTCAAGCAAAATGCAAATCTGTCTATTCCCCTGGAAATTGATTACTACTAGAGCTTAATCATAAAATCTGTTTATGTTAGACTGAAAGTATTTTGTATTTCTGTTACTGTCAATAAATTCCAAAGAAAAGACAAAAACAACACTAAGACAAGCAATTCATTCAACTAACTGGAGCTATTACATTAACAGAATTGAGGAAAATACCTGGATTGTATTTACAGCAGTGAAATAATTAACTGGTTAGTGATTCTGAGATGTTAAGTTCAGCTAAATTCTACTGTTTACCACGTAGTTGGACATAATTGGATATAAACTGTGCATTATTTTATGACATCCATCAAAAGTGACAGAGTTCATGGAGTTGGGGTTTTTGTTTTTTTTGTAAGCTAGGAAACATTGTGGCCTAGTTAATATAGTGAATCTTTTTTTCCTAAACCTAACTAAGTTATTTTAGTATCCAGACTGAACTAATTAGTTTTTAATGACTGAACTCAGCCACCAGATTTTTAAATAGCCAAGCAGCACGTTCATGTAAAAACATAGTTGATCCACAGCAGGTTGCAGCCACTGTTGTTTTTGGACTTTCATGGGCTTTATTGACATTAAACAATTAAATAACAGTCAGTCCCCGAATATCACTGGAAAATTAAATACATTTTCACAGGCACCCAATGCAGTTTAAGGGTAATGCAAATATAAAATATGTGTGCAAAGCTAATGATCATTTCGTTACTTTATAAGGTCTTATTGCCAAGACTGAATTATTCAGTGCAAATCTTTGCACTTCCAATCCACTCAGAAAAATATCAAGCTGTATTCATCTTCACTGAATGTGACATTTCATTTGTCCACGATTGTTGTTTTCTGCCAGCGTGATGCGTAGTGAGGTCGAAGATCATCGTCCGCTGCACACATGTTCCTGCAGCTCAGCATCTTGTTGGCTGTTGTAAATATCTCTTATGTGGAACTACTTTGGGAAGGCTTATTTATTTTCTTTTTTGTGGACAAAACCTGCTTTCACTGGAATGATTTAACGCAGTGGTTCCCAACCTCTTTTCCCGAAAGTCCCCCCCGACTTGTGTCTGCCAAAAAGCTGCACTGTTCCACCTACCACCAACCCCACACAGTCATGCATGTGTGCATAATCAAATAGAAATGTACATATCTTTGTTAACAGCGCTTAAAAAAAATCCTTTAATAATAAACTATTAGGTTTGCATCATTTTGGCCTGTCTTGATGGCTCTCTGAGAGATAGAGGGCTGAACAGGACCAGAAACCCCGTGTGCATACATGACTGACAATCAAAAGTCTATTAATGAGTTTTGCTGTAAATATTTCTTTAACACAAAGTCAGCTTATCCTCAAGACTAAAAATGTAGACGTAACACTCATGATTCTTTTCATAGGTTGCATCATCAGCAGTAAATCAGGACTCCAAAGTAAAACAGCAAACCTCCACCATGTTTAGTAGTAGCTGGGAGAAAACTTAAGGCCTTTCTGATTGTAGTTCTGACATGGCGTATAGTCATATTGTCCTAAATTTGACCTCCTGTTGTCTTGTTAAAAATGTTACGCCATTGTTGTTTTAAAACAGAAAATACCCACCGAACTGAAGTTAATTATCAAAATAACTCCGACCTGGTGAGTTTACCGGCCGATACCACCCCTGCTGCCACCTTC
>JBAMHW010000010.1:5600420-5613552 GCA_037177495.1 Rhadinocentrus ornatus
AGTAGGCATATATATATATATATATATATATATATATATATATTTAATAGTTTCACTTTCATATTTCCGTCTCTAGCTCTTCTCTGTGTGAGTCTGTCCAGTCCGGTGTAAGTTTTGTTTATACGTTAAGTTTCGTTTCTGTCGTACAGCAGAGCCACACAACAAAGATCAGCTGTTTGCTGTCAGGAGGCTCAGAGACAGCATGTTTTCGTGGGGAGAGGACTGTTTGCGGGGGTTGTGGTTGAAACCCGATGGTAACCGTTCAGCAACCAAAAACACTTGGTCGGATGCAGGACTTCGTCATTTAAACATCAGTTATCGCATCACAGATCTGTCAGCAGGTCACAACGTGCTGGCTTTCCTCAAAAGTAATGGAAATGCCTTCATCGTTCCCACAAACGAGGGCAAGGATGGAGTAAGAGTGAGAGGAAAACAAAGTGAGTTGTTTTTAGTTTAACACAGTTCCAGTGCTGTCCTGTTGTTTTGTATGGTAGTGAGAATGCTTGATTATGGCAAACATTGGATGGTGCTGGACACCTAAATTGATGAATAAAGTATATCTTATCTTATCTTATCTTATCTCTTTTTATCTTATCTTGCCTGTTGTGTGTGTCTGGTTTGTCTACGTAGAATTTGTGAAATGTAGGGAGAGGATTGGAGCTGTGAGTTGTGGTGATGATGTGGTAACACTTCTGTCAGAGAGAGGCTCTGTCTTCTGTGTGGACATAACTCACAATCCTTACATACCCAGGTAAGCTGTTAAAATAAATCACTGCAACATGTTATTTAATCTCTGGTTGTCTTTCATTTGTCCTACAGTCAGTATAATCTTGTCTTTCTCCCTTTTTCACTGATCTCAGGTTGGTGGAGACTCTTTCTCACATACCAGTCTCTCAGGTTGCATGTGGGAGCCAACATTCAGTTGCCCTCACCAAAGGTACAGTTGAGTGAGCAGTAAACGCCAAACAAGCTGAATAAGACCAATTAATTAGTTAGTGCATCATGTCACAATAATAGAAAGCACTTTAATCTATCCCTCTAAGCGTGCAAGTTACAAAATGCTACACATTGCTTTAAATATGTTGATCATTTTAACTTATAGGAAACCGAAATTTGCAACCATTTATGATCACAAACGGCCAAGGGATTTTTTATTTTTCTTTAATTTTATAATAAAAAGAGTTTGTAAAATGGGATTTTATCACTGAGGCACCCCTAACGACAGCTAATTCAGCATCCGTCTTGCATTCTGTCTCTTCTCTGGGTTTTCTTGAGCGAGTAAAAGTCATTCTGATGTGTCATGTTTTTATCTTCCTTTTCCTTTCTTCCTCTTCTTGCTCTACCCTGAATCAGCCATGGTCTGCCATCAAAATGCCAGGGTGTTGCATCTGGTTGCTAGCTTGGAATGTAAAGAGAAAGTGATGTGGCAGAACGGGGAAAAAAGTTTCTCAATCTCGGGACGCTGCAGGTCAACAACATCTCCAAGAATATAATACATAATAAATGTCACTTTGCCATCAAAATGAGTCAATTAAGAATTATTTTTAAGGTCATGAAGTTTTGTAGCGCTGCATTGAATCACTGCAAAGAATTGAACCTTTGATTAATATTTTAGCTATTAAAACCTAGAAGGACCTACATGGATGTTTGCAAAAACAAACCAGAATCGTAATCTATTGATTTTCATTCCCACCGCCCCACAGTAACATCAGCTAAGCTATTACAATAAGTCAGCATGTAAAGAAAGAGGTGTAGTAACAAACAAAAAAGTCTGCACAGTTACAACTAAATCTGGTCTTCCCAGAGATCCTTACACACACCCTAACAGCACTAAACAAGAGCAAGTAAAGGCCCGTTGTTGTCTGTGTGTGACCAAGTGTAAATAAGCTATTGGTAGCGATGAAATAATTCATCACAGTGCATCTACAGCATGTTACAAACGATATTTTTCTGGTTTAATAGGTGACAAGTCAGTCCCCATCTGCAGAATGCATGCATGCATCCAGGAAATAACTCTCCTCCTTTAACACGTTACTTTTCCAGCCATGCTGGTTGTCATGAAGAAATGTACATTCTGTACGTGTCACTTCAACTACAGTCATTTTTCTCTTGTTTATTTTTTATCTCTTTTTATTTTTCCTCTATTTTTCTTTCTTTATTTTTTACCTGTTATATGTGGTACTGTGAGACCAAGTTCAGAAACAGTCAAAATATAAAGTTTCTGCATCATATTTATAAATGTAAATGTTTGGATGTCTGCACCAGAATCCAAACATGTTTATTTTTATGTTAGTAGATGAAAATAAAGTTCAGATCCACCTCATTAGCTTGTTCTCAACCAATCAAAGGGCCGCTGCTTGTTATGAGGCTGAAAAAAAAGACCAGACAGGAGAGGCTGCATGTGATGTTGCGCCACTTGCAGTGAAACTCAGTTGTGATTTCCTTGCAGATGGGCAGGTCTACACATGGGGTCAGGACTCTAGAGGCCAGCTGGGTCTGGGGAAGACTAATGCTGGATCCAGTTCACCCCAACAGATCCAGTCCCTGTCAGCCATCCCTCTGGTTCGGATTGCTGCAGGAGGAGAGCAGAGCTTCGCCCTGTCTGCATCTGGAGGAGTGTTCGGATGGGGCAGAAACGACTGTGGACAACTCGGACTGGGAGACAGTGACGGTAATGATGCTCTATTTTTCATTTCTTAGTGTTTTACTGTAGCATCCATGGAAGTCTTGTTTTTTATGTATAGTAAGAGTTATGCTATCTTGAGCATATTTAAAATGTGATTAATAACTAATATGGTTTTATTAAAAACTTTATTGTTTTTATATAGACAGGCATACACCGGTTTCCGTTGACAGCTTGAACCTGAAGAAAACTTGTGACATTTCCTGTGGAAAAGACCACACTGCCATTTTGACAAAGGTTAGTCAATGAAATATTTATCCATGACCTTTGCATTGCAATAAAAGAACTCCCTAAATCACATCATTGCACATTAATTATCATTTTTAAGGATGATAAGCTAAAGATCCAGTCATTCTGTTACTGTATCAGTATGATATTTAATATTGTTAGTCTAGCGATTGTTTTTCCATTTATATAGATGATATAACACATTTCATGTACAACACAAATTAATTTGCTTTTTTTTACTTGTCCTGTCCAGCATTGTAGTTAACGGAATAATGGTCTAGTTGCTGTGTTGTGCCAAATAAATTTGTTTTGCCAAGGGGAGGTTTATGGGTATAATGTGATTCATCTGAGTTTATTTATTAACTTTGAGTTATGGAATCTGTGTAATCTTGCTGGACCAGACCGGAGGGGACAGAAAAAGTAGGAAGACGGCAAAAAGGAAGGCAGAAAGAAAAAAAACGAGACAAAAAAGTGCTTTACATAAAACATTAAAAGCATTACAGCAGATGCAGAGGAAGCATTAAAAGCAACTTTAAAAATAAATAAAAGAAATTTAATAAAGACAAGACAAGCTACAATAAAGTAAGATAAAATACAAGAAATAGGAGTTCCAGCGTGAGGAATTAACAGTTGTTTTGATTAACGGTGGCAAATAGAAACTTTTTTTACTTTGATTTAAAACTGCGTGAGTTTCAGCAGACCTGCCGGGAGTTTGTTCCACATGTGAGGAGCATAAAAGCTGAACGCTGCCTCTCCATGTTTAGTTCTGTCTCTGGAAACAGAAAGTACACTTGACCCTGATGACCTGAGGGACCTGGTTGGTTCACAACAAACCAGAAGACCCTAAACCATACAGTACCTTGTAAACTCACAGCAGGAAGTCAGTGTAATATATTTATATTAGCAATATAATGATACACTGTCTTGTGTGCACTGTTTATAGTATTATGTTGAAGTTCTTGTTTTTGTCTGTAAGTATTTGGATCCCAAAGTGTAGTTATCTGACAGTCATGAAATGAGCTCAGCTGTTTTCTGGTTTCCAGTCCTTGTAAAACCAGCCTGAAACCAGCACATAGCAATCAATGAATGTAGTTATAACTTACAATTTACAATAAGTTATTCAGAAAGTCATCTTGTTTTCATCTTTTGATGAACATTAATCTCTTATTGATCAGAGCTTTTCTGAGATAATCTAATAGATGCTGACTTCAAAAACTTTAAGTATTTGGTATATTTAGATGTTAATTTATAACAAATGAGAATGTGAATTCCCTTCATCCCTAATGTCCCTCTGTGTTTACCGAACAGTCCCAAACTACAAGCAAACAACAAAGTTCATTTTATTTCTGTGAGGGAACATTAAAGTTGAGTGGTGTCTGATTAAAATGAGATATTTGTTCATGTCATTTAAATCTGACAGATTAGATTTACTCTGTGACCTTTAACTGGTTTGTTGGTTGTTTTTTCAGCATGGTGCCGTGTTTACTTTTGGCTCTGGTCAGTATGGACAGCTTGGACACAACTCGTTGCAAAATGAACTTCGTCCTCGGCTCGTTGCAGAGCTTGAAGTAAAAGTTACCAAGATTGCATGTGGAAGGTACATCACATCAGTATCTATGATTTATATTATATTTATTAATACATTTGTCTATACGTGCAGAGGTCAGTGGTTTGCCGATTAGCAGAGTTTCTTAGAATCACTCACTTTTGGTGTCAAATACCAGAAAAACCAATGTGAACATAATTAACTTGAACTGTAAAGATTAGAGTTCACACTCACCAGCCACTTCAATAAGTACACCTTTAATTCTTTATATTGTAGATGATTTGATAGATGAGATGTTTTGAGCTTTGTAACATGGTGCGTTATCCTGCTGGAAGTAGCCATCAGAAGATGCCACACTGTGGTCATAAAAGGATGGACATGGTCAGTAACACTACTCAGATAGGCTGTGGTGGTTAGACCAGGTCACGTTGGTGCTAGGAGGCGCAAAGTGGGCCAAGAAAATATCTCCCACACCATTACACCACCTGATGCTACCGTTTGACCCTAACATCTGAATGTTGCAGCCTAATGGGGAGTGGTGGCCTAGTAGTTGAGAGGTGGTCTTGGGTCTGGAGAACCTGGGACTGAGTCCTGCTGTGCCAACAGAGGTTAACCACTGTGAGCCCTTGAGCAAGGACCTTAACCCCCCCAGCTGCTACCAGGTGCTGAAATACGGCAACCCACTGCTCTCCAGTACATCTAGAGATGGGCTAAATGCCAAACTGAATTTTTCCATCTGGGATTAATAAAGTGAATTTTATTTTATTTATTTATGTTTTATTTTTTTTATTTTTTTTAATGGAAATTCATCAGACCAGACAACTTTTCCCAATCTTGTTGCAGTGGTTCAAGACCTGGGATTAAATAGCACAGGAGGTCCCCGAGACTTGCTGTTCAGAGCCAGTGTGATTTAAATCAAGGCCATAGATGAGTTGATGTGCATTTGATTTTTAAAAATGTGTCTTTTGGCTAAAGCTGAAAAAAAACATTGTTAGAAGGCTAGCCTTTTTTGGTTAATTTATAGCTTTGATTGAATAATGTGTGTTATTTATTTCTTACTCAGACATCACACATTAGTGTTGACAGACTTCAACAAGATCTACTCCTTCGGTTGTCAAGAGCAAGGGCAGCTGGGTCGGAAGGAGGAGAGTCATCCGTCAGTGCCGCTGCCTGTTGAACTGCCTCAGGGTAACTACATCTCCAGTATCAATTGTTTTACCAAGATGAAAAATGGAAGATAAATAGAAAATATTCAATCATTTAATCTGAATTTCAGACACCAGTGATCCTAAAATTAAAACCATCTTCGCTGGGGAAAATTGCTCGTTTGCGACATGCTCTTCTGATGAGGTATCATCTCTCGTACATCAGATCCGGATCATTTAAAGGTGTGAAAAGCAACTCAACTTGTTTTATTTGCAGGAGGTTCAGCGAGACTCAGACACTGACAGTGTCAACAACATAACTCAACACTGTCTTGAAGGCGTGATCGATAAATGGATTTCTGAATGCGATTTAAAATCATGGAAAAAGATCAAGCAGTAAGTATTATAAAGCATGAATATCATATAGTCAGGAGTTTTATGGATTATTTCCTAAACTGTTAATGGGATCTCATCTCTTTATTTTTGGTTAAATAGAATAAAATGTTTTTTTTCTGTTCAGGGAAATCCACAGAATGTTTTCATCTGCATCCTGTTTAAACAAAAGTTTCCTCGAACAAAGGTAAACTCAGAATTTCTATGAATTACTTTATTATTATTATTTATCTTTATTAAATGCATGTTAACTTTGCAAAAGTAGATGTAGCCTACAATTCAGGTAGAACATCATTCTGGAAAATTTAGTTAATTAGATCAAATTAGTTCAAATGATTTATATAAACATAATATTTCGATCAGCATGCCTTTGTGGACAGCAGACATAAACTAATAGCTGGTCCACCACTTTGGTGAAATATATTTGAATATAAAAAATTAATGAAACTGGTGTTTTCTTGATTTTTACCAGACAATTATAAACATTGAACACATGTTAAGTAGGCAATAAGCCTATATTGTAGCTTTGTCACACACAGATCTGCACTAATCTGACTGGTATCACAGTGAGCTTAGCCTAGGGGCAGTCGCTGGAGCTGATTACATTGCTAGCTTTGTTTAAGCACTTTGTGTGCCTTGAGGAGCGCTATTTAAATACAATCCATTATTCATTACTAGTATTAGCATGGGTCATGCATTTGATCTTAAATATGACTAAAAATGACCGGATCACAGTTGTTGAATAGTTTAACAACTCCAAGTGAGTAATTAAGGGGTCTGATAAACATATGTCATTGGGAATCCAGTTTTAATGCAAAGGAAGCCATAGGAATTCTTAAATGCTTTTGTTTTTTATGTAGATAAGAAGGATCAAAAGTTTGCTTTTTGAGAAAAACTTTGGCTTTGCCTTTGGGACTCACGGTACCTCTTGGTGCCCGTTACTGATCTGGATCTACAATCATTTTCTGTACTTCACAGTAGGCTAAAAATTCAATAGTTTATACAACAGTTTCTAGCCTCTGGTTTTGTTAGCTGATGAGGTTAACAGCCTTATCATCTACATGTGCCAAACAAACTGGGATGAGCGCTGCTTTCTGCCTCTGGTGGAGCACGCACTTTTGTTATGACATACAGAAATCCGTCTACAGACACAAATAACTCAGAGATTTACCAAACATTATTGTCCAGAATTTTCTTATTTCTTACATTGTAGTAATTAAAGTGGCTGATTTTCAACATTTGTTATCTCCCCACATACTTATGAAGCCAAAGTTATAGCCAGTCACATTGGTGGCCACTGTGTGAAGCAGTGCTACAGAAACCATGCTGCCATCTTTAGCTTTTGGGCTCCAAGATAGAAACACTTCTATGCCGAATTTACATCATTCCTCTAATGAAAAACATAAAAATCAGCTTGATTTCTGTAACTTCCTACATTTAGGTGTTTCTAAGTCTGCTCTGTCTGGCCTGCAGCTGGTACAAAATTCTGCATTTAGAACTGGAACAAGAGACACCATCACCCCTGTCCCAATGTCACTGCTCTGGCTTCCAGTTAATAATCATATTGAGCTTAAGATTCTTTTATATGTTTTTAGGAACTCTAAAAAATGCAGCTAATCAATACACTGTAAAATACACTGCTTATAACTGTTCCTCATCTAGAAGAGTAAGAAAAGTGGATATCTGCTTTTTTTTTTAAAATAAATGTTCTATTGTTTATTCTTTTTAGCACACTGGTCAGATTCGGTTATTTTTTAAATGTGATATACAAATAAACTTGATTTGATTAGACAGGCATGAATTCTCACAATAGGACACTTTTGTAAGTTTAGCCATAGGCTTAATATGAGTGAAACGAACCAAGCATCATGCTAGCTTGATCTGTTTGTTTTCTTAGCGGAGATAAACATTTCCAGACTTCACCTAAGTACCATGGCCTGAACTTAAAACTGGCACGAC
The DNA here is from genome assembly GCA_037177495.1 of Rhadinocentrus ornatus. NCBI lineage: Eukaryota > Metazoa > Chordata > Actinopteri > Atheriniformes > Melanotaeniidae > Rhadinocentrus > Rhadinocentrus ornatus. The sequence goes on from JBAMHW010000010.1 coordinate 5,608,375, forward strand.
TCATGTTCAAGAAACTGGTGAAAAAGGACAAAGTTTGGGCAGAGGTGTGTAACCACAGCAAACGTGTCTTAAAACAGAGTATCAACTGAAAAGTGAAGTTGTGATAATTACTTCAGAACATGCTTGCAGTCTGAGACCAGCTGCTGCTTTCTCATAATCCTTTACAAACTAACAGGTTAAGGTTGCCCTTCTTCACCTGCTCCCTCGTCTTGATAAGAATCCCATTGGAGTGGAGGGTCTGAGGATCTACCTGCTTCTCAATGAACTTCTGCATGTGATCCAGAAACACACACAACAGAACACTAAACTTGCTGAGGCGCTGGCGGCAGCAGTGACAGACTTATCCGCTAATAACCTCCAGATCATCGGTAATGTCACAAAGATTCTTGAAGCATCTCTGGTTTAATGATCATAGCTTTTATATTATGTTATATACTGTTGTCCTTTTTAGGGGACTGGTGGTCCTCGTTGTCATGCTCCACCATGGGGAAATATGTAAAAGTGTGGAAACAAGCCATCTCTGTGATCTTGTCTGAGCCTGCTCCTCATTACTCTGGAGTCAGAAATCTGCTTCAAGTCCTTCAATATATGCACAATGTAAGTGTCACAATCCAAAACTAGTATCTCGAGTCACTATGACCACATACTTATTGTTTTATTCACTTTTTACCTCATAAATGCTAATGGGAGGCTAATACTTACTTTTCTTTAGTGTCAGAAGCTGCCAGAGAGCGATTTCTGTTTGTTGCTCGATGAAAAGTTTCTAATGAGTGACCTGGAACTATGGCGATTACAATCACAATACAAGGTATAAAAAAAAAAAAAGCTGATGAATTGTTGTTTGAAACCAAACTTTATTTCTTCAACTTTTCAGTTGGCATCAAATCTTTTAAAATTGCACATTAAATAATAATAGAAAAAAAAAATTACTTTTTCCTGTTTAACTTTGTGCTTTTTCATCTTTTTAGTTTGGGCCTCCTAAGCCACTTGTCCTTTGTGACTTTCCAATTGTGATGGATCTGCAAGCAAAAATCCAAGTTTTTAACATGAATGCTAATTTGTCCAAGGTATCCGTGAGCTAATAGTTCAGTTTTTGGTGTTGTATCGTTGTATTATGATTAAATACACATAAGAGAAACAATAACTTAAAATGTTTGACAATAATATTCTTGAACAGCGCGAAGGGACTCTGGTTGTCTCCAACTTTTTTGGATGCTCAATCCTTATTTATAAAAAGCTTGTGCTGAAACTGAAGCGTGCGTCAGTTTTGGAGGACACCTTTGATCAACTGGCTGCAGCACATCACAAAGACTTCAAGAAGCCCCTGATGGTAAACAGAGCCAAACACGTTGCAAGATTTAGTTATTCTGGTAGAAGAAAATTCAGTTTAAAAGGAAAACTAATGTATGTTTTTATGTGCTGTAGGTCTATTTTGATGACTACTGGGAATCTGACAATGTGCCTGTCTACATAAAAGACTTCTTTTATGAAGTCTTTCACGAGATGATGTCTGCTGAATCTGGCTTGTTCATGTTCAATGAGACTGAAACACTGGCATGGTTCTCCTCCACAGTAAGACTTAATTTAAATTGGAAATTACCCTTTAATGTTTCAACCCTAAATTGACAGCTTTCACTAAGTTCCTTATGTTAAAAAAAGGAAAAACTTTAAAGAAATTATTTCAGATTTCAGTTGTATATGCAATTAACTTCAGGCACCAAAGGAGGACGGGCGATTCTACCTGTTTGGGGTTCTGTGTGGACTAGCACTGTACAACCAGGCCATCATTTACTTACCTTTCCCACTGGTGCTGTTCAAGAAGCTGCTTGGAGTGAGGCCTTTACTGGAGGACATGATGGAATTTAGTCCAATGGATGGCAAGTAAGTGAACATTGATGTAGATTTGAATTACATAGATATTTAATGTACTTTGCACAGGTCTTGATTCCACCAAACTTTGCTTCCAAAGAGCCAGAGTTTCTTTTAATATTTTGTTTCCAGCATTTCATAAAATGCTTCCAAGTTTTTCTTTGAGTGATTCCCAAAGAACTATTTCATGAAAACATGGTGTATCACAGCATGGTGTGCAGGGTGTTATTAAAAACATTTTAGGACAAAAAAAGTTTCAGCCATAAAATAAAAAACCTACAGCAGATTGACTGTATCTAAAAGTGATGTTCTAAAGAATAAGAAATTAATCTAGAAAAACCCCGACACAGGAGCTGGGAGACGCATTTGGACCTTCAGTTGATCCATCTACTGTTGGCTGAATCCTCATCAGAAATGGTCTCTATTGAAGGGTGGTTGTCAAAAAGCCATTCCTAACTCTATAATGCCATTTTCTGAGACTTTTGCATCACTTTATGGTAAAAACTTTCTTCAAAACCCTGTTGTCCACAGTCTGGACAACAGGACAGAGTCTGTCTGGGCAGTGAATGGAACAAAAATGGAAGCCAACATAAAAAAAAAAAGAACTTTGGAAAGTCCTTCAGCTTGTTAGAAACTGCACAAACTTTGTTATTGCCTCACATTTTGTTTTTCCACTGACATTTGCCAAAACAGCTGCATGACTTACTGAAATGTGCAATGTACACAGAAATGAAGAGTGCCCCAAGACTTTTGCACAGTTCTACATTTGTATTTCTGTAAATATTCTGGTCTTTGTATTATTTCCTTGAAGGCGTCTGACATACATCCTTGATGACCACACAGATGAAGACATAGAAGACCTGGAAATGGACTTTTTGGTTGGTGTTTTACAGTTCACCGACAGCTCATGAACAAACTTTTAATAGTAACTTTGTTTTATTTCCCAAAGCAGTAAAATGATTTCCTTCTTCTTTCTTTCAAGATCAACTGGAACGGCTGTAAGGTTAATCTTGATCCCCAAAATCCTGAAAAGAGAGTGACAAACCACAACAAGTAAGGACCTGGAAAACATTTATTATCTCTGTTTTGTGTTTTTTGATTTTACGATATTTTGAAAAAATACTATGTGAAATCAGTCATTTGTCTCCTCTCATCTCTTTCTAATAATTTACCATATAAGCATATGGCTTTGGCATGATGTTTTATAATATAGACTTTTTACTAAAATAAATAAAAAGTTTGTAATATTTTATTTATAATTAAACTAAAGTTGACTTTCCTTACTGGCCACAATAAGCATTTAAGTAAAAACTCCTTTATTTAAACATATAAATACCTACAAGCATGAATATAAGTTGCAACCTTTATAAAAAAAAACTTTTTTTTAAATCTTGTTAGTCCAAGTTTGAAGAACAAAGCAGAAATTTTCCCACCATGAGTAATGTGAATTTTTTGTCTTGTGCTGTAGTTATTTGTGCTTTAATTTAATTCATTGGTCTATTCGGAATACACAAGCAAAAACTGCCTTTCAGTATTTTTGAAAAAAAAAACTTTTACTAATCTTTTTAGGCACAGAAAAGGATCTATAAAATGTGATTTATTCATAGCAATGCTATATCACCACTATCAGTGTGTAGATTAGATCCATGGGTTACACCAGAGATGGGCTTTGTAAGCAAGTTTACAAAAAACCTCCACAGAAAACGTCAGATATAAATATTTAGCCACTCTTAAAAATAAGCTGGAAAATCATCTATTGATCTGACATATTATGTCGACATTTATGTTGCTTTACTAATTTTAATGAACAGGAAGGAGTTTGCAGATGCCTTTGTGAATCACACCTTCAACACATCAGTGGAGACTGTGTTTCAGGAGTTCAAGCGAGGCTTCTTCCAGGTGTGTGACCGAGATTTGGTGAGGCTGTTCAGGCCAAAGGAGCTACAGAAGGTTCTGGTGGGGGAAGACTTCCAGGACTGGGAAAAACTGAAACAGGTACCCAAACATATCCTCAGGAGTTAGTTGTGACTTCTCCAACATACTAAAAACAAATTCTTTCCCTGCAAATAGAACACACAGTATAAGGGGACGTACCACGTCAGCCACCCCAACATACAGATGTTTTGGGAGATTTTTGATGAACTGACTGAAAATCAGAAGAAAGCTTTTCTCTGTGAGTATCCCAACATATTCTGACAAATTAAACAATTACTACAAAAAAATGCATTAAAAGGATGTTGCAACCTGGCCTGACTAGACTTCATCTTAATCGGCTGGAACCATAGACTGTATACAAAAGATGGACGGAGCCTCTATGACGTCACCCGTAGGTTTCTGAAGAGAAAAAGTGAAGCTTGTTGGGCGTTCCAACCATCACCATCTTGGCATCACTACTGCTGTCGCTTCCGGAAAACACAAAAATGGGCAAAGTGGCGGAGCTGAGAGGGGGGCTGTGAGCGTGGGGGTGGATGATTGACGTCTATCAAACCCCGAGCTGCCTGTAGCTAAGAGCTAACTGAGCTCTGACTCGGATCTAACGTGAGCTATCCAGTTAACGGAGGTAGGCCAGCTTAAGCTAAGGCGCACTGCTAGCCGGCTAAAATCTGCGTTTGTGCTACACTCTCCCTTCTTGCTGCGGATTTTGGATATATGTCAATCAAAAGGACACGCCTCTAATCAAAAGGACAATCAATCAAAAGGACATCCCCTTACCTATGCCGAATTTCAAGATTAAAAAACATCCAAAGGAAAGAGTTAGAATAAAATTCACCCCCCTTACAGTTCTCATGAAGATAAACTTAACCTATTAATCCTAAAATGTTTTTTTGTACCAGGTTTAAACATGTTCATTTCTGCTTTGAAGTTGGTCTTTTAACATGGGAGTCTATGGAGATTTGTTCTGTTTTGGAGCCAGCCCCTAGTGGATGAGGGGTGAACTGCAATTTTTTCTTGCACATCCACATAGCCTTCACATTTCACCGCCGGAGGTTGCCGCTTGGCTGGAACCCAGCACAGTGGTACAGTGGTTAGCACGATCACTTCAAAGCAGATTCCTGGTTTTAAACCTCAACTCAGGCTTTGCTGTGGAGTTCGTATGTTTTCCACATGTGTGCAGAACATCTGAGAAAAGTTTTTGTGGGTATTTAACCAACAGTCGGATTTCTGTATAATTCTCCACAAGTCTAAAAGCACAGTCTATCTTTATATTTATCTGTCTTGTCTGTCTGTCTGATTGTCTGTCTGTCTGTCTGTCTGTCTGTCTGTCTGTCTGTCTGTCTGTCTGTCTGTCTGTCTGTCTGTCTGTCTGTC
>JBAMHW010000010.1:5639826-5660967 GCA_037177495.1 Rhadinocentrus ornatus
CCGCGGTCTTGGGGCACAGGCCCCAGTGGGCCAAGATAGGCAGCCACCGGCCCCGCCAGGGACCGGCCATCCAGAGCAGCTTTTAAACACAAAAGATTGAAAGCAAAATATGAAATATGAAGAAATGAGAGGGGACTTTTAGACAATGTAAGCAAGTGATCCCTGCTTCCACATCTGCCATGTAATGCTTCCCTTATGTTTGTTTACATGCACATTACTACTCACTGTGCAACAGTTTTCTCACATGATTTAAAGTTTCTCACAGTCTCACAGCTTCCTTAACTCTACTGTTGCGTAGCAACCAGAGTAAATTATTTTTTTCATAGAGTTGTTTCTTTATCCCATTTTCCAAAGACATGGTTTGCTTTTCACCCACATTAAAACATTTGATACTGCAAACATGACTTAACCAAGCATTCCTTATTCATAAATGATCATATCTTTTGTCAGTGGTCATTATTATGCATTTAACTGAAGATAAGCAGCTCTAAAGAATACTCTTTTTTCTGATTGAGTCAAGTATAGTTATTTTCCTGCAATGTTACAGCAGGATTTAATCACCTGTCAGCACTTTCCTGATCCAAACTGGCACAGTTACATCAGCCATTAAGATTCACCAATATACCATCAGTTTGCCTTAAACTGATTTATCTGCAGTACTGATGTGTTTTCTGCACAGTTACCTGTTTTATTATGGCCGCAGCTCAGCTGGACACATGACATACCTGGTTTATTTTCTAGAAAATACACAGTCTGACTACCTCCGACATTTGCGTCCTCATACATCTCCTCAGGGAGATGTCTGAATAAGTGTGAAAACAGCACATAACTCCTCTTTAGCATGTTGCCACACCACATGCACCACTCACGTCTCTGCTCCATGATGGGAGCTGATGGTAGCTCATTACCCAGCTGGAAACAGCCCCCATAAACATCCTATTTTAGATCAAAAACAAGCTGCATAACCGGAGGCTTCCCAGACAAAACCACTTTGTCAGTGTTTTCTTCAAGTCAACCTGAAGGCTGCAGGACTGTTTATAACAACAACCACTGTTCCCAGGCTTGAAAAGCACATCCAGCACATTCCGGAAAGAATGAAAGCGGTGACAACAAATTAACTCTCTTAGCAACTAAATCTGAAAGACATGAACATTGTGCAGCAGCGAGGGGTTAATGTGTCGTTTAGAGCACAGCATGTCCTGAAGTGAAAAGACGCTCCACAGCCCGGAGTAATGAACAGCATCTTTTCACAGTGATGCTCCCAACAGCATTTTATTTTAGCAAAATCTGCCTTTTAACCTCTCAACACCCATCTGCCTAAATGAAGAACGAGTTAGAGAAATGTGACTGTAATTTGAATAGCTCTAAAGCCATTTTAAATTAAATTTGATCAGCTATAGATTATCTGAAAGCATTGAAGCACTATTGTGAGACAAAAAACACTAACACTAGTTCCTTACACTGTGACGGGAGGTCTATACTTAATTTTTTTCCTTTTCTGTTATTAGCTAGAGGGCAAGCATGTTTGATCCTCAACATATTTATTTTATTACATTAGCCTTATTTCAACCAAACAGTTTTATTCAGTACGGGACAGGACGTACACATTTTTTACGCTTCCACAGATGAAATCTGGGAAGGGAACTTTGTTATCATTCAGGGATTGCACTTTGCAGCTACGGCATCACACTACTTTGTAGCTGACGTATCGATCGTTCTCCGGCATATATCCCACCTACCAGGTAAGGTATGGTTGGCTGTGGAAATGCAGCAGAAATCAGGGTTTCCAACCTAAAACCTGATAAAAACGGTCCCATTCTGAGACAGAACTCTTGGTGGAAATGGTGCTAAACCAAATATTCACCAGTGAAAATAATGTAAAGCTGGGGTCCTCAATCCTGGTCCTGAATGTTGTAGAAGTTTCCCTGCTGCAACACACCAGACTTAAACCAATGGGTATTCTGCAGAGCTCTGCACAAGTCTGAGGTCTGAATCAGGTGTGAGGCAGCAGGGAAACTTTTAAAACCCACAGGACACGGCCCTTGACGACGAGGATTGAGGATCCCTAAAGCAATCTGAAAAATCTGTAAAACAGAAATGTGAACTAGACTCATTTTCACTGAAAAAAACTAGGCTGAGTAGCGCTGGTTGATATGCGTTGCTTTCAGAAGTTATCTTAACTATAACAACTAAACAACTTATTTCTAGTGTACCTAAATATTTATATTAACCATTTAACTTTTCAGTGACTCCAGTGAATTTAATGAAAAATGTATAGAAATAAACCCTCCTGACCCATCTCTACCACTTGGTTTGGGTGTAATACACAGAGTAAGTGTTTCGAGTTTTGACCATTTATTTATTTCTGCTGTATTATTAACTGTTAACTATTTTTCCAAAAACATTTATTCTCATTATTATTGTCCCAAAGGAAATGAAAAAATGTGAAGAAAATTGCTTTGTTCTTAGCATTAAAGGGTCCAGGTCTAACTTCATGTTTAAAACTTTTTGGCTGTTTTTTATGTTTCACCACTTTGGTGTTTTGATATTTTATCTACTTGTTTATTTATTTTAGTAAATATCAGTGAAGCTGATATTTTAGCCCTTTAGCTATTTTTAAGTCTGCACAGGGTGACCTCTTGACCTCAGCTGGAAGCATCTCCAGTCCCTCTGACCTTCTAATATTATACTATCCTTAGCAGATCACATATAGTCAGATTTGAAAATCTCCCGTTTCAGGAAACAATAAAATGTGCTTTGTTGAGTTCCTCGTCTATCTATGTAACAGGCCTGTGTGCAATGATCCTAACAACAGCCCTCAGTTCTCACTGTACAATTCTACACTCAAGTGCACACTCGCTGACACGCTCACCTCAGTCCAGAGATGTGTTATGCAACAGGGAGGAGAAGCCACTGAGTGCTGGGAGTGTACTTTTCTGCTCTCACTGGGGAATATCACACATTCCCACCACGCATTAGTGGCCTGCTGACAGTACAAAGATCAACTCAAAGCACACAGACACACTGATAGTATCTATAGAGTATATGAAGTAGATGTAGATGGTTGAGTTAGATTTGGAAAGAACTTTATAAAAGCTTTGGCTCAGAGTTCAGCAAAGCCTCGAACAGAGTAAGTGGTCCTGCTTTGTGACCTTGTTAAGCCGCTGCCTCATTTATAGTGCATATTTCAAGACCAAGTACGTAATAAAGGGGGAACAGAGCTCACTCTGCTGGAAAGGGTCCTCCAAGTTCAGACAAAAAATGTCAGCCTTTTGCCCACATTTGGAAACTAGAACCAGAGAGCGTTGCATGTACGTGGTTCAATCAGTCTTTAACTGATATATATCACATGAACTGGACTAATTATGAAGACATGTTGCTCCTCTTTCTGACAAATCTTATTAATCTTATACGATTATCATCTGACTCTGATGTTAGGGCTCTGAGAAGGCTAGAAAGCAGATGATAATATTTATATATCCTGCCCTGACATGACACAAACTCACTCCATAAGAATTTGTTTCATGAATAGTTTAAACGATATAGATAATGTTAGTTTTAGTTACCCTTTATTAAGAGTCCAGTGTGTAAAAGCAAAATTATGATTTAACATAAACTTTTTACTGCGTCTCCTTGTTGGTTAATAAGTACAAGGATAACATAAATCACAAGTAAAAAACAGTAAAAAGCTTTTTAAATAGTTAAAAGTTATTAGGTGTAAAACAAAGGTGGGGTGGGGGGATTGGGGGAAAAATCCACTAATACACACAAAAAAAATTTGTACACTCACTTGAGGTGTTTTTAGTTTTTTTTTTTGTCTGTTTTAAAGAGAACTTGTTTGGTAATACGAGGAATTAAATCTGTTGTTCTTCGACTGTATCTGGTTTGAGTCTGCAAACAATTCATTTGCATGGCTGACATTTGCCTTCATTTCATACTATAAGATCACAAGTTTGATCCCGGTCTGATATTGTTTTGATTCAGTGGAGGATAATTCGATCTTTATTGATATCTCAAATTCTGAGTACCCAGAGAGAACCCACGCATACATGGAAAGAACATGCAAACTCATATCATATGATCTCCCAGATGTTTCCAGAGGTGAAAATTAAGCCTCATTCATGCTTCCTTTATGTATGTACATAGTTACATCACCGCCCACACCTATGGGGATGAACCTATGCGTCCTTTACGTTGGCATAGGCCACACATCCCCTGAGGGCAGTGCAGAGCTCAGAGTTCACTTCCAAGTTCTGACGTCAGTTTCAGACAAAAGCAAATTAAAGGCAGTGGAGGAGATCATAAAATGTACATAGTCAGAAAGAGACATAAAAAGAGGCAGCGCAGTAGACAGCTGTTGTCTGTGGCACCACGAAATATGGCACTTCTTCTTCTTCGTTCCTTTTGCTGCTCACACTTCAGCTCAAAACTGCCCCCTGGCGACGCAACCACATGCTCTCTGAAAACAGACTGAAATACGGCCAAAAAGGACATAGATGACAGATAAAATGCTCCATCTGTGTGCGTAAGTAGCATAAATTAGCCTTTATATCTAAGCAAGCACTCTCCTTCCATTATGAAATTGTTGCTTCTCACCTCCTTTGAATCCAGCCTTAGAAACTAATTAAATTAATCATTAGTAGTAAAATGAACACCCACCAACAAGATAGAAGATTAAATAATAAAAATTAGAGAACTGAAAATTGTTTTACTATATTTCTTGTGTTTTTTGCTATTTTTTTATTATGCTGCATGATTTTGACTCTTTTATACGGTGAAATTTAGTGTCCTAAAAGGCACCTATAATTATTATTAGTATTATTACTATGTCTAACACAGTTTTTTAAACCTTCTCAAGGTTTGTTTTAAGCTCTGATAGGTACTTTTTCTACTGAATAAAAACCACTGGAAACATAGTCTTTATTGTTGCCTTCTGGTGACACTGTGCAGGCTAATTACTTTACTTTTTTGGTTAAGTTTGCCTCAGATCTGTCACTAGTGAATGAATTGTGTGAGAGAACTTAAAAGTATTCTTTTTGCCTTTAATCCAAAAACATTTGCTCAGAAAAACGGGAGTTTTAAGAAGTTTTTGTTCACCTTCAAGCTCACGCATGAAAATTTGAATTTTACAGCAGCCTTTATAAATCTGTACAGGATCTGTGATATTTCTGATGTCGCATCAGGGTTAACACTCGACACGAACAGACTGTGCTGTGTCCTTCTTTCCAGTGTTTGGGAGAAAAACAAGAGGAGGCAGACAAGACAGAAGGAAGCTCATTCTCAGAATAGCACAGTACCACAACAAGCCCTCTGTTTGTCATGGCCTTCAACCCTCAGCTGCCTCTCCTCTCGTGTGTGTTTGTGTGTGTGTGAGACAGTTTCCTTGAAGCGGCCGCTGTGTTCTTGGCTGGGTCTGGCCGTCTTAAATTTGCCTGAACCTTTTACACTGTGTGTGTGCATCAGGACAGGGGGGGAAGAGGAAGACGAGGAGGAAGGAAAGGGAGGAGATGGAAAAGAACAGTGTCAGCAATGTCGGTCTGCATGTGACCTCTTATGTGTGTGTGTTTTAAAGTCATAGGTCTATAGTACCGAGCCCAGTCGTCTACAAGTTATGCCTCTTACTTGTGCAGCTGTTACTCATCCACTTTCCTCTTATTCTTCGTCACCTCATCAAGGAATGACCTAATATAACGTGACTCAGCAAGAAGACTGCTCTGCTACTCATCTCCACTCCAAGCTGGAGTCAATATCACTCCAGCCTTAATCCAGCCTTGATCTTTTCTGTATATTTGCTGGTCAGACTGATAATTCTCACCTCATCTGTGAGACCTTATAAGTTAACTTTAAACAGAAATGATTCCAAATTTGATCAGAGAGCTGTGGGATTGTAGTTATTTTAAGACCTTTTCTATTTTAAGTTAATTTTTGGGGTATTTCTGTGTGTGTTCCAGATATCTGGTCTCTGGGGGTGATCCTGTACATGCTGGTGTGTGGAGTCCCTCCCTTCCAGGAAACCAACGACAGCGAGACTCTGGTCATGATTCTGGACTGCCGCTATTCCATCCCTGAACATGTTTCTGAACACTGCAGAGAGTAAGTGCCTAGACTTAAAACTGGGTTATGCCAACATATTGAGACTATTTTTCCTTTTGTCTTACAAACTAATTATTAATGCAAAGGCAGATCTCTGCCTTGTATTCTCTGCTGGTCACAGACATAGTGTGTTATATGGTGCTGCTGACCTTAAAATAATCTCATTACCGCACATTTTAGTGAATAATTTTAGTCTCCCTGTTGTTACAAAGACTTTACCGGCCAGCGGAAAGTGCAGTTAAAAGCGTGACCTTATCTCAAACGTTGTTTTTTGTTTGCTGGAATCCTTGCAGCTCGAATCATAATTCAGTGGCACAAACCCGCTCCTGGAACAAAGTACACTTCACACGTACTCATCTGTGTTCCCACTCAACCTTCACACCTCAAACCAGCTTGTCCTCAGCTCGGTAAACATCAGCAGAAGCCAGCCTGAACCGCTGCTGCTGCAACGTGTTGAGGGTGACCATCACTTGCTCTTAATCTAAACCACACTCACAGTTTTATTGCATTAAATGTTGGAGCATCAAATCTGAATTAAATTTGTTCTCCAGTTAGATTTAGATTGCCATCTTTGTCTTCTTTTGGCATTAATCTAATTTTTATATGCATGCATGAGTTTTTAAGCATAAACTTGATTGATGATCATTTATTAGTCCACCAAAATCTATTTTCTGCTGCATTAATAAATGATATTATTAAAGATTATGGGAAAGACCTTAAAGAACTTGAAAACATTTTTCCATTGTAGTTAAATAGCATAGGATGTGGCATTAAAAGAGATCTTTAATTGACTTAAATTTAAACGATAAATCTGAAATGTTGGTAGTTAATGTAATTATGGAGGCTACATTTATCTTAATAAGTAAAAGCCTGGACTCACATTAGTCTGGTGGTAAAGTGTTTCTGTCATGTATGATATCCTCCGTCTGTGTTTTTCTGTGACATTTTAAGAAGGCAATCTGACTGGGTTGGGCATGGTGACGGGGAACCAGAAAGGGTCAACTCGTGGTTTTGTATTGACACGTTGAGGGTTGGGGTTTTGAAGGAGTTTTTTTTTTTTTTTTTTTTTTTTACTAAAAACAACACATCATATGTGTGACTTTTAGAAAGAATGCATTAAGCTTATGTGTCAAATACTGTCCAGAGTTTTTCCTCTACATTTTTGATGACAGTGATCAGATTAAAAACCATATAAATTTTATTTAAGTTAACTTTTTAATGACTTTCTGATCATTTTCTGCACAAGAGTGAGTTACAGCCCATCATTGCTTGGAATGACCGAGCATTTAATGTACTCTCCTTTTATACCCAGTCCTGACACCCTCACCTGTCACCACTTAATCTGCTGGTTGACACATTTTTAAGAGCTATTTTATGGATATTTTATCAATGTTTCTGTCTTTATTTGCCTTATCTCAAGCAAATTATAGCTGTTTATATTTTGTCATACTTTGAATCTGGTCAGTTATAACCTTGCAGCACAAGTTTACTTCTGTAGGAACAAGCCACCTTTGTGGCACTGAAACCCTGGAATAAAAACCTGAGGGTAATGTTCTGATCTCTGCAGTGCAGGCCTCAGGCTCAGTGTATGAAACAGCAACTGTTTTGATTCTTCCTCTCAAACCTTCCTGAATAAAAACCTTTACAGACTTATTTCTAGTACTTGTCAAGTGAGCTGCATTTAGAAGATGACAGGCATTAATAAGATCAACCAAGTGGTGTGTCAGATTATCTGCAAACACAGATCACACATCTAACTCAGGACACGTCATATGACCTTGCTGCATTCTCTTGACGATGTACATGAATTCAGAAGAGAGGTTGAACAGAACAGCCTCCTGGACATGTGTTCAGGTCTCAAGCAGTTTCACAAAAACACAGATGTGGCGACGGCCCAGATCACATCAAAAGTGGGTCATTTTTCATGTAAACCTTTCTATCATAAATATGTCCTGAAAAAAACAGGGAAATACAGTTTATTAGATACCTGAAACCTCCCCATCTGACACTGTAACTATCTTTTTGTTTCCTATCAGCCTAATCTCCAGGATGCTGCAGAAAGATCCATCTCGTCGGGCTTCCCTTGATGAGATTGAATCTCACCATTGGCTCCAGGGTTTGGATAATGCCCTCCTCAGCCCAGAGGCCCCACCACACTGGCTCTCAGGGGCTCTCTCTCCCAGCTCTCCCCGGTTAGGAGCACCTGAATGCGGGGATCTGCTCGCTGTAAGGCCCAGCTCAGCTCAGCAGCCGTTTCCTGGACCGTGGCAGCCCAGCCTCAGCTTCAGCCTCCATCCACCTCCAGCTGAAGAGTCTCCTGTTAGCAAGAACCTCCTTGCTTTACAGCAGATCTGTGAAGAGGAAGAGGAGGAGGAAGAGGAAGGAGAGGAGGAGGAAGAGAAAGATAAACAGGAGGAGGGAACTTTCTTAAAAGAGGAAGAAGATGTGGAAGATGCTGAGGAGATGCTGGATAGAGCAGACAATCAGGAGCTCAAGGAAGAGGAGGATGGGGAGGAAGAGTTAGGAATAGAAGACAAGACAATAGAGGAGGAAGAGGTGGAGAAAGAGGGCAAACATGATATGGAGTTGGATACAGAAAATGAAGACAGTGGTTGTGTGATTTCAGATCAACCAGTCAGTCATGGAGACGAGACGTTCAGTCAGACTCCTGAAGTCCCCTCTTCCTCCCCATCTGGGTTTGGAGTATCATGCTGTCAGGGCCAGACGGACTTCTCAACTGTAGAGGAAGAAGAGGATGAAGAAATAGAACCTAACAACAACACCAAAAACCCCCTTCCTCTCCTCCATAAATCTGAATCCTGCCACTCCTGCATCCCTGCATCTTCTAAGATCCTGAATGAGAGTGAGAAGCAAAAAACAGACAGAGAAGAAGAATCAGAAGAGGGAATGGGAGAGTGCACAGAGAGATCTCAACCTCAGAATCCACCAGGGAGCCGGGATGAGTCCACGCCGAGGCTGGAGCAGGGCAAACGGCACAGCATCAAGCTGCGTGAGAGACTCTTTCAGTTCCCTCTGTGCGAGAAAGCCCTGGCCCTCAACATACCTTCAAACAACAAGCCCAAGATCCTGCCGCTGGCTCAGTACAACTGCTGCCATGTGCTGTGAGTGACACCAGCCTGGGTGCTGTCTGATGTGCTGCACGTTCTCTAGAGATGCACAGACTGCTTAGCAGTCAGCAGGCGGCCGGCTACCGAGCATGAGTTCCCTGCTGAGCCAAACACAGAGATGATGAGGAACAGCCCTCAGCATACAAACATGAAGATGTGAAGGCCTCATACACGCAAACTCTCAGCTCCAACATTGTGCTCATGTACTAAACATTGTTTTAGAGAAAGTTGGCGTGCAGCACACGAGTCAGACTTAGCAGGAACTCATCCTCGTGCTGCTGTGTACAGGAGCCACCACAGATTTACAATGAATAGACTGTTTCTCATTTGTAGCTTAGAAACAAAAGTGGACATATCTGTATAGTAATGAGGGAGACTTAAGAAGAGGAGGCAGCAGAGAGAGAAAGATGCAACTGCAAGATTTTCTACTGAATAAGCTAAAGTTCTTTTTTGTTTGAAGGTGCCTATTGAGCTGAAATAGATTCATACTGTACATGGCTGCTGTGTTTAGTTCTGACAGTCAGTACAGTTTCGCACTGATTAGAACCAGTTAATTACATCATTTATATGTCTATACATTCAAAGAAAGTTACAAAAAATATATTAGAGATACTATAAATAAAAGGAAAATTATGTGATTTTTTTTCAGCTTTGGTGCTTCTTCCTCACGTATTTGGGTTAAGATCTTTGCAGTCAGACCTATATTGAGTAAAAACAATAAGTGGCTTCAGTGTCACTTAAAAGTCTAATTAAAGTTTCTTGTAATACAGTCCATATTTATAATAGTCTGAATTACAGCTGAATGACTCAGATTGTTAGTGACTGACGACGTCATTGGAAAAGATGCCTACAGAGACAGCTTGTTTAGATTTGACTCCCTCCAGTCCAGTTTTGTCATCCTTTTTTACTGCATGTGTCATTTACACAGACGGAGATAGCATGGGATGTTTACAAAGGGAGAGGTTGCAGCTAATCTAATCAAATAAGGATTTGTTTTGGTAAAGGCTTCAGACATGCTCACTTCCACATGCCAGGTGAAATGATCTCCACAGGCTGCATGACTTTTTCTCTCTTTTTTTCTTTTCTTTTTTTTCTTGAGAAAAAAACTGCAATTGTCGATACTTCCTACCTTTTAGCCCAAAGTAAATTACATGAAAATTACTTTTAAAGCGGCTAAGGACAGTTAAACACGTTTAGTCATTCTAATTATATTTAACACTGTCAATACTGTTACTGTTTTTAGTGATAATTTTGTGGCATAGACCTTCCATTTTCCTTTTTTTAACAAGCCCAGATTTTCCATCCTTTGGGCCCCCTAACAAAGGCTAATTCAGCATCTGTCTTACATCCTGTCTCTTCTCTGAACTCTGTCCAGCCAGTAAAAGTCAGTTCAGTGTTGACTCTTGTCTTATCTCTTGCTCTTTCACTTTCTCTCTTTCTTTTCCTTCAATAATGTCCTCTTGCATTTCTTTGATCAGCCATGCTAAAAGTTGAAAACAGCCAGTGTGTTGATATCCAGTTGCTAGCGTGGCACAGTGCTGTAAAGCAAAACTCAGCTGTAACTTGATGCTCTGTCCCTGGAAAACTAAAAAAAAAAGTAGTAAATGTGGTTTCTCAGCCTAGGAATGCTGCAGGGCACACTGGCACTTAATATGCAATGCATAATACATGTCAGCGTGCCATCAAAACAATCAGAAGCAGAGTTTTAAGGTTGGAAAGTGTTGAAGTGTTTTCATGTCAAAGAGCCATACAAAACCTTGATCTGATGATAAATTGCTCCACTAAGTATATATTTAGTGGTCTTGAGCAATTTTAATGCATTGTGGAAACATTGTTTTCTGCAGCTAAAATATAGTTTTTTTGTTGCTTAGCGATAGGGCATCTGAAATGCTCTTTGATGCTGAAGCCATCCCTTCATTGCCTCTGCTTAAAGTTTCAGTCACTGTTCACTGCAACATGTAAACATGTTGATAAGCAGGATGTCTTAAACTAATTGGAGTGTTTAGATCTATTTATAGAGCCAGTAGACTCAACTGTGTCCCAGGCCTCTACAGGTTGTCTTTTAGCATCACTCAGCACCCTCTCACCACATAAAACGGCCACTGCTTTTATTTTTTTTTAAAAGCAATGTTTCACACTCGAGCACCGTTACTTCCAGCAAAAACTCAACTCTCACAAGATTTCAGAGAAACTTTTTCATTGTTCTTTACCGTACAGATATAATCTGAATCAGTCGGTTGCAATTACAAACATTTTTACGTTGCACTCTTGCCAATCATGGTGTTCTTCTTCATTTTTTATCTGATTGCAAAGATTTTATTTATGTCTCTCTTATTTTGCACACAAATACATGTGGAAAAGGGTGATGGAACAATTTATTTATCGACTGCTCCATTGTGAACCAGCTTCTGCTACAGAGTAGCACTCATTTCCTTTTTCTTTTGCACAACCTGCTTTTCAGACTGGTTTAATAGCTCTTAATATAAGCTCATATAAAGAAAGACTGTTGTGATATGCTCTGATATAACACTATATTACACGCCTGAGACTAAGAAAAGAAGTGATCGCTGCTCTTTTGTTCCTGCAGTCTTATTAGTGGAATGGCTTGTTCTAACATACTGTATGAAACTGTTAATGGGGTCATTTCCTGGGATGCAGGTCTCCCATTATGTTTTTTTATTATACCGAACATTTAATATTTGATCGGAACATTTTTATTTGGGACTTGACGATATGAAGTTCATGGATTTATCTTTTTTTTTCTGTTTTTTATAACGTGACAAAGAAATGTGCGACTTTGCATGTTGTTACTGTTATTTATCACAATATACCTCCATGTGTCTTGAATCTGAAAGGACATCCATTGTTCTTGTGTAACTATAAGTACCTTGTGGTAACCCACTGAATGATGAATTGCACACAGTGTAACTACTGTAGCTGGTCGCTTTCCATAGCAGTATCCAGGGACTTGTGGGTAGATTTAGACCAACTCACAATGAATTGTAATTGTGTAACCGAGGAGTTCCTCCATGTTGTATTATTTTACTATACAGTGGCTCTGTATGTTGTAACTTTTCCCTCTTCTGAAGCAGACAGTTTTGCAGAGTAAGAGAAGAACAGAGCTGTGCAATAAGCAACATCTTCCTCTTATAATTCAGTAAATAGAGCTCATGAATTAGTCGCTGGCCTGTGATTGTTCATTCCCTGTCTAAAAAAAGGATCAGCCATCACGTGAATTTCTGATTATAACTTGTATCTCATCAGCCATGGGAGCTTAAAATCTGTGCAAAAGAGGGATAAATTATTTGTTCCTGCGTGGTTGCAGCCTGTCTATCATCAGTGTCTGCTGACCTGCATTTTAACTTGGACCGTGACTCTATGGAGCCATGAACTTATTTTTCTGTATTTATTTATTAAAATGGATTCAATTAACAGTGTGGATGCATGCAGTGTGTTTATTTTAGTATATATTTATGATATTGAAAACAGAATAATAATAAAGGTAGAAAGAAGTATATATTAATAAATAAAGAAGATGTTTTGTAAATTTCCCCTGGGATTAAAAAAAAAGTATTTTATTTTCATTTCATAATCTAGTACGGCTCAATTGCTTTATTTTTATATTTTTTTATTATTATTTTTAATCCCTTTAGATTTTCATTTTCTAGATTGATCTCGTATTAAATTGGAGAAAAAATAATTGAAGGTAAAACAAGCCTCCTGGAAGATAAAAATGAAAATATCAAAAAGACATAGTTGGTTTTTACTTTGTTATCAAGCTGCAAATGTTTTTGCATCTTTAATTGTTCTTGATCCCATAAACAGTAAAACTCCTAAGACACTCCTAACTTCAGGCCACAAGCAGTAGTTAGTTAAGTTTCTTCTGCACCAACCACACCAGTCACCTGACATTTCATCTATAGGACAAGCAGGTTGCACAAATAAATATGTAAAAAAAAATGAAGACAAAACAGAACTGCAGTTAGGAAAAAAGTTGGAGGTCAAATTTACAGAAAATGTAAGAAGTTGATGCTACACTGACTTTATAGCATAGAGGTTGGCACTTGAGTAGAATCATGCAATGGAAATGTATTTAGAGAAAAGCTAACAGTGGTGAGTATACCACAAAAATATGTCAACATCTCAATAACTTATTATGAGTTAGGTGTCATCTTCGTCTTACGATGACAAAAAGTGAACAGTAGGATAAGGAGGACTTTAAATATAAGCTGTCATTTAACCAGAAAATTTAGTGGTAGATTCGTGGTTCAGACACTTTTTTATGAGGTTAATAATCTTGTTAGAGAACACCATGTTGTGTAATAAATACTAAAACAACAAACACTTGTATGTGTTGATTTAAAAGTTTACAGAAAGTCACATTTAGTTCACCTATAAAGGTCATAGTGGATTTTAGTTACATTATCACAACAAAGAAAATGTTGAACATCCCTAACTTTTGCCTACTGTTCACGTCTGGCTGCATAAAACTTAAACATTTATCTTCATACCTCAGAAGTGTGTCACAATAACTTGAAAATCACATCAATCTTGAGACAAATTACTGAGATTTTGTTAAAATCATACATTCAAAAGTTGCCTTTATGTTATGATTTAAGTGTAATTAAGATTTATTATTGTTATTATTTTATTTAATATTTAATTTTTGTCTAAATACACAGACTGACTTTTTATGTCAGACGTCAGCATAGTTTCAGTTTTTCTGCCTTATTTCTTATTTATCTAATTCATTTATTGTATTTATTTATTGTTTTTATTTAATCTTATTAAAATTATAATATTAAATATTTTATTTTATTTAATTATTGTTCTTAATTATTCAAAATTTAATTGTATTTCAATTATTCTTTTCCAGATTCTTTTCTGTATTTATTTTGTTTTGATATAATTGTAAATAAATTGAGGTGCTAAGGAATTAAGTTTGATGTAGCTGTGACATCAGTAAAGTTTTACCACTTTTATAAACAATTCAATGCTAACCTCGGTTATGTGTTCAGTCAAAGTTACCATGGTGATGTAGCAGGGGACGTAAAATACAGTGACGACTGCTTCTTGTCAAATCTTTAAAAGATTTAAGAAGTAATTAATGTTTACTTATTATCATTAGAATTGTTCGAGATACAAGAAATTAGAAAGATTCAGGGTTTTATAAAAATAAAAAATAATCTAGCAAAAATAAAAAGAAAACTCCCAAAAAATAGCTCTTATAAGTATTTTCTTTCCATGTTTTCTTTTCTCACTAATTATTCAGTGGCCCTTTATATTTATCATGTGGCCCTTTAAAGGGCATTTGTCCCTATGTTGGGAGTCAGTGAATTTACACAATATAACCAACTTTTCATGTACAAGCACTTCAAAGTATCTCCAAGTTGACAAGTTACCACAGTGAGATGCTGTTTCTACACTAATGCAGCTACATAAACTATTTAATATGCAATTATATTTTTTACAACTTAAAATCAAATATATTTACTTTGCTAAGAAGATTTTAATAAAGAGCTGCCTGCAGAGCCTTTGGTTATTCTGATACATTATTTGTCAAACGTTTGCATGTTTGATCACTTTATATAGTCTAAAACAAGGCACAACATCAAATATGGGACTCCAACTAACAGTTAACTTTATTATTTTGCTTCTCAGCTATAAACACATTTACTGGATTGCCCAGAAAATATCTAGATATCTCAATTTACTGCGACAGAAATTAAACTAAACAATGTTATGTCCCTTTGTTTTCTGTTCATCCACTAGAGGAACTTAAAAATAATGGATCATAACTTTTGACTGTTGACTGGAAGTAGTGGAGCAAAATGGCATTTTTGCAGAAGAAAAATCAAAGTATATAAAGTCTGAATTAAACTTTTTACCACATCGATGCTTTTCATCCTCAAACCATGAGTGAAAGAACAAGCCTCCAGGTTTTGTCTGCGACTTTATTATTTTATTTTGATCCTTGCTGGATCCGACCGTCTACACATTTATCTTTATTAATGCATCAAAACTACACACATACACTCAAACACAGACCCATTATTAGTGTAAGGATTACAGCTGCAGCCACTCAAGGAAGTCTCTCCATCCATCTGGATCTTCGCTGAATCTGTCCTGCAGCATCACAACAGAATGTGAAGATGCATGTGGAATGAATGTCAGGGTTTGGCGCCACCTGGTGGCGGGAGAGACTTTTAACACCTTTATCCACCTTATGGGAGCTGTAGACGTTTCTACAGGCACATGACTGATGCACAAACAGGCAAAAGACTAAAGCTAGAAAGCAAATAGCAAAATTAGCATTTATACTTGTATTAAAGTTCCTGCAGTCATTCTGGTTTACAGTCTTTCTCCAAGGAAAAATATTTGGTCAGTAGTCGCTAGATTCTCTTAAATTTGCAAAATGAGGATTTTAAACACACAAAAAAGACAATCAGTTGTTATTAAAAGCTTTAAAAAATATGTTTATATTTTTTTATTATTTCTAAAAAAAACACATAAGTATCAACAGATTTGAACAGAAACTTAAAAGTGGATAGTTTGATTGTTTATATATTGATGAAAAATGGTACTACATTGCATAAGTGGAAAAAGTATGTAAACTTTCCATTTAGGATCAAATGTGACCATTTTCTGCATCATTCACTGCAACTAAAGGTAACTAACTCAGCTTCCACTGTTGGTGGCTTTTCTGACATGAATTGCTCTCTGGAGGAGCTGCTAACACATTTCAATTCAATATCAGTCAGATCTTTCACTTTTTATTCATTTAATTTCACACCTGACATCTGACATTTTCTTTTACTATGTACTGTTATAACTAAGGAATAACTGTTGTATTAATGATGGCAAGATATTCTGGAAGTAACACAGGCTTAAACCATAATACTACCACTTCTGTGTTTCACAAATGGGGTTAAAATCTTATGATAGAATCAAATGTTTTCCCTGTTTTCCAAACCCAAAACTCCAAGAAAGTTAAATTTGTGATCCCTTTTGGTTCCATCTAAGGGATTTTTTTTAGCAAACTGGAGACAACCTGACAGCCTGATGAGCATCAGCAACTTCCAAGATCCTCACAAATATTTTTTGTTTAATTAAATTCCAGTGATATGTAGTGAATGTAAACTTTAATAACCTTTTTTAAAAATGCCTAAATACAAGCTTTTGTCACTCACAGATATTAATTATTGGATAATTGTTTCTCAATAAAGGAGGAAAAGGCCAAATGGCTCACACATGACTATCAATGTAGTTTTATGTGCAACAATCATTAAAAGCAGTTTTAAAAACAAATATTTAGTTTGTTGCTTGTTTATGTTAACTCCATTGATGAAACTGTCATAATGATGAATCTTAACACCAACTGCAGGTTGTCTCCAGACTCCAGCAGGGGAATCCACCTGTCCTATCTACTGCCAGTAGCATTAAACATCATGTCCATTGTGTCCCTTTCTTGTTATTGTACACACTGCATCCATAGCTATTCAACAAAATCATTTCTTTTTCTGTCTAATAATAACACATTGTAGCTTCTGTTTTAATTGCACTTGCAGTGTATATAAAACATAAAGTGAAAATGTTGCAGAAGCACCATTTGAACGGGTGAAGGCCGTAGAAACACTTCAATCTGGGGCACAGCAGTAAGCATCAAGGGCCTTGCTTTCAGGCTCCTCTTCCAACGTAATAAAACACCTCCTCAATGGCTTTAAACAAAGTTAGGACTCTTAATCCTGCAGCTTCTGTAAAAAAATTATAAAAGAAAGAAAATGTCACTTGGATGAAGAAAGATGCAGAAATAAGAAGTATGAAGTAGACGGAGTCAGAGTTGACCTGCTGCCTCAGGGCCTGCATGGATCTGTACTCAATGCGATCCCTCTTTTTCTGGATCCAGTCCGGCTCGTCTGGGATCATGGCCGCGATAATGAACTTTATAATGATCAGCAGATGCTGCAAACACAAAAACAGTGCTGGTCGTATTAAGAGAAACACACAAAATTGTAATTATTTAACATGTATGTCCTTCATCCTACCTCCACCATAACAGCCACGAGCAGAATGTCAGTGCTGCTCATCCCACCCTCCCGACACAGCTCCTGTAACCGTGGTGACAGCAGCAGCAGCCAGCAGTTGGACACAACGGAGACAAAACTCAAGATCTCGAAGGCAGTCTGAAACGCAAGACACTGACGTGAACTGGGTACGACAAACCGTGTGTTTCTCACTTGTGTTGTGTTTACTGCTGACCTGCCACACGCCCATGTTGGCCACTGGGGGGGAGAAGGGTTTGCGGAAGAGCCTACAGATCTTATAGGCATCTGTTCGGATTTCGGTCAAGTTGTTTAGGAGGAGCAGAACAGCAGTCAGAGGAAACACGCATGAAAAAAGGCTCAAATACCCAAACTGAACCAGGAGCTCGATGTATTCTGCAAACAGGCCCTGTGGCAACACAAGACCCAGTCAGGCACAGACACTGTCCACAAGGTGGTATTCAAATCAATCCTGTTTTAATTTGGATTCTTTTGCATGCCTTATACTCACAGGAAAAGTAGGCAGCTTGCTCTGGTTCCTAAATTTGTCCTGCTGGGAATCATGTTCACTCTCTGCCCTGTTGGGGGCGCTGATGAATCGATCCACCAGAAAAGGTATAACCACCTCTGTTACCTGGTTCACCAGCTGACTTATGATGAGCAAAGATGCTAAACGCTTGAGACAGAATGAGAATGTGAAGCTCCTTTAAACCATCAAATCAAACCAAATATTATTTATATAGCACTTTTTATACATTCGATTAAAAGCTAGGTTAAAAAGATGCTTCAACTTGTTTGTTCTCATTTAGATGATTAACAAACCTGCCATATTTCTGTGATGAATTTTGAAAAACTTTCACTATTATTTAAAATCTGCCAGTGAAATTAACTAAAAGAGGTCAGAAATTCAAACCAGAGGCAGTCAAGCAGCAGTGTTTCCAGAGTTGTCAGGTTTCTTTGTATGTCGGCTTCAGGAAAACAAATAGAACATGCTACTAAAAACGAATCAGGGCCAGATTCCTGGAACTGAACCCTTTCATGCACACCAAATGTGGATATCTAAAGGTGTGGTGTGTAACTATGATGAAGTCAAACTGTACTTACTTATTATTATAACTAAGTTATAACAATATTTGACTTTAAGTAAAGTGTACACTATATCCTGCTTTAATGTCTACAAATAGAAATGTTTTCTATGGCATGATGTGAAAATTTTAAAGCTCAATATACAGAACGTGGCTATAAACAGTTTCCTTTATTAAATTAAATATTTTAATGTTTTAGCTGTTTTTTGTGAATAGAGAAACATGGGCATTGTCTCACATCAATCGATGGATCAAAATCAAAATCATGACAGAATTTATGATATTAGCAAACACTGAATCATTATCAACTGAATCAATACTAACTTGTGGTTTCACCCCGACTTGATACAACAAAAGCAGAGAGATCATTTAATCCTCTGCTATGGTGACTTGCACATGTTTAAAAAGAAAATCTTTGTCATGAACATTAATGGAAGCACAGCAGTGGATCTTTGGATTATTCTACTAATTACACAGACCCTTTCCTGGAACCAGAACCGGAGATCTCGGCTGTTACCTTACGAAGCAGCGGCACATCCTGCTTGAAGAAGGCGATGTGGAAAAGCACTGCAAAGTAGTTGAAGAACGTGAACTGATGAGAGAAAAAACAAAAAACTAATCAATGAGCTGGGTAAGTTGGGAAGATGAGTTAATGGTTCAAGAGAAGAGGAGGAACTAACCACTAAGACTTTAGCTGTCAGGTGGTTTTGAAAATCTGACTCCTCTCTGTGGTTTTCTGAGGGAACAAAAATTGAGTTAATTCTCTTTCCTCTCATATTACAATCATTGTATTATTAGAAATATATAAGTCTTTTGAGCATGTTCCCATCGTTTTCCTTCAATTTTATATTCAATTCAGTCCAGGGGTTTGCAATGTTCACTAATAAAAGAGAAATTCTTACCTGTCCCACCAAATAAACAATTTGACTCTAACATTTTATTGCTTTTTATGCGTCATGAAAAAAGAAAATGGCTAACCTGCACACCCTAAGAGTTCATATATCTACACAACAGCGCTGTCTGCTCAATATCAACATCGACTCATCACAGGTGATTCAGTCTGCTGGAGCTGAATCAGGTCGCTGAGTCGGGATGTTTGTTGTTCTTTTTCTGGTTCTATCCTTGACTTTGTCTTTACAATTAGCTCAAATTTGATAAATTATTTCATGTTTGTTTTTTTTAAGTCCAACAATAGATACTGTGATATTTTAATGGATGGCTCTTTCTTGTAATCTTGGTTTGTAAATGTCTTTCTGCCCCTCAGTTGCCACCAAACCTGCAGTATTAGTTCAGTTTGGGGATCTATTTAGCGTGTAACAAAATCAAAGACCGATAGCAGAAATTTTTTTTTAAACGTTTTCATTTTGTTAAAATGAGCTATTTATATCTACTTGCTGTGGGTCCACATACATGGCAGCTGCCATATTTGTGCCATCATTTTATTACGGCGTCTTTGAATGAACAAACAACTCTGTGTATAAAGTGAGAACCTTCTAGTTGCTTGTTTTTTATTTGCTAGAGAGCCATTTGGGATACATAACGCCATAAAAAGCAGTAAAAGTAGTTACCTGTAGTGCAGTCATTGCTGAACCTGAGGCCACTCACAGATTAAAACTTGTTTATTTCCTAAAAAATGTTGTCCAATGACGGTTACCGTCCATTTACAACTATGCTTTGTATTTTAAGTAATTTCTATGCCCATCTTTACCACTAGATGTTAGTCATTCTTGCGCATTGTACCTTTAAAGTATGTTTAAACTTTCCACAGAAGTTCTGAAGTTTCTCACCACAAATCAAGCAAGCCAGCATTGTTGGAAGTAAACATAAAAGTATTTGTCCATGTTAAATTACACTTAATTTTCCTCTAGAGCCAGTACAGAAGGCTTGAAGAGCTGCGGGTGGCAGACCCTTGGTCTAGATTCTCTCTGTGGCGTCATCCCTCCTCCACTTACCGTATTCAGTCAGAGACTGTGCCACTCTCTTGTAAACAGTTGATAGCATATTTGTGTAGACAATGTGGAGCATTGAAGGCATGTAGAGCAAAGTCTGAGACAGAATGGAGTTCCAGTCTTTATGTAGTTGCTGTACAATGGCCTCTGCCCAGTAGAAACACAGCATCCCCACAACCACCAGTCCTGCATGAGGAGGCAGGGAAAGGTATCACATTCATCTGTATCACTTCATCTCACGCTGACCTCATGTGTTTGGAAATTAGTCCATACCGTACAGAGACTGCAAGCCTTACCTAGAGACAGTCCCACCACTGGGATGGACACCAGCAGCATACGCAGTTCCCTCTGCCATTCAGGAAACAAAGGTTCCATGCGTCCTGTCACAGGATTGACTCCGAGATCGCCATGAAAACCTGGCCGGGGCTCTGCAAAGCGTTCGGCGAGTTGCAGGGTTCCCCAGCGATAAGACAGAGTGGAGCTTCGGCGTTTCCACAGCTCCATAAACACGGTGGACCAGAGCATGTTGAAAGCAGCCTGGAGCATGTGACCGCTGACCAACGGTTCCGAGTTGTCATGGACATCCACAACAGCCTTGGAGCCTGAAACCGACTCCACCATCTCCCTCTGAACCTCACCTGTCACATGAAATAAAATCTTTATAGACAGCTCATCTTTGGATCAGATGCTGAAGGCATCATATTTAATACATACAGAGACCTTTTGCATCACTTTATAGTAAAAACTTTGCTCAAAACCCTGTTGTACACAATGATGCCTGTCTTCTGCTACCTGGTGGATAGACTGTGCACTACAATAATTTTGACATCACACAGTAGTATAT
>JBAMHW010000010.1:5680089-5697895 GCA_037177495.1 Rhadinocentrus ornatus
TATATATGTGTGTGTGTGTGTGTGTGTGTGTTTAATTAACTGTTGTTTATTTATGATGATCTTGCATTTTATGTCTTTAGTTACTACTACACAAACATTTACACTTCATTGGTAATTAAAAAAAAATATGTACTTTGAGACAAATCCGCTATTTTTCCAGCATTACTGGCTGTCTAATGTGGTATAGTCTGGTGGTTTTATGACTTTTAAATCCTCTTCATTAAATATTACCAAATTGGACAGACCACTATTATCACACACGTAGGCAGCTGGCGAGATAAAGCTGTATGAAATGTTGATGCAAAACACTACATGCTGCATTCACTTGGCCCTCTTAGACTCATGTAACGTTCAGCTGTTTTAGAATTTTTTTGTCTGTTCTCGGGGTGCCATCTGAGGGGCAAGTCAGATTCTAGAGGCCACCCCTCTCGCTTGTCATTGCAAGAAATTAGAAGTTACCACCCACGTGATATTATATGCTTTACGTGTCCTTATTTAGAGTCAAATAAATCCAAAGATAACCTGTAATTTGCATGTCCATCTTTACAGCAAGTATCATGTAAATGCATTAAGTCACTGACAGTTCAGCACAAGAAGGCAGCTTGTTGTAATTACTCCAGGCTTTCAGAGTTATTCACCCTGCAGTACAGAGCCACAACATCCATCATCCACTCAGGACATTTACTCATTTAGCAACTTCATGTTTATTTGTTTTTTTACTGTTTTGGTTCAGAAGTGTAAGTGTAGTGTTGCAGCCATTAAGTGCCTTCTGGAAAGGATGAAAGTTAGGAAGGAGAATCATGCCTTCCAAACTTTCTAAACATTCACTACCCACAATGCAACTGTAACTACTGATGTCTCTAGTAAATGTTTTATTTTTCACAGAGGCTGATTTAACCTCAGGGTGTGAGTCTCATGCAGAGCGTGTGAACTTCACACCCTCTCATGTCTTACTGAGTCATTTTCACAACTCAAAAAGTACTGATAAGACCTCAGATGTTTAGATTCTTTCAGGCAGAAGTGGTCTGGACTCCTAAACGCAGAAACAAGACGAGCCCTCAGGCAGAGGTGAAACTGAGTAAAGACAGTCTATTTGAACCAGAGCAGGAGCAGTATCTGGATGCTGAAGAGTCCTGTAGGCTGAGTCCAGAGTCTTACGGCCGCTGGGATCCTCAGTGGCCAACAGGCAGACAGGCAGAGTGTGGCGCGCAGCCGGCAGGGCAAGAGGGATCAGAGAGCTGAGGTGGAGCGGATGGGAGGAAACAGAGCCAGGAGGTTGGTGAGGCACACCAATCCGGGAAAATCTGCTTCACCAGGAGACAGTCAAGATAACTGGATGATCTGGCATAGGATGGTAGAATGATCCGGTGGTTAAATACTGCTGGGGTTGAGGGTGGCTTGATTGCAGGATGAGACTCTGGAGTGGCGATCAGCCCAGGTGTAGTAATGGCTGCTCTAGAGTAACCCTGTAGACCTTCTGGCCGGATACAGGCATGACACACAAAAACAGATAGAGGGAGACAAACACACACACTAGGGTTCTTCAATTCGGTCCTACGAGGCCCGCAATCCAGCAGGTCTTCCATGTATCCCTGCTTCAACACACCTGCATCAAATTAAATTGATCCAACAGCCAATCAAGTTCTGCACAATGACTAATTAATTTGAGTCAGGGACACATGAAAACCTGCTGGATTGCGGATCTCGTAGGGCAACCAGGAACAACACTGGGACAGACAGGACCCCTAACATCAGATAAATGTTTTATTGTTACTCAAAAATAAATGATAAATTCACTTTTTTTGTTAATGTCAACAACAGATTTCAAGAGAGTTGGGACAATTTGTGCCACATCAGTGTGTGGGAGTGTTTTTATTTCCAGTGAATGGCAGGTGTGAAATGCAGCCACATCAGTTTACAAGCTAAACTCTTATAACACAGTCATGCTGCTACACAACATGTAGAACTGGGGTTTTGTCCACAGTGAAATAAATAAAAACATCCCTGAAACTTGCATCATCTGGAACCTGTATCTATACTTTAGCATTAATAGAGCTTATAAAGTCACTCATACTGCCACAGATGCTGTCTTTTGGTTGTGTTTTTCTAAATCTGTGCTGATAACAAGCTGAATGCTCTGTTTCTTTCTTCAGAGAAGAGCATCTGTAATGACAAATCTCAGTTTCTGATTGGCCAAACAGGACCGTTTTCTACTTTACTATTTTAAAAGAGCTCAGACTCAGAAAAGGTGGTATATTTCTGGATTATGTCTATATATTATGTACCCACTTTTTCAGTACATGTTGGGGATTTTCTGAGCATGTGCACTGATTTCTACAACATTAAAACATATCTGTTTAAAATGCAGTGCAGCCTGAAGAGCATGTACCTTGTTCCTGCCTTTCAGCCTGTCCCTTTTTGTTCAGATTACTAAAACCCTTTAAATATTTTAATGATTTAATGGGTTGACAAAAATGTATTTTTGTAAGTTACCAAGTCTTGTAAGAAAATTCAGTCTCCTCTTTAATCCAATCATATTATTGAGCAACAGAAGCAAATTAACCAAAATAGTTGCGAGATGTACTACTACTTTTTTACCCATCTATTGTCCTGTCTTAACATTTAAATGACATTAAATCAAAACGAACAAACTTTATTTAAAAGGCATTTAACATTTTCTGCTTTATCAGCTTTTTAAACTGTTGTTGTAAATGATAATCATTTAAAGCCTATTCAAGACGGAACGATCACACATAAAGTTTTGCTATGTTAACCTATAAAACTCCAAGCTTTTGGTCCACCTTTATTTTTATGCAAAATTGCATGTAGAAGCTCAACCCTTTTAAGCACAGTCAACAAACAGACAGTGTTTTTTCAGGACAACCTCAGTTAAATTATGCCAAATAAATGTATCAATGAATACATAGATAGCTAAATAGCTAAATAGATAAATCATAATTTTCCACACAACTGTTCCTGAGAAACGCTTTGGATTATAAATAAATGACAAGGGTTAACAAGAAGTTAAAAAGACACTTCCCCAACAAAAGTATTGTTGCTCTCACACTGAAACTGAGAAAACAATCAGAAAGAAACTGTTCAGAGATCAGTTTGCTCCCTTTGTATTATTGCTAGCTATTCAGGAAATCTGAGGCATTCCTGTTTGACAATATGTCAGGCAGGAAAGGCAAGTGATGTGCAGCACCTGCTCGTCAAGTTTCATCTGTTATCAGACTGAGAGAAAAGCTCTCTCTCTGCACAACATTTCAAGATTTAGGACTTAAAGCAGAAAAAAAAAGGGAAAGCTGAGGCCGGGGAAACAGAGCACACGTGGTTGTTGGGGATCTTTGTTTCGGCGACGGCGGCCCGGATGCTCATATCTCAAAAATTTGTGCGTATCTCAATGCAAAAATTTGGCCGAATCACAGCTCGTATCTCAAAATATTCGTATGTCAATGCACTCGTTTCTTGAGGTATCCCTGTACTCAAATTTATGACTTGGTTTCCAGCTCCACAGGTCAAGAAAGGTCAACTTTCCAACGAACTGGGGGAGTACTTTGTTAAGTTATATTCAAGACCTGGGAATTTTCTGAACTTTAATTTTCTGCAGCCACAAATCTACCAGTATCTGCCTGATAACAAACTTAATGTTTTATGGATTTTAGATGGAACTCATCACCCAAGAACGTTGTCTACCTTAGAACTGTTCCCCTTCAAGTTGATAAGGCATCTCCCTGGTAACGTCTTTGAACCAAGACATCTGGCCATTAACCAGAACTGTTTATCTTTCACATTCCAAAGGGCCATAAAGCATCATGTCATTTAAATATATATACAGTATATATACATATGTGTTTTATTTTGATAGTGCATATAATCATTATCATTTTGTTTAATCAACAAGCTTAATTAATTTGTGATCTGAAGCTTATTAACCAGTGTTTATCTTTTCAAGGTATGACATTTGTTTGATTTTAATTGTGTTATTTCTTTTCAATGTGTCATTTATGGTTTGATAATGCTTCATTTAAGACTTGAATAACTTAGAGACATATAGATGTTCTCATAATGTTTCAATTTGATACGTTTAAAAGAAACAGAGACCGCCCCTCTGTTATCTGATCTGATCCAAACCAGCCCACTAGAATGTTTATTCGTGGAAAATATTAGACCGCCACCCAGGGGGTGTAACCACACTAACACTTTTAAAACTAAGAACAAAGTTTTTCTTTTAGAGTTCTGTTGAGTTTTTGCCTACTGCGGGTGCTGTCCTCCGGCTCCAGACCTTGGGACATGTTCTTTTTCTGACACAGAACCGCTTACCCAAGTCTGTCCAGAGAGACGAGAGAGCAGAATTGAGTTTTACCGTGACGTAATGGACATCACAATCTTAAGTTGTGCCTGCATTTTGGTATGCATGATCCATTTATGTCCTTTTCCAGTTTATATTTTCTTCATTTTGATCTTTAATCTTGATTCTAATTTTTTGGAGTTTTAGTTTTGAGAACTGGTTAACTCGGGCCGACAAACGCTTCAGAACTAGTTACTAGAGTAAACTAGAGTTTTCTCTTTTCTTTGGACTGATCCAAAGCTGAACTCTTTCGTGAGTTTGCCACAACATCGCAGACACTTCACTATTTTTACTGTCTGTGACACCACCGATCCAAACTGTGGAGCGGGACCACATCGGCAGCACTACCTGATCCAAATCTTCAGATGCACCAGCAGACTGAGCCTTTAGACCCGATCCAACGAACCATCACGTGGGACACACCTCCGTTCTCACTGGAAGCTGCGAGTCGGGTCGAACCACCAACTCCAGTTATCCCTGGTGAGCTGAGTGTCACCACAACGGTCGTAAGTCGCCTCTGGTCCGAACAGAACCGGACTAGTCCTGCCCAGGTCATTCTCTGCTTATCTGACAAGGAATGGTTGGTGTGCCATCCAGATTGGTCCTTAGTGAAGTAATTTTGGCTTTTCAGTAAAACTTCCAGCTTTAAACGGATGAGACTATTTTCCTTTTCTTTTTAGAATTTAGAAATCCTTCCAGTTTTCCATAAACATTAGCTTAATTAACACCACAGGTTATTAACTTTTGTTCACTTCTAAAACATTAGACATTAAAAACATTTAATTCATTCTGGCACATTACATGGTCTTGAAATAAGTATTAATAAATAAATATTTATCCCAAACCGGTCTGGTTTTTAGTGAATGCTTCTCCTTTGAATCATGTTATGGGTCCCTTCGATTTAGAATTCGTCCTGAGACTGATCGATTGATAATTGATTTGCTTTGACTAGCTTGAATAAATAAATTTAGTCAATTAATTAATTTATTACTCTAATGGTGTCCACACAGCCATTAGATTAGTATTAAAGCTATTTGTGTGGTGGTGTATTTTAAATATTAATGATTAATAATTCATAATTTTAGGTAATTATTAAAATTTATATTTTCATCCAAACATTAGTCATTTTTAATGACGCTAAATCACAACAGGATGTTTCACTGCATTAAAACAAAGATTCTGCTTTCAGTTTCAGAAATTAACAGGTGAAAGAGGACAAAAGGAAAATATAGATTGTGTGCATGTATAAAGACATGCCATATTCCCGAGAGCATGTAAATATTTTGCTGCTGGCTGCAGCAATCCAGCTTCATCACTTTGTCTGAACTAAATTGTCTTACAATTAACAAGCAGCCCATGTGCAGTGGTAATACAATCACTTTCAGTACTGTGCAGTCCTCCTTCTTTATATATTACCAAGAAAACAAGAAATACGTGCATTGATTTATTGAATTTGCTGAAAAGATTGATGGAAATACAGTGTTTAAGACAATAACAGAGTTTGTACAATTCCAACAAGAGTGATTATTTGGTCTGAGCAGCTTTATTCTTCAACAGTCTGAACCCTCTTAGATAAGCTTTCTGTCATTTCTTTAAGTAGTCGGCAACCCGTTTCTGATGAGACTTCCGCCAACAGTAGATAGATAAGATGAAGGTCCAGGTCTCAAGGATATCAATTTCAAATTCTAGACATTAGATAGACCTGCAGATCGTATTTTAGATCTATCACTTTTTTTTGTCCTCCATTTATACAGTTTCTTCAACTATTTTAAAGACACTGAGACACCATGCTGAGATAAGTATTTAGCTTACAGCTCTTTGGGAATCACTTGTTGCAGCTGAAATACTAGTTTCTTTCTCTCAAACTGTGTTATCTTTCCTGTTTCTTTAGAAGGAGCTAAAGAAATGGAAAATAAATTGTGTTGTGCTTGTAGCAAAGTGCCTTGTCTGATTCTGATCTGATCGCAATTTCTTTACAATCGAGAGGGGTGCGTGAATGTAAACACATATTCTGAATGTTGGGTAGAAATGATCCTTTCTGCACTCTGACAAAACAAAAAAAGAAACAGCTACTGTCTAAAGAAAAACTTGAGTACCTGAAGAGTAACTTTCTCACATGGAACTAGAGTTTTGGGAGCCCGAAAACTTTTGAAACCAGGTGAAAAGGTGGTTTAGTGAGATGGTGAAGCTACGATAGTGGAGTAGTTTACACCTGTCCAGGCAACCTTGATTTTTTCTGCACCATTTAATTAATGAAACATGTCTGAGAAACACCACATCGCAGATGATTCGTCCCTATTGAAAGGACATGAAACGACTCAGCCAAAATGATTCATATACGATAAGCTAGCTAATGAAAGCATAAAGAGAAGCAAGGTTTCAGCATAGAGCGGGGGTTCGCTGCTTTTTGGTAGTTGCATGACAGGGGTCCTCAAGCAATATTGGCTGGGAACCACTGCTTCACACCACTTTAAAAGATTGTATGAAAGACGTTTGCACAGCTCTGCACACAAACACTTCATAAACTTATCACGAGTACAGTTGCTGAAACCAAACCACACTGCTGCTTTGTAAAGGGTGTGTCTGAGAATAAGGATTTACATTATTGTGTGAAATTATCAAACTGACAGGTGAGTACAGTGTTAATAGCAGACATGCTGTAAGGCGTTAAGCTTTACAAGGTGCTGTTGAAGTGCAGGTGACGGCATGGAAAGTCACGAGCAGGACATCTTATCTCACCTCTTTCTGTAAAGTCCTCTGAGACAACGTTGTTGTGATATAGGGCTATACAAATAAACTTGATTTGATTTGATTTGATTCAGTACATTGTTGCCTGGAGACAGAAAAAGCAAGACAGACTGGTTGATTCTGTCATTCTCAGACTGTGCTAGATATGAAGCTGCTATGCTGCAGATTCTGAGAAAACACAGGTGGCACAACCACATGAGCACAATTTAAAGGAATCAATCTGCCACAGTGTGGGCATAAATTTAGAGATTTCTATACAACATCAGACGATGTTCAGAAATTCCCCGTTTAGCTCTTTTCTGAGGAAATATTTCGGTTTACCACTTTTGGAGTTAGTGTAAAGTGTTTTGTAATGTTTGACTGATTGATTGATTTGAACATAATGACAAATAAAAACAAAAATAAAATAATAATTAATGTCATTGTTTACACACTTATTACTCAGTGTGTTTTGTATGTTTGCATTTGCTCTCTTCCGACTGTGAGAACTCCAGAGTTCGCACACAAGCAAACAGCCAGTTTCAGAAGAGGGTAGGGTGAATAACCTGCTGGTTGTTCACCAATCCTAACACATGAGCTTCTTTTGTTGCCACGTTCTGGTCTACAGGACTAAATCCTGTGCAATTTCAACAAACAGACACAGATGATGGATGCAGAAATACACTTGTTGCACGTTATTTAAAAACCACCTAGACGCACCTTGTCCAAATCCACAGAGCTGCATTTGTTGATTGGGGAGTTTTCCTCCTCTTCTTCCACTTTCTTTCTCTTTTCTGCTGTCGTTCCTTCTGTCTCTTCTCTGGCTTTCCTCCTCTCTCTCAGGGTCTGAGTGGGGGAAAAAAAGAAAAATATGAGTGATGATCAGGAACAGATGATCAGGAAGGTAAATTGTTATGATGGCCATCCTGCTTTTGATATGTCAACATAATGTCTTTCGAATAATCTATGGATTGAGGAAAAAGAATAAAGAGTGTTTATGATGAGTCACACGGTCTATTTGCAGATTGTGGTCTCTCTGTCCTTCTCTATCCTTTCCTGGCTATAAAAGCACAATCACCATGTTTTATTGATCGATGCTGCTTGTGACATGTAACACATTTACAACCTCCAACCTGAACGACTACAGCAGGCTTCCCCGTTGTCATTTTTCACTCATTTTTCATTTAAATCTTGAAAAGCCACAAGAGAGCTGTCTTTTTACAGCTGCGAGATAATACTGTAAAAGTGTTGCAGCAGCCACTTGTACATGGATGTGGTGGCTGAATGATAGATACACTGATGCACAAAGAATATCAGCAGGATTGGTGTCATCTTTCCACATTTACACAAATCTGCAGCAACATGAACATCCAGACCAGCTTTTAAAAAATATATATTACATGTGATTTTACACCTCAAGAGACGGACTCCAAATTGTCTACAATGCAATGACACACAGTAAAAAAAATCTTGATCAAAGACACACACCATGATCTGCAGCTGCAATCGTGAACATGTGGGAATTAATGAGTGATAAATGATACTGTCCATGACTGTGAACATGGACATGGTATTACTGATTTTCTGGTTAGACTGAAACTTCACCGTATGATTACCTTTTTTTTACATTTACATAAAAATATTTCATGCTAGTTATTGTGATCTATGATGAAAATCTCATTTAATTTTCTATTAAAGACAAGCATAACAGTATCATATATTACTATTAGCAAAAAGAAGATGTTAGGCAAAGCTTAACAAACTGATTTTTCTCACTGAAATGAGGCACCAGTTTGAACTGAAAAACATTTACAGCCTAAAAACAGAAAAGAAAAAAATAGATGAAGATTTGTAGTAAAACAGAAGAGAATGCAGATATTTCCAGCCATCATGATTTTACTTAAGTTTAAGCTTGAACTTAAAGGGAATAGTTTCTTATTTTTTTACCATTAGATAACCAGTTCAAATATTATTATTTTTATCAATATTTTAAAGGTCACCTTCATTAACCAGCTTATATTTACCTCCACCAAGGCGGAGGTCATGTATTCGGTGGCGCTGGTTTTTCTTTCTGTCTGTCTGCTAGCGACATAACTCAAGAAGTTATGGACGGATTTTGAATAGATTTTTAGGAAGTCCCAAAAAAGGAATAAGGAACAAGTGATTAGAATTTGGGGGTGGTCCAGATCACCGCCTGGATTCAGGAATTTTTTAAAGGATTCTTTACTATGGGGACAATTTTGCCATTACAGCTTCTAATTAAAAAATAATGCCCACAATCATTAGCAAATAAAATTACATTGCCTTGGCCGAGGTCTGCACTCTGAGCGCTTCGAGTTCTACATGTAGCAAATGTTGGGTGGATTACCTTCAGATAAAATTACAACAAACCCAGATTTGTACAGAAAACTGTTTAATAAAATCCAGGGACTCATCAGGCAAACTGCGAACCGCTGCAGCTGCACATCTTTTAAGTCTGACAGTCCAGTTAAATATTTATCAACCAGGCCGGTGTGATACATGTACACAAGGGTAAGTTTGTTGCTGACATCATCTTGGCAACTTAACAACTACAGTTACAATGTCCCATCATCACATGGTTAAAAGAACAAGGAAAAAGAAGACAGAAACCCAGGACCATTAAAGTGTCTTAACCTTTGTAAAAAATAGATTTGTTGTCTGGTAACGTAAAACAACTTTATTTTAATATATTATTTGTCTGCTTGTGTACGTTCTTTCTGTTAAAAAATATACATAATTCAGATCATAAACTGCATTAAAATCAATCATGCAAATTTAAATGTGAATTTGCAGAAAAAGGAGGTTTAAACGTGAACAAAATGATCACAGTCTCCATAAGTAGAATCTAATTAATCCACAGTATAATATTTGACAACTGGAGACCGTGTACAAGCTACTATTTGGGTTTGGAAATTGGAATCAGAACTAGATCTACTCGTCTGCAGGAGCTTCTGCTGCAAACTGTCCAGATTTACTATAAGAGTTAATCTAGAACAGGGATGTCCAACTCAGGGGCCACATACAACACAATTTAACCTCAAGTGGTCCAGACCAGGAAAATAATTAAATAGTAACCTATGAATAACAAAAACTCCAAAAGTTCCCCTTTGTTTTAGTACAAAAAAGTACAAATACATTATCAAGATATTTACAAATAATTTTAGAAAAAATTATGAACTTGAAATTTCTTGAGAAAAATAAGTGTAGTTTTAACAATGTTTGCCTCAGTTTATCATTTGCATATTGTATTTTTTCTTAATTTCAGGTACTTTTTATTATTTAGTATCTATATTTTATATATGAAAATATGTTTATATATGTTTTAATCTATATTTGTATATAGACATGAATTTCAAAAACTTTTTAATTTAATATAAACTACACATATAAAACTTTAATATTGGTATTAAATATATTTTATGTTATATTGAAACTGTAATATTATTTATACATTACACATTTACACATGCACTGCAACAAAATTTTAAATCCCAGGTATCTGAAACTAAAAAATACAGTATTTCACATTATGGTCAGAGTAACTTTTCAAGATCATGAAGTAATTTTAAACATACATATGTGTACATTTCCACATCATCTGCGTAGTATCCTGACCAGCTGACTCACCTCGTAACACAAAATCAGATCAGTCAGATCTATTAAGCAAGAAAAAGATAAATATAGAAAGTTATGCCCCTACTTTTGACATTTTTTATGTTTAGAGATATATATTTTTTTTAAAAAACTCAACTGGCCAAATTAAGAATTAGTTACTTTTGGTTTTTTTTAAATTGCAGTCAATATTTTCTAAGTTATTTCCACATTTACCAAATTCATCTAGCGGGCCAGATTGGACCCTCTGACGGGCTGTTTTTGGCCCCTGGGCCTTATGTTTGACACCCCTGATCAAGAATTAGCTTAGTAACATTACCGCATACACAGAATGTGACATTTTGTCTATGTTTTCCTCATGCAGCAGAAACAACCTAACGTTGCGGTTAGGCGTGACCTCGTTCTGTGGTTTCTGGTATCGGGACAGTGGCTCCTGCGAGCTGCAGGTTTGGTCTAGTGGATGTCACAGGACTTGGATCTGGTGAATTTTGAAGTCCTCAAACAGCTTTGTGAGTGTTTTTAATGTTTGACAACTCCTACATAAAATATAATATGGTTTAGCAGATACTTCTCAAAATGAGGCCACAACTAGTTATATTTTACTGAATAATATAGCAAAGCTCAATCTCTCGAAATAAATCGGTGGATTAGTCGCTGTCTTCTGTTTCTTCATTAAATCCAACATTGACTTCATTAAGATTAAATAAATGCCTCGTAAGAGCCAAAAGAAAACTCATTCATATCATTCAGGGATGTTTGGGATATTAGAGACAAACCTGCATTAGAAACTATATTTCCATTCATACACATTAACACATTCGATGTTATTTACTCCTACAAATATGCACAGCCAGAAAAAACAAGTAGTGACACAACTTTATACTGCTGAAAGTAATAACCCGGCACACCCTCTCTATCAGCGGCAGCCATAGCCTACGTGAGCCTGCGAGATGTGTGATGTTTAACGAGCTTTGCCTCGTACCACTTTACAGTCTGGCAAACATGACTCGGATCTGCGTTAACCATAAACTCTGCTGGTGTGGTGCGTTTGAGGGACGTGGGTTATATCAGGATGTAAATATCACCACCAGGTTTTCATCAGAATTGTTCACTTGGGAACACTTGGCAGTGACGAGTATGTTGATCCTGAATCCTGTTTAGACACAGTGTTGGCCGGTAGTGACGGGTCAAGATAAAGAAATCTGCCACAAAAGAATTAAATTCAACACAACTTTAAATAACGCGGTCGTGTTTATTACTGCGGTAACTACACAGATAAACATGTTCAGTGACATCTGAATGTTGATCCAGGTGAAATATGTGTTGCCATAGATATAAAGACATAAATGCCCCCTCAACTGCTGCTGATTATTGGAGCATTTTGTCAACACAGATACTATCGTGGTTAGGAGGAAGCTACTTTCTGATACATGACTGTTTATGAAGGTAGGTCTATCATCAGAGCTAAATCCATCATGACTCTGTCATCATGAGGCTGTTTTATTTAAAATGTCAAATGTGCCTTTATGAGAAAGCATACTTAAAATACTGTTAAATAAAAAAAAAAAATCATATAAAACACCCTTACTTCATTTAGGCTAGATCAGTGGTTCCCAAACTGGGGTCCAGGACCCCCAAAGCTTTGAACATTCAGAGCTATTGTGACTAAAGTCCACACATTGTGGGGGAAAAAAGTCAGGTTATATGTTATTTAAATTTAGGCTTTATGGAAGGACAGGACTGAGCCAGAGTACATTATAGGGAGTCTATGGCTTTTAAGTATTTGCACGAAGGGGGTCCCCAAGAAAAAATAGGTTGGGAAGCACTGATCTAGATAACAGTAATAGTTCTGTTCATTGACTTTAAACTTAACACTTACTAAAATTAAGTTGTTTTTTTACTATGTGACATAATTTTTATAAAGTGAATAAATTTTGCTTTGTTTACAAAAACTGTTAATTGCAGGATATCCTGAGTTTAGGCATAAAAGGACTTTTTGTGCATTCTAATAAACACATTTTGTTTTTAAACAAGTAAAAATAAAAAATAAATTTAATTGTGTATATAAATAATAGAGACTTTATCAAAAGATTCACCTTCAATACGACAATAAATTAAAGCTTAACTTTTTCATTTCTTATTGGATTGTATTCACATGTAAACTATCAGCTTATTACCGCTGACATTAGCAGCGAACAACAAGACCAACAAACACCAGTTGTTTTGAAAATAACAGGAAGTGACGTCACCACACACGTCTTTGAAACATCTGTAGTTCTTTTTAATGTTTTATATAAAGCGCTTTGTATTGTCTTGTACATGAAATGTGCTATACAAAAAAATTGCCTTGCCTAAATGAATCTGTATTAAATCAAATTTGATCAAAATCTAATTGAATCAGGCTGTTGTGAATCAAACTGAATCTATTCAGGAAATTAGTGGTGATAATCAGCCCTATGTACATGTTAAACAAGAAAACCTTCATCAGCATTAATTACAGCTGTTATTGATCCACCTTCAATTACATTTCACATTCCACCAGATTATTTAGGAAATATTCATAACTGTAATGAACACCTTTTTGATTCTTCATTTTTACTCTCACAGCAGCAACATGACAACATATTAGCTAATCTCTGGTGTTACTAGTTAGCCTGCTAAATTAAGTTTTGAGGGTGTTCAACCAGTGAAAACTGCACATATTTGTCTGTGTATTTGTGTGTTTGATGATTCAGCATGACACCGTAGAAAAGAACATAAGAAGAGGAACATAAAAGAAAATCATCTGATTACTGTCATGTGGATTACTGAGCATAAAATAAACAAAGTTTTGTTAGCAACAGAGGCTCATTTTTAAAGATCCCACTAGTAATGTTGAGACTCAGACGTCCACCCTTGTTTTGGTCTTAAGAGTCGAGTGTTGGATGCTGTAACATCAAATGGAATAATTTGCCAATTGCAACTAAAAAACCTTACCTATCCTTATAACACATTTTGTCCCCTATGCATTAGTGTAGTAGTCTGTTCATGTAACATACAGTAGTGAACAGGCCAGAAGGGCATCATTTTCTTGATACAGCTCTTCATTGATAAAAAAAAAAAAAAAAAATGGAGACAATAGATCCCACTTGAAATAACACACTGGAACTTAAATTGCACACTTGTACAGTTAGGTGACTTTCTACAACTATGCTTGAATATATAAACAGCTGTTAAAAGTATTGAAAACTTGTTTCTCTCCAAGCTGACTTGATTGTTTTCATTTAATGGCTTCGCACTGACTTAAAATAAAAACTAAATAAATAAAAGTTAATCAGACGATCATTTCTTTGCTGAAAAGAATGTTTTTTTATGGCTTAAGGCAGATTTTATTAGACATTTATTGAGACATAAAAAAGGTTGTTTTTGTTCGTAAAATGCTGCAGCCTGAAGAAAAAGAAAAGATAATTTGATTAGCCTTTATATTGTCCCTTTACTTTTTCAGAAATGCCTTCGTAGACAAAACGGCATGATGTTTACTCTCTTTAGTATAATTTGCTTGAAGACATTAAAAGCTGAAGATTTAAATTAGATTAATTTTTAACTAAACTACATGTAACGTTTACATTTTTTAAAAAAGAAACTGAATAGTTAAACCAATAAAGGAGCTGAATCAATTCACAGAGCCCATTTCTGTCGCTATGTATCCTCACAGATAAAGTTTCAGTATTCGATCATGTTTATCTTGAAATGTAGGCAGATTATTCATTCTTATTATTATTATTGGGTTTATTATGCAGTGTAAAGAGTAGAAAATGTTCAAAGTTTTATGTCACTGTGCACCTGACCAGTAATAACTACAGCAGGAAGCAAATCTGCAACAACCTCATTGTGCATTTTCATTTGGAGTTAAATTACTTCACCTTTGAAAATCATAAAACATGAGCTATGGTGAAATGAAGACCTAAAAGTTAATAATGTAGCTCCTCTTCCCCTTGTGAAAAAAACCTCCCAACCAAATAGCATTAAAAATAAAGTTATGTGGATGTGATCAGAGCCGTAGAAACATCCAGACCTGCTGACTGACGATACTTCACACGGTAGCAGCAAAGCACATCTGTACTTTTTTATGTCTCATATTTAAAAAATTTTCAAACAATATTCAATCTGGTGGACTAACAAAGATCATAGTTCAAAATAATTCTCTATCTGCTCTGAATGAGGAACGCAGGTTTTTTCATTAAAGTGGAACCATAAAGCCGTCACCTAAACCACACAAACATTTTCCTTATAAGTGCCTTCTTAATTTAGATTTTAAACCGCAAACACACACACAAAGCGGGGCACGGAAACCAGATATTTCTTTCACTGTGTTTAGAGCAACATTTAATTGGTCTGAAACACATAAAGTGTTTTGGAGGGATTTTTCCACATCAGATTTAGACTTTGATTACCAACAAGCTCTGAGGAAAAACGCTGACCTAAAGACTAACAACCCAACCTTTAGTGCCATCTTTTGGATTTGGCTTTACAAAATTCTACCGTGATAAGTAGGGCTGTCTGTGGTCAGCAAAGTAAGTTAGCATATAGAAACCACCACTATTTTATTCACCAAGCATGAACAAGTAAATAATTTCATGACAAATCATCAAAAATGTCGAAACGATATTATTAATTTAGATGTAAAATAACTCCTTTTTACACTGCAACACTGGTAAAAATCTTGTTCATATAAAAAAGAACAGAAACAAAATGATCTCATTCAGTGTTACTACCCATCTATACTAGAATGGTTTAATATTTGAACACCTAAATGCCTTCATGGTAGAGCTGATTTATGCAGCTTTAGTGGCTGTTAGTTGAAACTAATGATACTGTATTTCTCCAGTTTAAAATATAAATCTAAAAAAATCAATAAACGTCAGCTGTCCTACAGAAAAGACATAAAAAGTACCTGTTTCAATTTAAAATTTAAGAAGAATAAGGTCTTGGTATGAATTGTAATTTTTTTTTATTACATAAATTTGTGAATTAATGGAATAAACAGATTTTCTGCACTTGGAACACATTGAATCAGAATAAATTCAATCTTAATAGTCCATCTAAAAAGATTGTGAATGCTGGACTAAAAACAAGCAGAAAGATGGAGGCCGACAACGAGGAGATACAAATTACACATAAGATGTAGCTTAATTAACTGAGGGAAGAGCTGTTAGCTGTTTCATGTGGACATGTTGGCTTTTTAGAAGACATGTGAGTCAAAAACACAGCTATGTTTGAGCATTTTTACTTTGAAGCTCCAGTACACCCACAGTTTTATACAAAAGAAACCTTAACAACACACACATTTGTTGACAAAAGGGGACAAAGCTTATTCAAAGTCAGAATCTGGCAACAAATTACAGACTGGTTTCTCTGCCATGTCATCTAAGTAGTGTTTTTGTAGCCAAACACAAGAAAGCAGTCCTCATTCTGGTTTGTTTGACAGAGAAGCTCAAAAGAAGAAATAACTAGACAGTTTGTTGCACAAACAACAAAAAACTTAAGTTGACCATAGTCCATTTCGTCAACAGCAGAACATGGCTGTGGATCCAGCAAAGGCAAAGAAGTCTCTGCAGTGGCCACTTTATGTCTCTAAATGCCAAAATCTGATCCTGTTAATATGGTTTTACTCCCATCTCATAGATCGAGTATTTTTTCTAAGTATGGATACATGGTCCACAATAATCCTTGAAAGCAAATGTGGGGGTTGCCCAAGGATCAATTTTAGGCCCAATACTTTTTAATCTGTACATGCTTCTACTTGGAGATGGAAGCACAGCATTGACTTTCGCAGCTATGCTGATGATATGCAGCTTTACATGATTGTGTTTCCTCACAAGCTAGAACCAGTTAATTTCCTTTTAAACTGTATTTTAGATATAAAGTCTTAAATGGCAAAGAATTTCCTAAAACTTAACCAGAGCAAACATTTGTGTTATTAGTCCTGAAGATGAGAAAGATCATTTTTACCAAAATGAAAAAACTTTACTTCTTCTCAGTTTGTAAGAAATCTAGGTGTCCTTTTTGACTGAGCTGGATTTTGTTCCACACATAAGATATGTCTCAAAGATAGGATTTTTATCATCTTAAAAACATCGCCAGAGTCCGACCATCTTGATCTTGAAAGCACAGAGTTGCTGATGTACTAGGATAAACTACTGTAATGCCCTGTTCCCTGGCGTTCCCATAAAGTCTATTTTACCTACAAAAACTCAGGTTTATGTGAATTCAGGTTAATGTGTTCTAACGAGGACCAGTGT
Organism: Rhadinocentrus ornatus; assembly: GCA_037177495.1. NCBI lineage: Eukaryota > Metazoa > Chordata > Actinopteri > Atheriniformes > Melanotaeniidae > Rhadinocentrus > Rhadinocentrus ornatus. The sequence continues at coordinate 5,697,082 of JBAMHW010000010.1, forward strand.
ATTACACCAGTTTTAAAATCGCTGCATTGGCTCCCCGTGTGTTTCAGGATTGATTTTAAGGTTCTTTTAGTGGTTTATAAGAGTCTAAATGGTCTTAGACCTTTTTATTTATCTGACCTTTTTTAAATTATTAACCCTCATGGCCCCTGAGGTCCTCTGGTGCTGGCCTTTTAGTTGTTCCCAAAGTTAGAACTGAAACTTACAGCGAGGCCTCATTCCATTATCATGGCCCTCGTCTGTGGAACAGCCAGAAAACCTCAGCTACAGAGACTATTAATGTTTTTAAAAAGAGGCTCATGGCCTAACTTTTTAGCTTAGCTTTTACCTGAACTGTTATCATATTTTGTTAAGTCCATTTTCTTTTCTTTTATTATTTAATCACGCACTTATTTATTTATTTTTGTACCTTGCTAAATTAATTTTTTTTGTGTTTTTTTTTTTTTTACCAAAACACATAATTTTATTAATTTCTTTATCTATACTTACATGCTTGTTACTCTTTGTACTCTTTGCTCTTATTGCCTGCTTGGTCTGCAGGGTTGTTGCCATGGGGATGGCTCTTGTCTCGTGGCTAAAGGGTCCAGCACTGCAACCATTTGGCTGTGGTGCGGGTCCCGCACAATGAAAACATTGTTGTTTTTATTGTGTAACGCACTTTGGGCTACTCATGTATAAAAAGTGCTTTATAAATAATATGTGATTGATGGATTTACAAGGCCCTGAGGGGGAAGGCCCCATCTTACCTCAAGGATGCCATCCAGCCATACCAGCCTAACCGTGCACTTCGCTCTCAAAACGCAGGTTTATTAGTAGT
>JBAMHW010000010.1:5704490-5715546 GCA_037177495.1 Rhadinocentrus ornatus
GTCTGTCTGTCTGTCTGTCTGTCTGTCTGTCTATCTATCTATCTATCTATCTATCTATCTATCTATCTATCTATCTAAATAAGTCCGATTTTACTCAATTTTTAAGATTTTACTTACTTTCATACAAAATTGCATCTAATACAAAGTGTTTTACAAAGTAGAAATGTAACATAAAAAAAAAATAAAAAACAAATACAACACAAAATCTCAAAAGATAACATTTTTAAATAAATTAAGAAATAATTATTAATGAACTAACGGATTGTAAAATTTTTATATTATAATAATACTAATAATAATAAAAATTCAGAAACAACATTTTATTTTGGGAAAAAATTAAGTGTTTGTGAAGTAACTTAATATTGATCTATGAACCATTTGAGTTTAAAAAAGGCAAATAACTCATTTTACATTGGATCGATAGACTCTTTGCCACTTGCAGTCTGTCATTAACCCCATTTTGCTTTGGGTACCATTCCAGGTACAGTAAAGCACTATATAAATACAGACCATTTACCATTTATACCATTTCTTTGTGGCATCTATGAAAAGCACCAAGGAAAACTCAGTTTGACAGACAGAAAATGTTATTTCAGCAGCAACAAGATGACTCCCAAAGAGCTACTGTATTACCTGGAAACTTGGCATATCTCAGTGTGATGTGCAGGGGGTCCTTAAAATATTTGAGAAAAATGGACACATGGAGGACAAGAGAAGTGTACGGCCTTAAAAGAATTATCCATAGCAGATGATCAGAAACTGAAAGTGATGTCTTAAGGCCAAATCCAGCAAAGACCTGAACCAGGACCTGAGAGATGCATCTGGACCTTCAGCCAATCCATCTACTGATGACTGAAGCCTCATCAGAAATGGTCTCCATGGAAACGTGGCTGTCAAGAAGCCATTCTTAAGGAAGGGAAATGGTGAGAGCAGGCTGAGGTATGCCACATGACACAAGAACTGAACTAAAAATGAGTGGCAACAGGTCTGATGAGGGGATGAACCCTTCCCAGAGTCTATACATCAACATTAGTGAAGCAGTGTGGGATCATCTGGTCAGAGAGTGTAACAAAAGGCAGCCAAAATTCAAAGAAGAGCTTTGCAAAGTCCTTCAAGAAGCCTGACGAACTATTCCAAAAGACGATTTAAAGAAATTAAAGGAAAGTTTGTTTAAGAAGGTTTGGAGCTGCTCAGGCCAAATACGACCTTTTTAAGATTCTTAGAATTGTTGAAAAAATAAAAAGAGACTTAGTTTTGCCCTAAATGTTCAGATTCAGATTCAGATTCAACTTTATTGTCATTGCGCATGTCACAGGTACAAGGCAGCGAAATACAGGTTGCATCTCAACCAGAAGTGCTTCAAGCAGTGTTTAAATAAGAAACAGTAATAAACAGTGTTTATTACTGTTTATAAACAGTGTTTAAATAATAATAATAAAAATAATTGTATTTATATTCATATTATGTGGTTTAATTAAATATTAAATCACTGCAACTATTTACTAAAAATATATGAAAGAGTGAGATTTTTGCACGGTACAGTATAAAGCACTGCTACATAGCGTTTTACAAGAAGAAATAAAACCTGAAAAATCTGACCTACACAACCACAGTTGCAGCGCCCAGCCTGTTTGTTACCTGCTTTTTCTTTGACTACAAAGGACTGTAACATTACCAACAAGCTAGGAGTCAGTTACACACCAGCAGATTTCTATTCACATTTCCACTTTCTGAAGCACATTTTACAGTAAACAAAAAAAGCAGAGAACGGCACACAAAGCATTTCATTATTCTCATTACTGCAACATGTGAGGCTTTCATGACTTTTCACCTTACTCATGCATCCTACTCATGATCCTAAATTATATAAAACAACTAATAGAAGTGTGAAACCTGGATTTAAGCTGCATGCTGGTGTTAAAACTTTGTGTGTGTGTTTGTTCATGTGAGGGTGTGTCAGCAGCAGTTATCTAGTATAGGATGCATGTGGAAAGAACAGGGTTGAAGTTCAGCAAAGCTGTGGTGAGTTCGATACCACTGAAAAGGCCGTGACCTTTGAAATGTCTTGCTCTCACACTTACATGGCACAACTTTACCGATCATTTCAAGGAAAATGGATTAGGTAGAAAAATAACACCTTACAGGGACTTAACATTTATACCTGTTTGTTTAGCTTTATGACACAATCCGACCTCCACGTGTCAATTACTGCTTCTGAAGAACATCATAAGGGATCCAAACCTTTAAAATGACATAACACTTATTCATCCCTCAGCCTCTGACCATCAGATTGATAACAATGACATCAACATTCGCAGGAGGATCTGACTAGGTGTAACGGCTGAATACTCATAGATACTAGATATCTGACATACATAATTACACACATACGTACACACACTTCCCTGCCTGGTTTTAGCTACGGGTGCTATGATACCTGTATTAATTGTTTGTCTTAATACACAACAGCAATTATCCAACGTCTAACACACCTCACCGCTCTCGAATTAGCACAGCAGGATTCGAATTAATGTGGACTAACCCTGTTTCCTAGGAAACAAGGAAACATGCTGAGGAGAAGCCAAGGGCTGTTCCCAGCTTTCTTGTCTTTATAACAGCCGATTTCACAATGTCACAAAGTTGATAAAAAATATTAATAAACTAGAAGTTAAAGAATTAGAAGTACAATTTCTAAATTAGGAACTCAGTTGAGGTTATCCAGACATAAAAAGCCTCTGCTTACCATGTACAGGATATATTTAAATCATTTCCTCACTCAGTTCATGCAAATTTGATAATATGCGGAAGGTAAATAGGCAAACATCACCGACTGCAGATATTATAGTCAACTGATCGGCCCCAAGGACTGTTTTCATGTTTTTAATTTACATTTTGATGTTTTATAGATTCTTTATATGATACCTAATGTTATTTCTAAAATAATTATTATTTGTACAGACTGTGTGTATTGTTGTGTTCTTTTTGCTGACCTGAGCTGCTTTCTAACTTCTCACTCTTTTTGTTCTCTTTTTTTTTCTGGTTTATAAAAATAAATAATAAAAAAAATAATAAATTATTAGGTGGACTGTAGAACTTCTTTTCGGCTATGTTGTTAATAGCAATGCAAACCTGGCGAAACCATGTTATTTTTCCCTATTTGTATGTAGAAAACGATGTAGTAATAATTAATTATGGCCTATTTTGGAGGTAGATCAAATGCAGCATGACAACATTATGAGAATTAGAAAGGAGATGTAATAATGTAAGCACATGTAATAAGCAAAAATAATTTCAATTTATATTTCTAATTGGGATTTATACAGTTAAAGAGTTTACAATGAAATCCTTGAAGACAACTCTTTACTCCTGTAAGAGGGACCCTGGACTCCCCCCTTGACCCCACTGTGACATCCGCATGTGTTTCATAACAGGAGTCTAATTACAAATAATTAACAGGACCATAATTATATTATTATATTATATTATATTAGCCACTACTAGATTAAAAAGATCTGTAACGTGTAAGCTTGTTTGATTATTGTAACCCTTTTTTATCCCAGTCAACATCTAGACACTTTTATTTTCAGGACGGCCTCAGTTGTCAGATTATGAGGCTAAAATGATGTATGAATGTATAATATAACACCATAAAGGCTAACCAAAACAACAAAGCAAAACAAAGCTGAATTTATTACTAGCAGTACTTTTTGAAATAACACACAAATCAACAGTGACCAAGCTTTTTCTCATCTGCACATCATTCTCTCAAGTCTTGGCTTTCAGGAGGAAAATTTGGCATTGAAACAAACAAACAACAAAAAGTTTTAACATATTTACACTTTTTCTCCAGGCTTCTTACTATTTATCCTAATATTTACCTACTACCCTCACAAAACCCACTCCAACTGTGGCTGCTACTTATTGGACATAACCATCAATTGATTGGTCAAAAGTTTTACAGGAAGATGCTTCTTCATAATATCCAGGTCAAAATAGTGGTCTCTTAGCAACAAAGTAATGATACTAGCGATCTTTTCACTCTTTTCTTGCCCAAGTGTAGCTGGAAACATGATATTAGCTGTTTGAGAAGCAGAACCTTATAAAAAGTCTACACATCTCTGAGGTAGGGTGGCTGTTTTCATGAAGCCAAATTTAGCCATCTTTTTTTGTTTGTTTGTTTGTTGTTGTTTTTTGTAAAGCTTAAAACATTTTCAAGCTTTCCAAAGAAGCTCAAATACTGACCAAGAGGCTCAGTAATATTATTTGCAGCAGCCTGACAAATGTGATCCTCAATCTTGCAAACGTCCCTGTGTAAACCACTGTCAACACATTCTTTACATAAATAAAAATACTTGTTGTGAAATGTGTAGCGAACACTGAGATCTCGTATCTGTGTGACTAGATATCGTCTTCAAACAAATTCAAAACATTGTAGAGACTACATTCAGCTCATGTGTGGGTTACTTAAGAGGAATGATACAACCTCAGAAATGAGGGTGGACAGGGTGAGTGACGGTGGTGACACAAGCTCATCTGCCTAACTAAAAGAACTGGTCAAACCTGCAGGACCAGGATTTAAGATTACAGCCTGGCTGTGTTCTCCACCTTTCTACCTGCTGTGTGCACATGTGTGTGTGCATCTGCAAGAATAAGAGGCTCTATGTAGCAGCCCACTTGTGCACAAAGTGTCATATTACCATATACAGGGTAACTGGTGAGCTAAATGGTTATAAACACACTCTGTTACACTAAGTGGTTATTTTTAGTTTCCTATTGAATGAAGCTCACATACAGCAGAATCCACTATGAGGTAAACTTCTTAACAATCAGAGTTGAATGGAAAGCCACAATAACCAGTCAATGCTACAATCAGTATAAAGGGACAAAGACACATTAGAAATCAGAAGTCCAAACCTAGAAAGCTCAGACACACAAACAATGTCAGAAATTAAATGACCCTGAGAGCCAGAAAACATGTCAATTTTTATCTGTTACCGACATCATTAACAACAATGAGGAAGATCACATTTAGAGAAGTAGCCCTGAAACAAATGAGGAACTTAGTTCAAGTTAACTTAGTTAATGGGTAACTCCTAAGTAGCCTAATTTTCTCCTTATTACTAAAGACTTTTAACATCTCGAAAACATAAACATGACCTTTCAACTTTGAATATCTAAAATTATAATCTCCTGTCTCACAAGGATAATATTCTGAATTCTATTCAGGTAAAAGTAAGTCCTAAATATAATAAGATTTTGAAGTATTTTAACTAAATATTGAAAATTATACACATCGGAGAATGGCCAATATGCTAAAAGAAACACCTGAATGTTTCTTTTTAATTAAGAAAGTCAATGCTACATGGATCTAGAGAAAATGAAACAGCTGCATCTGTTTCTGGTGAAGCACCGGGCTGAGAATAAACTGCCTGGCAAACAAGAAAGAGAGACGTCAGCCTCCATCAACCTCCCCCAAGTGCTTGAGCTGCACCAGGACGCTGTTCTGGAAAAGAGTCGTGGAAAAAATATATTAATCATTGTTGAAAAAATTACCAACATAAGACACTGCAAAAAAAAAATTTAAAAAGGGTGTTTACGTCTGGTTGAGCAGTCAGCTCTGATACACACGAAGATCTGGGGCTGCGGATGGAAATTAGCATCTTGCTAAAATGGGCATATGCCATATTTTCCTGAATGCATTATACTGTATGTTTATTAATATGCACTGTTTCATACAAATAAACAAATAAATAGCAGTGGAGTAAAAAAAATTTTAATAAAATTTCCCAAAAATAAAGAGATATTGAACTACAAATTTTTTTATACACGTTTCTAAGTATGTGCATAAAAATAAGACCACATAAACACATAAAATTCAGGGGGTACTTAAATGGGTTTAATATGGCTTTACATTACTTAAAAAAACATTAATATTTCGCTGTAATACGTTAGTAGTTTTATGTAGTTTTATGCAGCTGGACAGCTGGTTCAGAGCTAATAAAAGGAGCCATTTAAGAAATCCGTATCTTTACCTTACAGATGTGCATGTCAGTCACTAAAACATTATTTATTAATATAAGGTCTCAAACTTAATTAACCAATCATTAGTTATGTAGGAAAAAAATAGATTAACTAGTGGTTCATTTCTAATTTCTTCCCAATATGTGGTGTTGGTGTACATTTACACGGCCAATTAAAAAAATTCCCACGAGCCTCGATAGGTTGGTAGAGATTAGCCCAGTTGTTGACAAACAAACATCGTCACAGCAGCTGAATTAATCTGCAACGGTCCAATAATTCATTAAAGAAAAAAAATCTTATAATAATTTTAAATAATTGCAATAATGCTCAAAACATTAAATAAATTATATTTATTTATATTTGAATGCATTTTTAAATGACATGGGGAGTGAAGGCCCCACAAGCTGATGTCTATGACTGCGTTTGGATTAAAGCACTTAGATTTACCAGAACTAATCTCTGTCTGCAACTCTGACCGCATGTACAACTAGCTACAATTAACGGGAGTGGGTGATACAGCAGCATGCCGGGCCAGTAAAGAGCAAAGGCGAGAGCTGGTTTCACCAGTACTCATATTTACTGATTTTGTGCTCCACAGTCAGATGTGTCTTTTCAGCCAGCCATTAAGGTGTTTTCAGTCCCAAATAAAAAAGAGGATCTAAATATTTTAATTGGAGTCCGACCAGCAGTCGATTTGTGCCTCAAATATCTGTTTAATTACTGTCACAAGCACTGTAATGCTCTGAACTCCTTCAATCTGCCTTTTGTTTCATCCTTCTCCCTTCTCTGGGTGTGTCTGGAAGTTTCTTCCAACAGTTTGCTTTTCTACAACACACCTTTGAGTGTTATGTTTGTGTGCGCTATGAGCCAACCTGTGCCATCCAAATTACTGTACACACACACACAGAGTCCTATCAAGGTTTGCCTGCTGAAAAGGACACTTTTAAATCATGTAAAACTAATTAGATAAACAAAGATAAACAAAATACAAAAGAGATCACGGAAAGACAATAAAACATCTTTTTTTTTACATTTAATTATAGTTATATGTTAAATTCCTTATTTGTGTCATAAAATAGTTAAAAATGAAATATTACCCTTAAACTTGGTGCCTCCATGCGCATATATTGTCAACAATTTCAGAACAAAACGTTTTATGTTGATGTGAAAAGAACAAAATAGTGGTCCTCTGGAATTGCTGGAGTTGCTGGAATAAAAAGATGTTTCTGATGCATGGTGAGCCATAAATTAGCTGAGTTAAAGTTGGTTTTTAAGGGATAGTAAGTTAAAAAAAAAAAAAAAAAACAACTGGGAAGAAAAAGTGTAAATATGTAAAAGTTTCTGATGTGTTTGTTTCATCTGCAAAAGTGTTTCTCCTGAAAGCCAAGACTTGAGAGAATGATATGGAGATGAGAAAAGGCTTGCTCACTGTTGATCTGCATGAGTTAGTAATAAATTCTGCTTTGTTTGTTTGTTATGTCTACTGATATATTTATTTTACATAATTTTAGCCTAGTAATCTGACAACTGAGGTTGTCAGTAAAAAAATAATATCCCGATGTTGACCTTGATTAAAAGGGTTCAGCTTACACGTGCATTTTTACATTAAAAAAAACAAGGTGGACCAAAAATAGCTAAAACTGCTTTGAGTTTTAAGGGTTATATAAATTTACTAATCAACCACCTCCAAATCTGTCTCACTTCGACCAATGGAAGGAAAGAGTAACATCCTTTCCCTTCCACCAGCCATCCAATCCTTGCACCTTGTCCTCTGTCTTTTCCAGGGGTTACCGTGGCAATGAGGGGAGCCACCTGAGGCCTGCACCTGAGCCCTAATTGCAGTGTCTCTATGGCAGCATAGGTAAACATCGTGCCGGATAATGCATCACCATGGCGATAAACTTGTAAAAGAGGTAGTTAACCTGAATGGCTTGTAGGGAACCCGCAGGAGCTGGAGAGGCATGGAAAAGCTGAGCTGTAGATACTGGGACGATCTGTGACTCACTTAGCTTGTGTAAGTCTGTAACTACCTGTCAGGATGACAGACCTCAACAAATAATTACCTTTTTTGACAGGTATGGGTTGTTAATATTGAGTTTAAATGTTCACATTTGAATAATTCCTTTCTCTTTGCCCTACCCGTGCCTTCTAAAAAAGACAATCGCATCATTGAGGAGAGAAAGATCCATGCTGATCAAAGTCTGCATTCCTGTGCTCTACCAGCCTGACCCAGGCACCCTCCAGCATTCCTCCCGAAACAATGATCGATACCGACTCTCAAGCTAATCTAGGCTATATTTTAGTACATCTGAACAACTGGAAAGTTTTCCTCTTAAACTTTGGGTGTTTTCTAATCTTGAGGAAATTCTCCAAATCTTCTAATTCTGCTGAGCATCTCCATACTATCTCTATTGTTCCTTCATGGACAAACTCCTTCTTTGTGATTCTACTCGTTTAACAATACGTCTACTATCATCTCAAGTTCACGACCATGCTGCTACATTATCCCATACATCAGGCAGTAATATGCAGCTGACTCGGCTACGACTTATTAAAGGAAAAACATGCACACAGGCCACGTGGAACAAAAATGACGGGAATGTGTCATGGATTTCTGAGCAGGGTGTTTCTATGTCCTTTCAGAAGTCACCAGTCAGCCCAATTCCCTCAAGACAAAAAGGGGTAGAAGTACAGAGCAAACAAAGGTGCACCTTTAAATGTCACACTGATGAAGGGGGATAAGAAGTTCAGTCTTTACCTGGCCTACAATAAAAAGACGCACGCAAGAAACTTAAACACAGAATTCTACTCACACTTGAGCATATTGAGCTGTCCGCTAAAATCTTTGATTTGCAGACTCTGGAGAATATATTAATGCCAACCAAAAGATTTAGAAAGAACTTTCATCTTTTAGACTATATGATTTGATATGTCTTTGAAGATGGGTCTTAAATGGAAAAAGCTATGTGTGTATCCCATCTTAATGGGTTAATAATGCGGTTAAAATGAACATCTATATCGAGATGTCACACATTTTAAATTTTAATACCAGTTCAGCATAATGGTGGTGCTTTTAACCCTTAAGGTCACGCTCTACCATTTAGTAGAGCAATTTCTTCAGTGACTATAATGCATTTTATTGATATTTTCATTTTCTCTTGAATCATACAGCCAGACAAATCTGAACCAGTGCCTGATTTTTAACACTAGTTCTTGAAAAGGAACATAATCTAATACTGACTAGTCTAATTTCTTGTCAGTATAAATAGTACCTTCCTTTCATTGTAAACTAGCTCCCATAAGCACATACAAATACAAACACACTTACAATAGAGCTACAATCCGGCTCCTGCACACCAACAAGCAGTTCTTCTATGCCACAAGGTAGGGCTGTGCGATTATGCGAATTTTAATCACAATTATGATCTGGGCTTTCAATGAAATGGTCCGATTATTTTGCTCCTTCGCAGTTTACTCTTGTGCTGCTTTCAGTTGCAAATCGAGCGCCACTAGCATTGCAGCGCTGCACTCTGCTGCAGACTCCTCCCACAGTCCCAGCCGCTTTGGTTTAATGTAACTCCAGATGCAAACACCTCTCAAGTTTGGGCTGGACACACGGGAGGCAAAGTCGCTCCTTCTCCATTAATTTTCTATGGAATTTGCGCGAAATCGCTGCCCTCATCCAGCCGAGCAACATTCTTGCATGTGAAATGTTGCGCTCGTTCATGTTGACGTTCATTACGACACAAGGAAATAGAAAAATGTTAAATTTTTGTGAGTCGTGTCTAAATAATCCACCAGCTCCCAGAGACAGAGAGAGATAACAAACGTTTTAAACAAAGATAGACCAAAGACAAGAGCTCAGTTAACACAGTGAACCCGGGATTTAAGAAACTCATCAACACAACAAAACGGTATCATTGCCTTCTCGTCACTATTTTAATCTCGTGTCTCTCCCTGTATGATGAGTGTCGTGAGGGTGTTGTGAAGGACGTGGCTGCAGTCCAATGTTTCCCCACCGCTACGGACCTGTGGTCAAGCCGCACCATATATGACGCGGATTTTAGCATGAAAAAGAAATGTCTCCAGTCTCATTTATTACAGATCACACCTGGCAGAACATAGCTGCTGCTGGTTTAAAACAAACAATAGCTGCTGGGACCTGGTGGAAAGAAACTAGTCTGTATTACCACAGACAACGCTTAAAACTGATTCATAGCGTGCCTATCTCAATCAGTGCATTTGGTCACCCTTTAAAATCTGGAAATACATCCACTTCAGTGTCTCAGAATAATTCTGCTGCCTCACATCAACTTAACTATAATGGCAAAAAATTTAAAGTTGAACAACCTGGATGCAGAAATTTTGCTTTAAAATATTAAACACAACAGAACGTGACCCAAGAAGAGTTGCACTCCCTTCAAAGTCACACTATGTGACTGAAAGTTACATCCTGTGACTGCACTGGTATTTCCCTGCAGTGTAAAGTGCCATTTAAAGTCATCAGACTATTCATTAAAGAACTAAACAAGAGCCAGGTTTATCATTCACAGCTTCAGATGTCCATGTTTCTTTAAAGATAGGAGAATGAGTGGAGAAAATTAGCATAACCTTTTCTAATGGCATACCTGGAGGACAAATTGTGCTAAAGTGATATTTCATTAACAGGCTTAATGTCTTGTTGACTTAGACAGTGAGCTGAAATCTGTCTCATGACTTCCAGCAATAAGGGCACATAATAAAATGGGCTTATATTTATCAAGTTTAAGATCATTATCGTCAGTCTATTAGTACACACCATCAGCAGTCCCATCAGTGTGACTGCAATAAACATACAAACATCCTCTCCACACTCTTGAAGCTTGGCATCTCAGGACCTGTCCTTGCATGGTTTAGGTCCTACCTCACAGAAAGATCCTTCAAAGTATCTTGGCGAGGGGGAGTGTCTGCATCACATGGACTGACAACAGGGGTGCCTCAGGGCTCAGTGCTCGGCCCTCTTCTCTTTTCACTATACACCTCATCGCTTGGTGCA
>JBAMHW010000010.1:5719840-5756091 GCA_037177495.1 Rhadinocentrus ornatus
ATTAACAATGAATGAAAACCAAACACAACCAAAAACAATAAGTATGATGGATAATAAAGTCTTTGTTCTGTAAACAACATTGCACTTCAAAAAATATATTAAAAAAATATTAAACATGGGGCTCAGACAGGAAAAACCAACAAAACTGCCAATTAATACCATTGTATTTAATAAAATACTAGAAAAAAATATACTGTGCATCGTTGCTGTTTGTGAAGCTGAAATATCTCCACTCATCACTGCATGTCAGACTGATTTACAAGCAGTGAGTGAACCGCGCTGCCGCGTCACGACGCTTCGCTGTTTCACATATGCCGGGACACCGGCACTAAAGTAATGCGGAAAATGAGGTACTTATTTTAATGGGGTAGTTACAACTAGGGCTGGGCGATATAAACCAAATCTTATAGCTCGATATTTTTTACCTGAATCACGATACACGATATATATCTCAATATATATTGTTTTTGTCAAGTAACCAAAGAGAGAATTCTAATTTACAGCCTTCAGTGCTAAATACATTTTTATTAAGGTTCAGCAGCACAGTTGACTGAAATTAAAGTAGCTTTATATTAAATTAAAGGCTCTAAAGCTAAATGAATGAAAAATACTTTTCAATGACCATAACAAAAATACAGATATGCAAAATGCAAAAGAAAAGATGCTTTTAACTCAAAACGAGCTATCTCGATATAAACAATATTCCCTCCTTCTATATTGCGTCTGATAAAGTCTTGATATATTTGAAAATCTCTATATATTGTCCAGCCCTAGTTACAACTACTTTTCAAAATACTGAATTAAGTGTGCTGATCCAAAAACCATAAGGTGATTTAATCAGAAATACAATTTAATTGTATATTTACCCCCACCTGGTGTCAAGTTTGGAAAAGAAAAGAAAAGCAAACTGGATTTGTTGGAATAAAACTTTACTTTGTAAATGTCATTGTAAAATTCCAGTAAAATACCATGATAGATTTCATGTCAGAACACTAAGCTACTAGTTATTTATGTGTTAACATAGACTGTTGGTTTCAACACAACCACAGCGGTTAACCTCTTGATGCCTGTTGTCGCATTTGTGACTATTTTATTATTTTTTTATCTATTATATTTATTTTATTTATTTGCTTTTGTTCACTCCAATTTATATATTGAAATTTGTATGGTATTTTTATTCATCTTTATTTAACAATTGTTATTAATTTATTGAATATTTAATGGTATTGTTTTATTCCAGTCCTTTTCTTTTTTTATATTTTTTACCTAAACTTTTCCTGTTTATTTTGTTTTATATAATTATAAATAAATTTAAGGCGTTAAAGTAAAACATTATCCTGACACAGAATTGGGTTGGTTTTTTTTTTCTCTCATTTTGAAAAGTTTTACCCTAAACATCCATTGAAGTGTTGGATGATATTCAACCAAGTTACAGTTTTTTTGTTGTGATTATTACAGCAAAGAAAGAAAACACACTTGCATGGTAAACTGTTAACAGCCTGTGTGAGAAGATGTAAAAAAAAAACAACACACATCCTCCATCTAACAAACTGTTAGTGACAAACACAAACAGGCCAAAAGCCTTTTTACAGCCACGTCTTATCAGTTACTGAAGACTGAAGAACAGACCTCTGGAGTGGGTAGGCATGTAAATGTGCACTTTGTCAGCAAAAGATTTATGCAAACTCCCCTCACACACAGAGAAACACAGGAATAGAGAAACAAATTGGGTGTGGATTCATCTCAAAAGAAGCGATGGAAAATTTCCAGTTTCCCACTAGTTATTCTTGTTTGTAATACCCTCAACTGGGACAAGATAAACCACTTTCCTCCTCTGTGCCCCATTTCTCCCATACCCTCACACACACATAATCTTTTGAAATATTCATTAACACCATGGACATCCACACCCACCCAACCCAACCCCATATCACCTGCAAGCCTCTCCCAGCTCTGCTCTTTCCCTCCACATAGAAATTACACAACCTTTGAGCAGGTCCTGTGTGTCTTTCTCCATGAACTCCTCATCCCCTACCAATAAAGTCCAACAACAGGAGGAGGATGACGAGGAGGACAGCAGGAAGTTATCTTTTATTTTCCTTTTTTTTACTGGATCAAAGAAAACACTCAGTAAAGTCAAGTGAGACTCCACAGTACAACTCTTCATCATACTGGTGCATTTTTCCACACCTCCAAATTCAATTATAATCTAAAATCTGCAGCTTGTAAACCCGATATTAGAATTATTTATCTACCTTTTCACCCTTCAATATAGAGGATGGATACCCTAATGACATGTATGTAAAAAAAAAAAAAAAAAAAACTAGAAACTTCCAAGCAGCTTATCCCAAAGGGGATACAGTTTTACATAAACCAAAATAAACAAATAAAGTGATATTTAAATACTTAATTTAAATACTTACTCATTAAAAAAGCTAACGTTTGTTTAATTAAAAGTTGAGATAGCTCAATTAAACTTAACTTGAACAAATGTTCCCCTCTCAAGTTTGTTCCGCAGATCAGTAAGGTAAGCTTGGCTAGCTCTGTAGCTCTACCTGTGGGTCAGTTACCCCCCGGGTTGTACCTGAGCCTCGTCGGTGCCGCTTTCTCTATCCAGCTCTCCGATGTAGTACTGCTCCATCCACCGCCGGGCGTTCTTCGAGTGCCGGTGTGGGGGTCCTTCCATCTCCCCGCTCACGTCCTTGCCTGAGCGGCTCCGTATCAGTGCTTCCCCGCCCGGGTGCATCCGCAGGAAGGCGGTCACGTCGTAGACCCGGGTCCCAAGCAGTACCCAGCAGGAGTCCTTGGTGCAGTGACGGGCCACCTCCCTCTCTGTGAAGAACCGAGGGGACGAGGACGGAGACATCCTGGCAGTGGAGATGTAAAGAGTCCACCTGAAACTGAAAACTGAATACGGCAAGGAGAGCAGATAGACCTCCTCAGAGGGACCTGACAACTGATCTGGACCAAATCTCCACTTCACTGTTGACACGCAGTTTACAGGCTCCAAAGGACATCGAGCCGAGGGGTGGGGTTTGAGAGGCGTTCACAACCATAAAATTAAGTAGTAATAGCAGAAACCACAAGCCAACGGTTGCTTAATACCGAGAAACGTCTAAAACATTATTATGAATCTGGTAAATATATTTGTTACACGTTTGATTTTCCTATATTTTAATAATTTTATCCCAATTTAACTTGAGAAAATAAATGTTTATGTAATAATAAATCGAATAACAAAGTTTTATGTGCTCTCTGAATGCATCTCAACATCTAGTGGCACCTGTTGCTCTGTAAACGGCTTTGGGTGAAAGTACAAATGACTCCACGAGTCTGCGATTTAAAGTAATAATCATATATGTATTTGTTTACAACATAGTGGTAATACAACAAACACAAACAATTCAAATTAATGTTAATTATGGGGTCAACCGGAGGGTGACATAACATATTTGAACAATTTGTGACGAAGTCCGTCATCCCTTCCTGATGAATAATACAAGTCAGTAGTATCGGGTTATACTGAGGTAAATGACGTCCGACATATAGAACCATGTCATTTCAATAACCCTGATTTTAACAAATGGGAACTGAAGGGAGGTAATTTTGCAGCATCAAAGTTTTTTTTGTTTGTTTGTTTGTTTGTTTTTACAACTGCGTATGTTAGTGACAGTTACAGATGTTTTCTAAAATGGTTTTTCCTATGCAAACTGGGCGAATTTTATCTTCAGCGAACAGATGAGCTCAAGCTGCCTTCACGTGCTGTCGAAAAGAGCTCTATTTTGGCAACGCGATTCCAAAACTTTTTGCTTCAACCAGTGTTAAATTGTGCCTTTCCTGCGATCTATTAAACATACTTATACACTATACTTATATATAAATTTAAAAATCACAACAAAAGACAACATTTTGTTTATTAATGACGAAATTAAAAGAGCAGTTTTATCTACATGCTTAAAATGAATGTAGCAAACCAGGGGCAGTTATATTATATTTTTGTTAGGGGTTATGGGAAGGGGCAAACACAGCTAATAATACTAATAATTTATTGCAATGTTAAAAATGCTAACTTTAATAATTTACATTTATTCAATATGAATGACAAAGGAAGAACTAAAAACCACAATTTAATTGGCATTAATAAAATAAAAACATTTCATCACAGCATAGTGACCACATCTTGGCAAGCAAAAACCCGCAGTGACATCCAACTCCCTATTGAAATGCTATTGGAGTGGGTGTAATGTACAGCCTAAATTCCTGTTTTACATGTATGGAAGAAGAAAGAAAAAATATTGTAAAATGTAAAATACTGTAATATGTATATGACTCTTTTAACTGGAATATTCTAAAGTAAATTTAATGTCTGATAACATAGGGGCTGCTATCCCATTTTGGCAATCAGTAACCCCAGAGTATAACTGAAAACATTTTGTGTCAATATTTCTTTCTGTCCCCCCCAAAAAGTTTATAATTAAAGTGTAACTACACACAATACTTTTTGCGTAACTCCACCCACTGTCAAATTTGAAAAATGCCTGAAACTGCAAGGGTTGGATGTTGGTGATTAGGGAGTGGAGAGGGCGGGTCGGGATAAACAGGCAGAAATGAATGACACACAGCAGCTCAGCAGCCACTTGATAGATGGAAAGCTGGATTCACAAAGCACCTACGCCACAGAGCAGTCTTTGAGGTGGAAGACTTTTCCCCTCCTGAATCTCCTCAGCTACACATGAACAAAGTGGTCCTGAACCGTATCAGTTTGAGCCATTAGCGCTGTTATGCTGGCCTGTCAGCAGCTCCAACTATGGAGGTAAAAGTGTGCCAAAGTGAACAAACTTGTATAGATTTAATGTGAAGGATACCATGGAGATCCTCTGAATCCTACATTAATCCGTTTCCTGAGAAGAGTTTTTACATGAAAAAATTATAATTTTGATGCTTTTTTTTTCCATCTTTGATTAGCTCACTTGTACAATAAATTTAATTAAACTCCAGTAAGAAGTTCTTACTGCAGATATTACCTGCATCATGTGATTTTATTGTTGCCCATCTTAACAACAAGCAAAAATCTGCCCTTGACTCAGCAGCTCCACTAAAAACAAAAACATTAGGAGTTAAATCCAAAACACCGTGGAGAAGCCAGGAAATTAATGAGTTAAAAAGAAACTGAAGGAGAGCAGAGAGGAAATGGAAAAAAAAACAGTCCATCATGAAATTTTAAAGGAACAACTCAAAATCTACTGTAAGAGCCATTTTTTATATGTTGTTAATTTGTTCAGTAGGTGGCACTAGTTAATGGATAGCATCATATAGGTAGGAACCATCTATCAGGTGAAAGGTGTTGCTGTACATGAGGGAGCAAACAAGTTTTTGACCGCTTTCCCTATCACTATTACTATCACTATCGCTGCCTGTATTGTTTGACGTGATTATTGGAAGTTATCATGGAGATGGATCTTTACTGTGGATTATTGCCAAGATAATGACGACTTGTTTGGATGATTAATAAATCTTAAGCAAAGTAAAATTATGAAGTTTGGATACTTTTTCATTCGTCTATCACACAACGGAAGACAAGATAGTGACACGGCAAGCAGTGCCCGTGCAAACAGCGCCTCAGTGGCTTTAAGTGTAGATTTAGCCACTTTATCTACAATGAATCAGTAAAACAGGCATGAAAACTCTACTTGCCTGTAGAGGCATTGTATAATTAATTAAATCCCTTTCAGTGTGTGAGAAATCTGGGTGTTCTTTTCGACTCTGAGCTGGATTTTACTACACATATCAAAAATATAACAAAAACTGGATTTTATCATCTCAAAAACATCGCCAGAGTCCGCCCATTTCTCTCTCTTGCCAGCACGGAGGGGCTGATGCATGCTTTTATTTCTACTAGATTAGATTACTGTAATGCCCTGCTTTCTGGTCTTCCCAAAAAGTCCATCTCAAATCTACAGCTACCTCAGACCTCGGCGGCACGGGTTCTGACAAGGACCAGAGGGCGGGAACACATTACACCAGTTTTAAAATCGCTGCATTGGCTCCACGTGCGTTTCAGGATTGATTTTAAGGTTCTTTTAGTAGTTTATAATGTCTTGGACCCTCTTATTTTTTGGGCCTTCTTTTTAATCATGAACCCTAAAGTCCTTTGGTACCGGCCTTTTAGTTGTTCCAAGTTTCGTTGTTACAGTCCTCGTCTGTGGAACAGTCTGCCAGAGGCCTTAGGGCTGCAGAGACTGTTGATATTTTTTAAAAAGTGGCTTAAGACCTACCTTTTTAGCTTAGCTTTTAAAAAAAATTTATATTTGATGTTAATTTATTTTACATCATTTTATTTTGTGTTATTTTATTTTTATTCTACTCAACTGTACTACTTGGATTTATTTATTTATTCATTTATTCTTAGCTGTTCTTATTGTTTCCTAAGGTTACTTTATCTTAATTTTAACTCCAGTGGTTTCCTCAAAGAGATCCTCTACGCTGGGGGTTTTGCTTCCTCAGTCTGGGGGCTGTAGTCACGGTGATCGCCCTTGTCTGGCCTTATGGCTGTGGTGTCTGTCCTGATGGGGGTGGTTGCTGCTGTTGGACATGGGTGGACTGGCTCCTGGTGTGGATGGATCCCATTAATATTGTTTCAATCATTTTTGGAGTAATTAGAGAGTCGTGTTTGTACAGAATGGGGGGGGCTGCTTGGTGTATGTGTATACATGTGTGTGCATGCGACTGTGTGAAAGATTTTAATGAGGTTTGTTTTTTAGTGTTCTGTTATTCTACTTGATCTTTGTAAAGGCTTGTATTATTTTTTTAATTTGCATAAATGCTTTTAATCATGTAAATGACTTGGTGTTGCCTGTGGCATGAAAAGTGCTTTATAAATAAAGTTTGATTTGATATACAGGATGTTAAAAAGGGAGAAAATGGCACCAGGTATTTATTTGGATAGCAAAACGTGATGTACATTCTCTTAATGACAGCTGGGATAGAAATAACTGCTGATGACGTATAAACAATATAATACACAAGTCTTCTGGAGTTCATTTATTCAACAGTTTGTCACAGCATCATCTTTATGCTGACTGAGGGAGCTGCTGCCCCCTGGTGGACAGGAATTAAACCATACACTGACCCTCTCCAGCCCAGCACTCTTCCCCTCCCTCACCTTCAGGACTTTTAAGATTTCTTGTACTCGATTCTCCCCCACCTTGACGTCATCACAAGTCAGCTGATAAACGTAAATACTGTAGAAGTCTGGATGTCCATTAAAGGTCCCATATTATACATTTTTTCAACAATTTCATATGAGTATCAGAGGTCCGACAACATTGTTTTTAAAGTGTATTACCCTAAATTCAGCCTTGGTCCTTAATTTCAGCCATTACAAATGTGGCTGTAGTGAGCTCTAAAGAGAACGGGTTGTTTCTGCGTCTGAACCTTTAAATGTTTGAGTGGTGCCTCTCATGCCCCTCTCTGGGAGAGGATCCAGCTTTCACTGGCGCCCGCTCTGTGATTTCAAAGGGCAGGCCAAGTGGCAACCTCCGGCAGTAAAATGTGAAGCCTATGCAGAAGTACCAAAAATTGCAGTTCACCTCTCATCCGCTAGGGGCTGGCTCCAAAACAGAGTCAATCCCCTCAGACTCCCATGTTAAAAAGACCAGCTTCACAGCAGAAAAAAACATGTTTAAAGTCTGGTACAAAAACAAACAAAAAAATAATAATTTAGGATTAATTTGTCATGTTTACGGACAGAATTTCTAGGCACAGCCGAGGTGTTGAGGGGTTCCGGTTTGGTGGCCTCAGGATTGGGTCTCTGCTCTTTGTGGATGATGTGGTTCTGTTGGCTTCATCGGGCCGTGATCTTCAGCTCCTGCTGGAGCGATTCGATGCAGAGTGTGAAGCGGCTGGGATGAGAATCAGCACCTCCAAATCCAAGACCATGGTGGTCAGCCAGCAAAGGGTGGGGTGAGAAGCTCGTGATCCGGGAGGGGCTAAGAGTAGTGTTGCTGCTCCTCCGCATTGAGAGCAGTCAGAAGAAGTGACTTAGGCATCTGGTCAGGAAGCCTCCTGGCATGGAGCTGTTCCAGGTTTCATGGTGAGGTGTTCCAGGCACCTGGAGGAGGCCCCGGAGAAGACCCAGGACATGTTGGAACGACTACATCTCTCGGGTGGCCTGGAAACGCTTCCCGGACGAGCTGGTGAATGTGGCCGGGGAGAGGGAAGTCTGGGTTTCCCTGCTTAAATATAGTGAGTCTGCCTCTATGGTCATAAATTATGCCTTTAATAGAAATTTGCTCCTTTATAAAAGAAAAAGAAGTTTAGTATAAACACTAAACATGTGAAAATCTTGTAGCTTTAACAGAACTTTGGTTGCACCATTGCAGAAAAAGAGATCCTTAACCTCTAAAAATATCTAAATTTTCACCTAAGATGTTTTTTTAATGGATAAAAGACTTTTTGTGGACCAACTATTTTACTGGACTACTTTTACTGGACCCTAGCTAATCAGCAGTATCATCTGCTTCAGGAGTTCAGTATGGCTTAGAATAAAAACTGCACGTGTGACCTCTCTGAAATAAGTGTTAACTGAATCTACAGAGATGATTGAAGCCTGTTACGGTATACGTCATTCACATGTCAAGAATCTCAGCTTTTCAGTGGTGTATAACATGTGTACTTGGAAGGGAGACTGAGATTTAATACATGTGTTTGTCATGTCCCACCCACGGGATGTCTAGTACCAATAAGCTAACTTCAATGAAAGTCCAAAAGTATATTTATGCCGCATGTCCTTGCATGAATCTTCAGTTTTAGGGGTCAAAACATCCATGGGTGTTTTCCACTAGAGATTTTCTGACAACAAGCTTTGTAAAAGCTCATATAAACAAAACTGATGTGTAAAACACACTTAACAGTTGTCCATTTGCAACTGGCTCACTAAGGAAAAAAACTCATTGGCCACTTTATCAGCTCCACCTGTTCAACTGCTTGTTACCTCAAATATCCAATCAGCCAATCATATGGAAGCAAATCAATACATGTAAACATGGTGAAGACGACTTGCTGAAGTTCAAACTGAGCATCAGAATGACGAAGAAAGGATTTAGGATGATGTCACCACCCACATAGTTTAAAATAAATCGGATATAGGCCAGACTGGGCCAAATGCCACTGCCAATTTTTTGTCCCAGTCCACCCCACCACTGTGTGCAGTGATGTCCAAAACATTATAAAACACCACAACAGGTCATCTTCTAGTTGCAGCTCAAGATAAAACTGCCTCTGCATCTGGTCAAGCAGTGTTAGTTTGTCTGTCCGTTGCTCCGTCTGTTAGCAACATAATTAAAAAAGTTATGGAAGGATTTTGATAAAATTTTCAGGAAATGTCAGAAATGGAATAAAAGAACAAATGATTACATTTTTGGGGTGATCCGAATCATTGTCTGGATCCAGGAATTCTTTCAAAGGATTTTAAGATCAGGAAGTCTGAGACTGATGCCTGGGAGTCTGTTCTGAACAGCCTACCTTTACACGGTTCTTTAACCGATCCCTGGAGATGTGTGATGTACCCTCATGCTTCAAACACTCCACCATTATACTGGTCCCCAAGAAGACCTCCATCACAAGATTAAATGACTACAGGCCCATTGCCCTGACATAAGTGGTCATGAAATCCTTCAACAGACTGGTGTTGAACCACCTGAAGGACATTACACGCCTTGTGCTGGACCGCCTGCAGTTTAACTACTGGATAAACAGGTTGATAGATGATGCAGTTAATGTGGGACTACACTACATCCTGTATCACCTCAACTCCCCAGGAACGTATGCGAGGATCCTGTTAGTGGACCTCAGCTCGATCATCACTGAAATCCTCCACCGGAAGCTCACCCAGCTCACAGTGCCCATCTCCACCTGCCAGTGGATTACCAGTTTTCTGACTGACAGAAGGCAGCAGGTGAGGCTGGGGAGCATCATATCCAGCACTCAGTCCATCAGCACTGGCACCCCCCAAGGCTGCGTCCTTTCTGCAGTGCTCTTCTCTCTCTACACTAATGACTACACCACTACGGACTCTACGAGTCTGTGAAACTCCTGAAGTATGCGAACGACGCCACCGTGATTGGTCTGTTCCACCGGGATGGTGACGAGTCTGCATTCAGATAAGAGGTGGAACAGTTAGTCCACTGGTTTAGTTAGAACCATCTCGAACTGAACCCGTTCAAGACTGTGAAGATGACAGTGGACTTTAAGAGAAATCCCCCGACACTTGCCCCCCTCAACGACCTCAATAACACAGTGTCTACTGTGGACACCTTCAGGTTCCTGGGAACCACAATCTCTCGGGATCTGAAGTGGACTTCTCACATAGGGCCCGGCAGAGGTTGTACTTCCCATATGAGATGTAAGTCGCTTTGAAGAAAAGCGTCTGCCAAATGACTGTAGCATAGCATAGAATAGAATAGAATAGAATAGAATAGAATAGAATAGAATAGACAGCTCAGGAAGTTACTCCTGCCAAAGGAGCTCGGATCATCTTTCACACCGCCATTATCCAGTCTGTACTCTGCACATCCATCACTGTCTGGTTTGGATCGGCCACTAAACTGGACCGGCACAGGCTGTTAAGAACAATCAGGTCTGCAGAGAGGATAATTGTGATCGACCTACCCTTCATCCAGGACTTGTACCTGTCCAAGGTCAGGAAACAGGCAGTTGACATTTCTGCAGACTCCTCACACCTTCACAAAAACTTTTTAAACTCCTCCCATCTGGCAGGCGCTACAGAGCGCTGTATGCCAAAACCACCAGACAGAGAGACAGTTTCTTCTCCCAGGTCATTACCCTAAAGAACAATAACCTTTGCATAGCTGCACATACCTGCACATACTATTTTAATGTTATGTTTATATTTATACCATATTGCTTTTATTTTCTGTTTTTTATTTGCTTTTAGTTTTAGTTATTCTTTGCTTTTTGTGCTGAAAGTACAATGAGAGCAAAGATTCACTGGAGTCAAATTCCTTGTTTGTGCACACAGACTTGGCAAAATAAATTCTGAATCAGAGTCGGGATAATTTTTCCATTGAAACTTCTTATTCAACAGATAAAGCCGAAAATCATTTGCAATGAATAAATAATTAAAATTCAAGATGACATCGTGTTAGATGCTAAAATCTGACATTGTCTGACCCGGATCATGTTGATATTTTGGATCTGGTGAATATAGGGTTGCTGGATGGGCTGTTAGGTCTTTTGGGGTTTTTTTCAGGTGAGTGACCCTGTGCTTTTGTTTATAGTTGTACTAGGATTTTTAGGTAATTTATTTTAATGGGATGTAATTCCACAAATTACCTGTGTGAGGCAGTACTCTGTTATTTTCTTCGTCTGCCGCTAAATGTATTAGAGAAGAAGAACCTAGCAACGGTGCTACGGAAGAGTTTGCTTCTACATCCGGGTAACGTTGCCTCCTCATGCTGTAACAAGCATGGCAACGAAAAACAAGCACCGCAAAAGGTCTCAAACCACTAAAAAAGTGAAGTTTAGTTCTGAAGACAATGAGCCGGAGGCTGAAAACAACGATGAAGAGGAAGATGAAGATTCAGTAGCGGATGAAGGTGTGAACACAGCGAGGAGAAATGAAGAAGAGCTCAGTCTGGATGAGGTTTTACGGCTTGGAGGAACTAAGGTGCTATAAACTGATTCACAGACGTGGACAGTTTATTCTTTCTTTCTTTTTTTTCCCTTGAGGGGCTGTAATTTATTTTGTGCGTACTCAAATATTCAGGAGGGTATTTTATTGCAAATAACGCAACGAAGGTTCTGTTACTTTTGACACTTTATAGTTTTACCCATTAAACTCATTTACTGCTCCCTTTCTGATTTTCATACGTTATAGTGCTGGTTGTTGATTTTTCTTACTAAACTGTACTACTGTGTGTTATATATGTATGAACATTGTGAAAATGAGCGTGATCGTTTGCTTTCACACAAAATCCATAGATATTTAATGAACATGGCTTAAAAGGGTCAATTAGAAATAATAAGAAAAAAAAGGGAATAAAGTAAACACAAACCAACTTTGAAGATAAAATTGATCGTCAGACTCTAAGTAAATTGAAAAGCACAACATCAGTTTAAACGAATGCCTGGCGTTGTTACAATTCATAATCAATTAAATCTTCAAATGTATTTATATAGCACTTTTCATACACAAGGTAACACAAAGTGCTGTACATAATAAAAGCAAATCATACATATTAAAAACAAATTTTAAAAACCTTCACCCATTGAAGAGTAAAAAGTAAAAAAAATAAAAATAAAGCTCAATCATACACAAACTCACACACATACAAACCATGCACACACACACACACCCGCCCATACCCCAATCTGTACAACATGAACTCTCGTTTATAACTGTCTCTAAAGAGGTAATGAAATTAGAACATCTGGCTTAACGCTGCTGTGAGGAAATGATATCTTGGGGAACCAGTCACATCGGAAGCCAGCCCACCCACGACCACAGAGGGCGCCACCACCAGAACCACCCAGGTGAGGACAGGCCGGGTCCACACCACAGCCACATGGCTGCAGTGCCGGCTCCCCAGCCACCCAGACAAGAGTAGTCACCGTGGCAACAAACCCGCAGGCAGAGGCACCGGTGTGAAGGATCCCCAGGAGGAAACACCGGAGTTAAACAGTAAAAATAAGAATAAATACACCTAGAAACAATAAGAACTGATAAAAGTGACAAGAAAGACGACACAAATAAAGGAGTTCAGGAAAAATATAAAGTATAATAAAATAATATAAGATAAAGCCACTTATAAAAACTGTACTACACAACAAAACAATCCTGTATCTGTCTGTAGGCTGACTACGTCCTCCTCGCTGGCCTGGATGACTCCAATGAGCTTGTGGATGGAGGAAAGAAGGGAGCAATAGACGACCTGGAAGAGGGGGAGCTGGAGAGATTCATCACCAAACTGGGCATCCAAGCATATGCTGATCAGCAGTTCCTCAGAGATGAGTTGGAAAGTAACTCTGAGACAGTCAAAAAGGAAAGTAAAGAGGCAAAATTAAAGAGAGTGCCTGAAGAGGAACAGACATCCAATTCTTATACTGAAGTTTTAAAACCAGTGAAAAAGAAAACGGAAGATGGTCAGGTATCAGCAAGAAAAAAAGCAAAGCAGACAGTGAATGTTTTTGAGTTCCAGCAGAGGCAGGTACTGCTGATCAAACCTGGGGGGAAGTGGTTTGAACTGGAGTACACAGCCGAGGGCACGTCGACACAGCAGGATGCCGCGCTGGTTTCCCAATACAAGATGCTCGCCCAGCGGCTGTTTGAGGCAGAGGTTGAGCTCTTCAAAACCAAAAAGAACCTGCAGAAAGGAGCCAACTCTGCCTGGATGAAGACTGTTGTTTCTACTGGTGTGCTGGCTGATAGGATGGCTGCTATGACTGTTCTGATCCAGGACGCTCCGGTGCAGATGCTGGAGCATGTGGAGAACCTGGTGTCCATGGTAAAGAAGAAGGGCAGCCGCCGGATGGGTCTTATGGCTTTAGACACCTTACGAGAACTTCTGCTGAACAATCTGCTGCCAGAAAACAGGAAGCTCCGCTCCTTTGCCCAACACCCATTTGATCAATTGGAGGAGAAGGCCAGCGGCAACCGTGACGCCCGCGACCGTCGCCTTATCCTCTGGTACTTTGAGCACCAGTTAAAACACCAAGTGGCAGAATTTGCAGCAGCACTGGACTCGGTGGCTCACGACACGGTGGCAGCCACCAAAATGAAGGCGCTGACCACCGCACATGAACTGCTGTGCAGTCGCCCGGAGCAGGAGAAGGCACTGCTCATCCAGGTCGTCAATAAGCTGGGAGACCCTGAGTACAAGATGGCAGCAAAAACATCATACCTGCTGGAGAAGCTGCTGCACAAACATCCAAACATGAAAAATGTAGTGTGCTGCGAGGTGGAGCGGCTCATGTTCAGGCCTAACATAAGCCCAAAGGCACAGTACTATGCCATCTGCTTCCTCAGCCAGGTGATGCTGAGTCATGATGAGGCTGAGCTGGCCACCAAGCTCATCACCATCTACTTCTCGTTCTTCCACGCCTGTGTCAAGAAGAAGGACATCGAGTCAAAGATGCTGAGCGCTCTGCTGTCAGGTGTGAACCGGGCGTATCCTTACGCCACCACCGGAGACGAGAAGGTGAAGGAGCAGCTGGACACGCTGTTCAGAGTGGTTCACTTGGTGAAGTTCAACACAGCTGTGCAGGCGCTCATGCTGCTTTTCCAGGTCATGGACTCACAGCAGAGCATCTCAGACCGATACTACGCCACACTGTACAGGTAGAAACGCTTCACCTGTTGGTTTGGGTGTGTTAATGTCTGTAATTTCCAAAAATTCGATGCAAATCAAAGATGTTGAACCTCCTCCTCTGCAGGAAGCTGCTGGACCCCAGGCTGTCATCATCCTCCAGACAGAACATGTTTCTCAACCTGCTGTACAAGTCTCTGAAGGCCGACGTGGTGGTGAGGCGGACCAAAGCCTTTGTGAAGCGGCTGCTGCAGGTCAGCGCAAAGCAGAGCTCCAGCTTCGCCTGTGGAGCCCTTTTCCTTGTGTCAGAAGTCATGAAGGCCAAACCAGGTCTCAAAACGCTGCTTCAGGAAGGAGGGGTAAGGAACAAAAACAGACAAAGATGACTTAATCCAGGGGGGTACAGTTTCAGTCGTTGAGCACCACAATCCTGCAGGTTTGAGATGTTTACCTTCTCCTCCAATTCAAATTAAATGGCTCTACTCGACAGCTTGTTAAGTTCTGCCCAAGCTTGTCGACCCATTAATCTGCAGCAATAAACATCCAAAACCTGCAGGACAGAAGCACTCAAGGGCCGACTTTGGACACACCTGATTTAATCTGTTTGTTTAGAGGTAATATCTCTTTAGTCATACTTTCCTACCAGAACAAGCCTTTTCTGCATTATCTAACATGATTAGAGAAAGAAAAAGAGCCTGTAGTAATAAAGATTAGTTTCCTTCTACCAGGTAAAATAAATATTGTCCTGTTATGCACACAGTGATGTTTGGATTTACTTAAAGGGGTTAGTACCTTGGTTGTGTGTGTTCCGTTACTTTGAGTCGGCGGAACCACCCCCCTCTGCGTTCCGGGACCTCCCGCTTTACAAATTAAGCACTGTTTCTAACTTTTGTTATTTCTCTCTGTCTCTGGGAGCTGGTGGATTATTTAGTCGCGACTCACAAATATTGAACATTTTTCTGTTTCCTTGTGTTGCGTCGTAAGCCCCCGTGTGCACGTCTACATGAACCAGCGCAACATTTCACATGCACGAATGTGGCCTGTTGCTTGGCTGGATGAGGGCAGCGATTTTCGCCTCATTGCGCAAGTTCCATAGAAAATAAATGGAGAAGAAGCGACGTCGCCTCCCGTGTGTCCAGCCTATAAATTGGGAGTTGTTTGCATCTGGAGTTGAATTAAACCAAAGCAGCTGGGATGTGGGAGGAGTCTGCAGCAGTGGGAGGAGTCTGCAGCAGAACACAGCGCAGCAACGCCAGTGGTGCTCGATTTTCAACTGAAAACAGCACAAGAGTAAACTGCGAAGGAGCAAAATTATTGGACCATTTCATTTTTATGATTGTTGATAACCCAGATCGTAAATTGTGATTAAAATTTGATTAATAGCCCAGCCCTAGAGGAAAGAGGTTTTACCAAGACAAAGAAAGTGCGGATCTATCAGAGCGAAGTTGATAATGAAAGTAATATTTAAGTTAATAATTAAAGTCAGAATTTGTTTCAGGCTGTAGTCGGCAAAGTGCAACAATGGCCATTGGAGGTTTCTTAACAAATAAAGACAATGCAGTATGAGGGAGTTGGACAGGGACATAACTTTGCTGTTTACAGCAGCTAAACAGAATCTTGAAATAGGCAAAAGCTGTTTGAGAAATCATTTTAATGTCCAGTTATCTAATAAACTTGAGGCCACATTTCAGCATTAATTGTCAAGGTGGAACATTTTCTGAGTTTTTCTGCAAACCCACTCAGATTTGTTTGTTCCTCGATGTGGTAAAAGGGGCGTTCCGGCCGAACAAGTTGTCTGAGCGGGTCTTCTGGCTGATTACCTGTTCAGGTGAGGGAAAACCACACTCACCCAGGTTGCTGTTTGGTCGCTCAGGGGGTGAATGGAGCAGACCCACTGACTTCAGACACCCAGATCTAGTGTACACTCTGAAATATTGAAGTAGGGCTTCACTTTCAGCTTTGAAATCTTACATGAGTTTGTTATCCAAGTCCGACGTGCCTCCTCTTTAAATGTTCGAGCATTCAGACGTACTTCCGTGGTACACAAGGTCCGCTTTACAAATCTCACATGTATTCAATTTATTTTGAAAGTGTAACATGAAGTTATCCCAGACTGCGGATGTGCGACTCTCAGCAGAGATAAGGAGGAAGACGATGTCTCACTCTGTAGTTTTTCTTTCTTTGCCGACAATAGTCAACTGGTAAATTCGTTGTCGACTATTTTTATTGTGGACTAATCGTTGCAGCCGTACATTCAAGTGACGTTTTTTTGCAGTTTACCAATGCGTTTTCCTGCTTTGTTCTCTCAGGACAGGGAGGAAGAGGCGTTTAAAGACCTTGCCGAGGAGAATGATGATGACGATGATGGAGAGGAGCATTTTGTAGATGCAGACAAAGTAGAGGAAGGAGTGAAGGCAGAAGACGTCAAACAAACAGCATCATGGGTACATCATCAGAATCTGGAAGGTGTGTGAGCTGCTCTGATCCATTTATCTGATCGTGTTTGTTCCAACTGAATTATATCGTGACTAATCGATTACACAAAAAATATGGATTTTTACACTTTTGTAAAAAAAAATGTATTTATTTTTTTGTTCATTTATAGGCGGAAAGAGCTTGGAGACTTACGACCCGCTGCACAGAAACCCGCTATACTGCGGTGCTGATAACACAACTTTATGGGAGCTGCAGAGGGTGAGAAAAAATAAACAAACAACTCCTAATAAAACACAAAAATATCACCTCATCAATGAAGCTTTTATTCAAATGTGATCTGGAGTAGTCCGGTATGGACTGCTTGTTGAAGTGTAGATTTGGTAAACATTTTTCATAAACAAAAATCAAGATGCATTTAGAAATTAGCTTAAAAAAAACCAGAAAGATAAAAATATGAAAACCAACGTGGTTTACATTCGTTCAATTAAAACAGACATAAAAAAGTATTTAAAAAAGTCAAATAGAAATGTGTCTCTGAAACATTTAACACGTTTATTTTCAGTCTCGCGATGTTTGTTTTTCTCTGCAGCTCGCTCTGCACTATCATCCCTCTGTTTCACTTTTTGCAAAAACCATCCTGCAGGTAAAATCCTCCACACACTCCCCAAGCAACATGGCTAACATCATGTCTCATTTGGTGTAGTGGTAGATTACCAGCTTAACTTTTTATGTATTTGTCTCTATAGGGAGACTCCATCCAGTACTCGGGTGACCCTCTGCAGGACTTTACCCTCATCAGATTCTTGGATCGCTTCGTCTTCAGAAATCCCAAACAGCTGAAGGAAAAACGTAGGAAATACAAACCATGTTCCTCACAACTTTTATTCATACTGTTGTCAGTGTATATACACAGCCCGTCCACAAAAAGGGACGCCCTAATGTTTTGCTGGACGCCTTTGGATTTGATGACGGCAGCGTTTGTTGAGGCATTGTTTCAATAAGCTTCTGCAACTTCACAACTTGCAAATCTGCCCAGACTTGCATTCATTTTTCTCCAAGATTTTGTAGTGATGATGGGAAAGGCAGACCTCCAGCACATCCCAAAGATACTCAGCATTGAACCTCTCTGTTATCTTACGTTACTTGACCCTCCTCCTCGGGTTCCTTACGCTTCCTGTAAAAAATTTTAATGTTGGCTTACTCATCTGAAAATGCAACCAAGAACGAGCCATTTAAAAAAAAATACCCAACATTATTAAGCTTTTTGAAACATAACTAACTGATGTGAGGCGGAACAGATAGTTTCTGATAGCTAAAATACAATACTGTATACATCACATTTGGCATTTAAAGACACGGACACCTCTGTGTGCACAACCCCGCCCTGCCACCAACAAAGTTTCACTTTAAATATGTAATAACCGAAATGAAATGACAAAGACGCAGACATTCCCTTAATTCCTGCAGCAGTTGGACTGGAAACCAGCATTGCTCCCAGTAGACCACAAATGAACCCAATAAATGCCAATATAATTTATCAATGTACATGCTGGGTTCTCTCTTGGCTTCCTTCCACAGTCCAAAGACATGCGTGTTGAGCTGATTTGAGTCTCTAACTTCCTGCTAGAAGTGTAAGGAGTCTGATTGAATGTTTGTCTGTCTGTGTTGGTTCTGTGATGGACTAGGAACCGCTCCAGCCCCCTCGCAACTCTGCATTTAAAAAACAAGTTATCTCGAGATAAAGGTTATTTTCCCAAGATAAATTGTCACGAGAAAACAATGTTTAAAAAAATAAACGCTCTCGTACAATTAGTTTCAGCATCTCCTTAGTCGTTTTCTTTGCTTAATGCCAATAATTTGACCCTTCTGAGACAGATGAACTTCTTTCCCACAACTACAGGATGTCTTCTGACACGGTTGTTTAAGAACACTTTGTCAGCTGAAAGATTATCAACCTTGTGTAATTATCCAATGAGAGCTTCTTACCTATTAGCTAAGTTATATCCAGGTGGGAACTTTTTCATTTGGGCTGGCAGTGTTTATGTTTAGATATGCCATGGAAGGATTAATGAGCAGACTACTCAGATTATTCAAAACATTAAAATAACATATCAGGAGAGAACAGTAAAGTCATTTTCATGCTAAAATCACCATCAACCTGTTAAAGTTACAACATTCAGTACAGACTGAGGTATTATACCATCTTTATAGAGGGTTTTCTCACAGAATGTGTATGAATAATTCTTGTTAGAAAGCAGCGAAAAATATCACTTTTCATGTGTTTGATCAAATTTGTTCACCTGTGTCCACCTTCATCTCATCCGATAAGTAGCAGCTCTTGTGATTATAAGAATTGGATAAGCATGATATAAATAATTACTATGTAATTTTTATGTTTTAGACTGTTGATTTAATATTTTAGTCACATCTGAAGTTCATTTGGAAATGATTCAGACTCAGTCACAAAATGTTTAAAGGAAAATGAATCTGATTAAAAACATGAAGGCTTCTCACATTTTGAAAGTGTTCAAGGTGTTTCTGCTTTGATTGTTTTTGCTCATCAGAACAAACAGACTCTGCAGCGTTGAGACCAAGGCAGAGGTTACCTGCCAACTCTTTACCAGGTGAGCTTTACTAAAAATCCTCTTCCGTTTGTTTTACTCAGTCATGAAGCAGATTTTTCATTGCGTGTTGATGTTTTCCGTTAGTGAACTGCGGAGAGTTTCTGTCCAAAGAGGAAAGTCAGATTCCTGTAGATGAAATCTTCTTCCATCGGTGAGTCAGAAAATGTAGTTTGCGTTAAATTTATTCAGCTTTACATAATTTAGTTTTTTCTAAGCCTTGTTTATTTGTCTGCTGTGTTTGCTCCTAACACCTCTTCGCAGCTTTTTTAAGAAACGGCAGGAGGAGAAACAAGGTAGTCGGCCACGAGGAGACAGTGACAATGAGAGCGTGGAGGAAGTGGACGACGAAGAGTTTGAGAAACTTCTCGGTGAGTTCAGAAAGTTTCACAAATTGCCCAGCCTAAGCCCTACTCCAATCAAGAGGAAATAAAAGGCACAGGATCAATTCTTTTGCTTTAACCCCTGAATTAATTAATGCTGACTTCAGTTCAACTTTATGGTAAACAGATTCCTGTGAGGCAGACTCTTACTACACCAACTTGGGCGATGAAGATCTGGACTTTGCAGGGTAAGTGAAGGCCCATTCATGATCATTTTACATTGTCACGCATGACTGTCCACATACTCCCCATTGGTGCTTTACGTGGGCATGGTTATTAGGCAATGCATCCATTAGAGCAGCGGTTCTCAAACTTTTAAACCACAACCCCCAAGATATTATAAAATATATATACCTCCACGACTGAGTGTGTGATATATCAAATGGGTCATCCTGCAACCACCCTTTAAATGTACGGCTTGAAAACGTATTACCCCCACCCCACAAAATGAGGCTCAGTAGTGTGTGTGGCCTCCACGTGCCTGTATGACCTCCCTACAATGCCTGGGCTCCTGATGAGGTGTCAGACGGTCTCCTGGGGGATCTCCTCCCAGACCTGGATTAAAGCATCCGCCAACTTGTGGACAGTCTGTGGTGCATTGGTGGATGGAGCGAGACATGATGTCCCAGATGTGCTCACATGGATTCAGGTCTGGGGAACGGGCGGGCTAGTCCATAGCATCAATGCCTTCATATTGCAGGAACTGCTGACACACTCCAGCCACATGAGGTCTAGCATTGTCTTGCATTAGGAGGAACCCAGCTAATTGCCTATAAGTTCCACCTGTTGTCTTTTCCAATAGCACAACAGCAGGTGGAATTTATTGTCAATCAGTGTTGCTTCCTAAGTGGACAGTTTGAAGTGTGATTGACTTGGAGTTACATTGTGTTAAGTGTTCCCTTTATTTCTTTGAGCAGTGTATATTTTCTTTTTACATCAGCATCTTGGCTACAGTTTCATAAGCTACTTCCCCCTGAATGCAACACTTAGTTCACCAGAGGCCACTCCAATTCATTCCTTATCAAATTACATACACAAGACATCAAAATGAATAATTTCTTCTCAGTTATCTGAAATCATCTAAAATGATCTGAATTAAATAATTTCCTTAGATGTATAAGAGATGCAGCTTAACCAGTCAACTAATTTGGACACCATCTGGAGCATTTCTTTAATGACCTGGTGAAAACATTTATATAGCTGTTACTGTCATGGTGACAAGATTGTGTAAAAGATTTCTCCTCTTCATCAGTTTTTTCTTTCATGTATGTCAGTAATGTGACGAGTAAAAAAGGTAAAAAAGTGGAGGAAGACTCCGACTTGGACGAGTCAGACGTAGACGACCTGGATGATGAGGAAGTGTCGTTGGGCAGTATGGGAGAGGAAGATTTCGGAGACGAACTGGAAGAGGATGGAGGGACCTTCATCAATCCTGACGAAGGTGGAGAAGAGGACGATGAGGGTAGGGGTGTCAGGAAGAACAAATAAATATTCACAGCTTGAGGTTTTTTTTTTGCTACTTTCAGATCAGTTTCTTTATAATTCTTTAAAATTTGGTATGTGACTATTATTCTGCAGGTGTGTGTATTTTTGTTAATTTATTTGTTATCCATACTTTTGGACATAGTGTAAGTCATTTTAAGTTATGAAGGGAATCTGTGATTAAACTTTTTGTTTCTCCTTCAGTTCCTGAGCTGGAAAATGACGATGCTGCATTTGATGGTTAGTGCAAGTTAATATGTAAAATACATCATCACAGTTTCAAAGTTACACCAAGGGTGTCATGTTGCGACTACACACCCCCATAAGCAGTGTGATTTCTCAATATTTACCTTAAAATCACTACAGAAATTTTCCAGTCTGTTGTGTCGTATACAGATTTTTTTTTTTTTTGCACTGTGTCATATAACTGTTAAACCTTTTCATCTTTTCAGATTCAGATGTTGATGAGATGGAGATGCCCGATATGACTCCTCAGACTACAAAGAAGAGGAAATCCACAGAAGAGCTTGATTTTTCTGGATCTTTAGGTTAGTTACGATGTATTTGTTTTTTCCCCTCGTTGTAGCTTTTTGGGAACTGGGGATGCAGCTGCTTCACTGACTAGTTTTCAAGCCACACTACTAAACTTCAGCAGATTTTCACACTTTGTCGCCCCCTGAAGATGGCTAAGTCACCAGCCATATTGCATCCTGTCTCTTATCTGAGTCCTCTCCAGACAGTAAAAGTCAGTCCAATGTTGACTCTTGTCTTATCTCTTGCTATGTCCCTTTCTCTTTCATTTCCTCCCTCCTCCAATTATGTCCTTTGGTTTCTTTGCTAAATTAGCCATAGTCGGAGTTTAAAACAGCTTCAGGTGCTGTAGGGCGACAACAGTTTGAGTCTGAAACAAAAAAGTTTCAAGCCTGGAAAGTTATGTTGTTACTTTAATGCTGATGTATGACTCTTTTTTTTTCAGCTACTAAAAGAGGGAGAATGAAGAAGAAGGGAAGGAAAAGCGCATCTATGTTTGCTGCTGCTGAAGAGGCGAGTTAAACTCAAGAAAAATTGCAAAAGCCTTTTTAAATTTTTTATTGTATGTATTTTTGAATGATCAGAATTCTCGAGCTGCACTTCTTACCTCTTCAAAGAAATAAAAAACTTGAGGTTGGCAAACTGGTTGTCAGGAAAAAAAAATCAGTTAATAAATATTAAATCTTTATTTCTATGATTCAGCTTTTAGCTTTGGTTGGAGCAACTAGTAAGAGTCCACACACCAGGGGGTGCTCAAGATTAATGATTTAATTTAGCAAAAATAAAAGTTATTTTCTTTTGTAAGGCATGTAAATGCTTTATCTGTTAATCTGTGGCTTTATCTGTAATAAATACTTGAGATGTCACACTTTTTATTATTATTAAAAGTTATAAACACAAGATTTACCAGTAATTAATAGAAAGATCATGTGTGGAAAAACTGGGAACCAGAAGTGTTGGTTTAAATATCCTGAAGAATCCTAAAACCCCCAAGCAATAAATTTATAGGAAATCTTTAAGTTGTGTTTGAAATTTAATGTGAGTTCTTTGTTTTTCCTCATTTAGTTTGGTTCTCTGTTGGACGAGAACGCTGACGTCAAGCTTGATAACATTGGGCTGAACGCCATGTCCAACACTGACAAAGCAGGTAAGATATGAAACTTTACCTTTAAGCTCCTGCTGCTGGTAGACGAGGAACAAAACCTGAAGATTTTGTGTTTTGTCATATCATTTTAGTTTTGCTCTTTATCACTGAAAAGCATGAAATGTGCATGTGAGAAATTTACATAAAGAAATTTAGGGAAGAGGTTTTTAATAATTATTAATCTACCTCAGTGGTTCCCAAACTGGGAATCACTGTTGAAAAGAAAAAAATATGATGAGGGATATCTTGCGAACCTAGCCATGATCAGGTAATGCTCCAGTAATGGTCAGTGGTGGGTAATAAAGATAGACCATAGTGTGTTGTATGTCTCAAAATAGTATCTGACAGTATAAAGCCAAACAAGTAATAACGCTACTTGGGGACTTGTTATTCTGAACACAAAGAAAATACTGTTGATTCCTTTAGAAACAAACTACTCACTTATCTTATAGAGCAGAAGCAGCATCTGTCTTGTTGAAAGCTCAACTCACCTGAAGTAGTTTCCTGGTTTAAAAAATCTCACACTACAGCTGATGAGTTGATCGTTGCTTCTGCCACTGACATGGTTTTGACTAATAAAGACTATTTCATGGCACATTTCTTCGTACGTTTCTTTTTAAGCTTTGGGGTGCATGTGGTGCTGGGATCGGGGGGGGCTTGACATTATTGTTAATGAAAAGAGAGCCCTGCAAAAAAACATTTGGGGAACCACTCATCTACCTAATCATTTTATTTAAAGATTTTCTGATCAATTAGCCTCTGATGGTTATCACCAGCTAAAAATAAAAAAGAGAGAACTGTTACCTAGCTGAGCCTGATACTGATATGTTTGCAGTTAAGTCCATGAATCTGTTTATTTAGTTATGCTTTATATCAGATCATAAAGGAGTTAATCTTACAAACAAAACTTTGACAATGTCAGCCCAACAAATGTCTGCCGTTACCCCCTGATGGGAGCTGGGACTTGGGAGAGTTTCAGGCTGCTTCATTTAAAGGCTCAAACATAAACTTTGTAATTGGTCTCAAAAATCATAATCTGTGCATCCGTAGTTTTATTCCTTAAAGTATTAACTACTGAACTCTGTCAAATGTCATTAATATTAGTTGTATCTTTAAACTAAGAACCCCTGTCTAGCAACTGTGGCAGTTCAGCTGCGGCTGAAGGCCTCTAGAGCTAAAATTGTGTACAGCTGCAATGTATTTTAAAAAAAAATAGCTTTGAAATTCAGGAGTATGGGAAAAGGTTAAAAAAAAAGGAAACACAATGGTTTTTCTTCAGTTTGCTGGATACCAGCCACATTTAATCAGATCAGATTTCCTGCTTAAATAAATTACAACCAAAAAGTGACATAATGTGTAAACTAACCAGAGGATTATATTATAACCATGTAGGTTAGAGGACAAAATGTACTTCTTCCAAATTGTGTCATTTCTTGAATTTAAAATGGCTTCATCTGATCATGTTTGTAGAAAAGGAAAAGTTTAGTAGTTTTTCGGAGGTGTGTAATATACTGACAGCTTTATGAGAAGACTGATGTAACGCTCACGTCTGCACAATAAATATAAAACATTTCTTTGTACACTGATCAGATCATTATTTCTGGGGATTTTTTTTTTTTTTTTTAATGAAATCATTTTGGTTTCTGCTGACGTTCCCCCCCAGGAGAAAGCTCTCCCTCGTTCTGAAGTACTTACAGTCTATTTGGTGTAATGATGGTTACAAGGCTAACTTAAAGAAATGACAGCTACACTTAAGTAGTTTTGAGTTAGCATAGCTTATTAGCAGGGTTGTACAGTTGTACAGTACACAATTTATGCATATGTTGTATGCATATATCATTGATTGTGACAATAATGTGACTCTGTGCTATTCCCTATGTGAACGCAGTCCTTGTTTATACATTTTTGTCCTTTTTCAAGTGTAAATAACAGATGTTGACGTGCAACCCTACTTATCAGTATTTCTGTAAAGAACTCTTATTACAGCAATTAAAACTAAGAATAAGAAGAAACATCTTTTATTAACCATCTGAACAAGAAGCCTACTTAATATATAGCAATCCATATCCCACATAGTTAGACTAATGTCTTTTTTTTCTTCTTGCTGTGTCCTGAAGCCGTGAAGCAGCTCAAGTGGGAGGCTCAGCGAGACGACTGGATCCATGGCCGTGACGCCAAGACGATGCGCAGGAAGAAGACCATGTTCAACAAGAAGAAGTTTGGACGAGCCAAGACCGGAAGCAGGATATTGGGGAAGAAGAAGTAGAAGCTCCTGTTAATGGTGGACTTTTTAAATAGATGGACACGCTCAGTCCTGTTTTGTCGACCAGGCTATGTGGTCCCTCTCTCGGATACCGTAGATTCCTGCCCACTCATTGGACTGGTAGTAAACTGGGAAAACAAAGCAGAACATGGTTCTCAGATGTATTAACAGATCTAAAAACTTTAAGGCATTTTTGTCATGGTGCCATGTTTGTATTGACTAACTACAAAATCCATTTTCAGACAAAACGATTAAAAAATATCTATTAAATAAGTTTATATTAATCAGCATCTGTGTTATGACAGTAAAGTCAAATAAAATTCCAGTTATTTTCAGATTTATTTATCTTTATTCCCATGGTTGGATTAAAAATGTTCAGGTAGTGGGCTTGGGCGCATCGCAAATGCAGGTTAAAGCTGCATCATACAAAAAAGACAACGCATGTGCACATGATCCAGGAAAGCAACTCTGGGCCAAAGCTCATTTACAAGAGACTGAGGTAACGTCTAAAGCTGTTATGTGGGCAGAAGAATAAAAATTTAAAGTCATTTTTGTAAATCATAGACTCAGCATGCTGCAGACGGATGAGGTGAAGGACCATCCAGCATCTCTGGTATGGGGTTGCATATATGCCAATAGAGCTGGCAATATCTGAAAAGATCCCACCAGGATTGAAAGGTATATTCAAGTTTTACAGCAGCATCTGCTCCCATCCAGATAACATCTTTGTCAGCGAAGGGTTTGTATATTTCCACAAGACGATGCTGAACCGCATATTGCTTTGTCTTCATAAAGTGAATAAGGAAGAACGCAACAGAAAAGAAGACTTGGATAAAAGTGGAGCCAGACGTGGTGTTGCATGCCCATCTCTCCAGCCACAGCCGAAGAAGCCGACCAAGTGGTGCCTCCAATCCAATTTATTGACATCCTAACTTCTTCTGAAATTCACTCAGTCATCTGAATATCACCTCTTTAAAGAAACCAACGTTTCTGCTGGCGCCTGACTCTCCAGATCAAATCTCCAAGCTGGTGTTTATTTCCACAGAGTTAAGTCCACCTATTTTGGTTCTAGTTAAACTGATGTGAATGTGGGCTGGGTTGCCAAAAAGCACCGAGGCTGTGAGACTCCAGAGTGGAGCCTTGTCCACAGACCTCCCTTAAGCCTTGTTTCCACCAGTGGGTTAGGCTGGGACGTTAGGGTGCAGATATGGTTTGTAAACTGTAATCTCGTTGCGTTCCCACAGCCAACCGTAGCCTTACCTGAGGCGGAGTATCAGCTGGATAGCGATACATGCCTCAGCTATGCAATAGCATGACACATCGCAGCGCCTTCCTTAAAGTAGAACCAAAACAGACTCAGAAACAAAGGAGGAAAATGACGGTCATCTAACATTTTGTGTTCTTTCTTCTTGGTGGTGCTTCGTAATGACATTTTAAAGAGAGATTAAATCAATAAAAAGAAAATATGTTGCTCTAAACAATGAGCCGTTCCTGCTTTATTTTTATACTAGGTCATACGGGAAGTGACTTGTATTTTTTTTCCAGCCAATCAACAGATTGCAGTGTTTCAAGCTTCACCCTTTTGGCTCGACTCGGTTAGATTGGTACCCTAACGGATCCCAAAAGAGTAGCACGGGTTGGGTTGAATATTAGGGTACCTTCAACAGTTTTCACGCTTGGAAACACAAAATAATGCATCCCAACCTGCACCCGTAGGTGGAAACGGGGCTTTAAAGTTTTCTCCCAACTTGTTCAATAGCGTCTGTCCTTATTTTATCTATCCTACAGCAAAAATTGTTCATCTGACAGACGCAGATTTCAGATTGCTTTGTTTTTGTCCAGCATCGCTTCAGCAGCAGCAGGCAGTGGAAGGCTGTGAATTCAGTAAATTGCCTCCTAAAGACACTCTGGTGGATTACCAATGTGACAAGCTGTTTTTGGTAAGATGCTGCTGAAGATGTGTTGGATTCATGCTGCTGTTAGCTAGTTTTTCCCCACTATGAAACATAATGCCTTGGGTGGGTTGCAGTAAGACGTAAATGGCAATAAAAACATTTTCACTTTAATTTACTGGGTCTACTTTTTGCCTTTCTTGGCTTCTTACTCTGTTTTCAGCGGCATTGCTGCTAAACTTCAACCATATTTGGGAATGATGAGTGATTAACTAGTGATGTTATTTGGTATATATGGCAGAATGTGTCAAACGCTACATTTATATTTTATTAAAGTATTTACTACACTAATAAATTTTACATGAGCACTTTAAATTTTTTTATTATCTCGTGTACCCACTAGCGTGTCCCCACATACCCCCATTTGAGATGATGGTCAAAATTAAAGCCACATTTTTTTCAACACGTCAAAACAATAAATATAAACTGTTTACCTTCCAGAAGTGATGGGAACCTCGTGTTCATGGTGCTCCTGAAGTCTGCAGATGGGGAAATTAAAACAAGTGTTTTATTTAGACACACTACGTTGATCCAACAGCTCACCAGTTTGTATCTGCCCCTGAATAATGTTTCACACCTTGACTGTTGTTCATCTTGTGAAACAGTGCGTATGCCCCGAACACGCCCAGCAGCTCCACAACGATCACTCCCTTCATGAGTTTCTTGGCCAGAGGCTCCAAAGGTTTGGGAGACATCTGAAGACAGATTGACTTTGAGTGACAAGGACAATAACTGTCATCGGGTCATGGTCATTATCTGTACTGCTTATTCCTATTAGGGGTCACAGGGTGAGCTGGAGCTTATCCCAGCAGTGTTTCAGGTGAAAGGCAGGGTACACCCTGGACAGGTCACCAGTCCATCGCAGGGCCAACACATACAGGGACAAACAACTATTCACACACACACTCATTCCTATGGAGAATTTAGAGTCACCAATTAACCTAACATGCATGTCTTTGGATGGTGGGAGGAAGCCACGCATACACGGGGAGAACATGCAAACTGCACACAGAAAGGCCACCAGCCCCCCACAATCGATCCTCCCCCAGCCGAGGCTCGAACCAGTGACCTTCTTGCTGTGAGGGGACAATAACTGTATTGTCATTAATTCTGTAGTCCATTAGTCTCATCTCAAAGCATATAGAAAATATAAACTTAGCACAAAAAGTAAGAAAATGTGTGTTTGGTCAATTATTTCTTGGAACAGCAAAGCCTGTTTGTTTCTCTTTCAAATGTTGT
Source organism: Rhadinocentrus ornatus (assembly GCA_037177495.1). NCBI lineage: Eukaryota > Metazoa > Chordata > Actinopteri > Atheriniformes > Melanotaeniidae > Rhadinocentrus > Rhadinocentrus ornatus. The sequence continues at coordinate 5,748,216 of JBAMHW010000010.1, forward strand.
AGGTGTGGGTTGCAGCCCACTCTGCTGCTCATACCATAAATGCATTTCCTCACAAATGTGGCATTTAAAAGGGAAATAAACTGGATTTCCAGTGGTACAAGCTTTATAGCCAGGTCGCAATTTTACAAAAAAACATAATCCACCAAACCCAACTTTTTTTTCCTTTTGTTTTAGGCTGATCTGTCTTAAAAAGACAGTACACTTTTGCAGTTTATCTTAAATTTTTACTAACAAGGTATACACAACATGTAAATGAGAGGTTTTTATTTGGCACGATGTTTCTCCATCATTTAAATTTCACAGTACACCTCTGCACTGGAGCATGAACCGATAAACATGGTACGCCGCGATAGTTAAACACATGTATAACCTGGACTAACATTGTTTACCCTCCATTTTACGTCTTCTTATTTGTATTAACTTACGTTTAAATTCGTGCTTCAGCAGACAACAAAATGTCTCTTTAAACGAAAAATGAAGCTGTAAAGGTCGCCTAAATGACAAGAAACAGTTACAAGCCTCACAACTGGCTACCCCCATGTGTCGCTTCCTGATTACAGACGCGCATGCGCATTGCGCAAGCACTGTTGGTAGATTCTGGTCGTCCCTGGTATTTAATTTGATCGGCGTTTCTGGTCACCTCTGTGGGGGGAATGGCCATTTGTTACAATAAATATCCACAAACAACAGTTTTTCTCCCCCTTAGTCCAATGCCCAGGAATCTGAATTTCAGAGTTCAGATACCATTACAAAATCATCTTAGTTAATAAGAACAGTTAAACATTTTCATTGCAAAATTTTCTGTATGAAAGTTAGAATAATGTCCGATATGCCCATAAATGGAATGTCAATAAATTCATATCTAGTAAAGAGGAAAAACATATTTATATAAACCATACCCACTAATACCCACGCAAACACTCAAAATTACACTATTGTAGCATGTGTCTGGAGTTTTATTTGGTTTTAACAGCTTGCATGTATTCAAAGTGTAACATACATGAGTTAGATGTATGTCCCCTCTGCCAACTCTACAGCCACGCTGAGGGGACATACTACATCTTTCTCAACTTCAAAATATAAAAGACTGAGTTGGTATGTTAGGGTTACAATAGTATTGTCATTGTAAGAGTGCACTGTTCCCAAGACTATAATGACAATTTTACCATGAATGGTGCACTTATTGCATTTCATGGCATTTCATTAACATCTCTAAACACACAACACGTCCAACCTTGAAGCAGATGGGCTACAGTGGCAGAAGACCACAGTGGGTGCCTCCTGTCAGCTAAGAACAGGAAACTGAGGCTACAATTCACACAGACTCTCCAACACTGGACAATAGAAGATGGAAAAATGTTGCCTGGTCTGATGAGTCTCCATCTCAGCTCCACATTCAGATGCTAGGCTCAGAATCTGGTGGAAACATAATGAAAACATGGATCCATCCTGCCTTGGATCAATGCTTCAGCCTGCTGCTGGTTGTGTAATGGTATGGGGAAAGGTTTCTTGGCACACTTTAGGTTCCTTAACACCACCATGGCCTGGTTTAACCAGCACAGCCTACCTGAGTATTGTTGCTGACCATGTCCATCCCTTTATGATCACAGTCATAGTCACAGACACATTCTGATGCTACTTCCAGCAGGATAATGCGCCATGTCACAAAGCTCAGACCATCTCCACCTGCTTTCATGAACATGACAATGACTTTCTCATCATGGATATGCAGATGACAAATCTGCAGCAACTATATGATGCTACCATGTCAGCATGGAGCAAAATCTAACACCTCATTAAATCTATGCCACCATGAATAAAGACAGAAGTGGGTCCAAACCGGTATAAGCAAGTTGCTGGTGAGTGTAAGTGTATAAACATATCCACTTGCTGCAACACTAATACTACTAAGTTAAGCTTATGGTTTGAGTTCAGCCCTTCTCCTGTTTCCTTTCTTTCTATACCAGAGACCTCATCAGATTGAGCACCTCTCCTTTTGTCAATCGTCATTTCCCTTCAGCGATGAGGAACATTCTGTTGATGGACGAAATGTCAAGCACCAGTTCATCCCATTGTTCAGGATCGTCACCCTACACTATATAACACCTGCTTCTCTTCTCACATCGGCATGCTCTGATGCTGTCTTCCAGGTTTTCATAACCAACACTGCCTTTTGTTGTCCTTTATCATCTATCCCCTTTTTATGCCATCATTTTAAAGTTTTCCTCTAATATTTCCTTCACTCTGAACCATCCATGCGTGTTCCTGTTTTTCTCAGAATTACAGCATCTAAATATATCCTGCACAACAAAAGAGTCCTCAATAATAGACGTGTTGATGTCTGTGTAACCTGAATCAGCAGGTGTGTGTGTTGAGAGTGACCTCACTGTGGTGATGTCAGATGTGGGTGGAGTGACTCTGTGTTTTCTGCAGAAGGATTGGTCAATTGTGAAACCTGGCCATCTCAGATTGTATAAAAGGAAACAAGTCACCTGCTGCTGTAGATTTTTCCTTATTGACAGAGCATCAGCACTCATCCATGGCTACCGTTGTTCCTGTGAGTATTTATATGCACGTGTGTGTTTCTGGTGTTTGTGAATCTTAGACCTTACAAAGTGCCTTGCATCATTCATGCAAGGAATGAAATGCAAATTTAAAGTGTGTAGGAAGGGTTTCCATCCCTCATAAAGGAGCTTTTCTTGCTTATATGTTTCAAAAATTGAAATAGATCAAATGCTGTCATTAATCCTGGCACTGTGCGTGCATGCATAAGTGGACAACTATTTACAGTCAAATCAATGCGATCAAGGATCAGTGTTGTAAATCAATCTGCATGGCTGGATTCTCTTAATGAGATCGATTACGTTGTGGTTTCTGATGTAGAGGACAACAGAAAGGCAGCGGCCTAATTAAAAGGGAGTGAATGAGCGTGAATGACAAGGTGACCACACATGGCCTTATTCTGTCTCACTGCCTCAGCTACTGTTTTTTTATGCTCCAGTTGATTAAAAGTTTAGAAGGAAAATAACAGAAGCCTAAATTTAAATAGTTGTTACTTTTCCTCATAAAGCATCTGTGGTGAAATGATTGTGAAGTGTAAAAATGGAACAAATAAGAAAATCTTCCATCCAGTTATATCTACTACACTGCCTGGATTTAACTAAACACATAAGTAATAGCCTCCTATTGCATAATTATTGCATGGGCAATTATCTTTCAGCTGGAAACAAGTTATTTAATCCGTCCTGATGCAATAAGCAGCTTCGCATTTCTTAAACACCCGTGTGGAAAGACACATCCCGTGGTCACGGAAGAGATGTTAGTCTGTTTAAAGAGGCGTAAAACTTTGGCAGAGAAAACATCTAAGGAGATGCAGAAACTACTATAACTGGTTTAAGAACTGTCCAATGGATTATTTTAAACTGGATAGTGAGGAACAATGACATCAAATCAAAGATAAACAACAGTAGAACTCAGGGCTATGTTTAATAGTGAAAGTAAGAACATTTCCACAAAACCAATGTGAAGGGAGCAGCCATCATGTCAAGCTAAAGGCGCTCCAACAAAATATTAGTGTGTAAACTTAGAAATTGTGAAAATTGGAAAAATATATAATGATAGAAAACGATATCTATAAAATAATAATATATGTTATTACTATATAATAAACTATAAAATAATGATAAAATACAAATGAATTTGGGGAAAAAATTGTCAAGACAACAGTAAAAAGAACATTAAATAAGGTATTTGATTAAAAAATAAATAAACAAACACTTTACGTGTTGACAGAAGTTGACAGAATAGTTTTTTCATGATCTGCAGATTTCGTAACATTACTCCAAAAGGCCCAAAATCTGCTGTGCAGGTCCTCCTTCCTCATATCTGCAATTTCAACGAGGCCCATGAGCTTATTGCTTTAAATCCAGGAAAAAATTAAATGTACCCCCCTAAGAAAGGTGGTATTGGTACACTTTAGAAGGGCGGTGATATTGTTTACTGTAAAGCAAAAGCAGAAATATTTGTTGTTAAGTAGATTTTAAAAAAAAATTATGAAGTCTTTCTTGTTGACTTGATCATTTCAAATCATCAAGGCATCCTTTCAGGTCAGAAAACTGGTTGTTGAGAATAAAGGTGCTCAATGGGGATCTCAAACCTTTGTGGTTAAATAAGTATAACAAATAAAAACAACGTGGCCGGTTACTTAAGCTAAAGAATTATCAAAAGAAACTCAGGATTAATATTCAGCCATCAACATGAACCTTTGGTGTGCAGACTAAGGATGGGTCTATCAAAATTTTTCTTGGTGATAGAATACCAATACTTTTTGCCCTGTAAAGAAAATAAAACACAATAGTGCAATGTACATTAAAATCTTCATAGGACGGGTTATATTAAATATGAATAAAAAGCATGAACATATTTGAAATAAATGCTTATGATATAATAATCAATTCGTAAATTAAATAAAAATAATGAAGATAATGTGACAGAATTTATAAGGAAGGAGTAACTGGGTTTTGCATTTAATTTTCTTACATACAACCTTCAGAAGTGTGTTTTGTATAGCAAAGTAGTATCAAGGAATTGATATTTTACCTGGCAGATATTGACTCCAGAATATCAATATGTCCATCCCTATCGTAAACTCAAAATCTACACCAGCTGCATCTAACACGTTGTTTTCTCTCTCTCTCAGTTTGCATCCTGTTATGCAGACGTTTATCTGCTTAGGAGAGAATCTGGAGGTGAAAACTGCCTGTTGCTCTTCTCATATCGGGGTCCTCGTTGTGCCCCGCGGCCCCGCCTTGTTTATCATGCACCCAAGATGACCCTGCGACAAATCTGTCGTATGTTGAAAGTGATGAAGCAGGTCAGGAATCGAGAAGCTGCTGCTGCAGCTGCCAGGTGAGAGTCACCTCCACAAAGACAAAAGGTGCCATATCTCAAGGCAGTTCTGTGAAAAAGTCTCGAACCCCTCCTGATTTCTTTATATTTTGCAAGTAAACTGGTCCAGAGCTTATGGGCCAAGCTTTCTGTTGGAGTATTCTTCAGGAATAGTTCTTTAGGCTTCTTGAAGGACTTTCTAACGCTCTTCTTTGGATAATGTTAGAATTTTATTATGTTTTCTATTAAGATGATCCCACACTACTTCAGTAACATTGAGGTTCATATAACATACCATATATATGGAGCACTAGATTAATTCTAGTGAGGAAAAACTAAGACATAATTAGTTTTCAGTGAGTGCATTTAGTTAGTCACGATTTTCACATTAGAGGTGAGAATAAACTATAAAGATGCTAAAAGAGTATCTTAATATCCACCTTACCATTAGCTGACTTAGCTAGAGCTAAATGATCCAGGTAAATTCAAAGTTAGTTATCAAGGCTGCTAGATGATTTTAAAGGAACGACGGCATGAAAATGTGGACACATATAGCCTGTAACCAGTGTCATTTTGTAAAGGAAGAAATAAGAATTAAGTAAAACTGAGATACTAACAACTTACGAAGAAGAAACACACAGATCAGACCTGGACAGAGTCCAGAACCAGTATCAGCAGCCTTGGCAGCTTCCAACATGGAGCAAGTTACACAAGACATCATGATCAGACACAACAATCCAGTCTACCACCAGCACCAAACCACGTAAACCAGAACTGCAAGAGGGAGTAAACCATTGATCCCCCTACTACCACATCAAGTGTCACATACTGCACCCCAAACCAGCTTACCTTCCAAATCCTTTTTAAACTTTTTACATATATTTTCACTTGGTGATCCTGATTATTAATGCAAAGATGTTTTACTTCTCTTGTCTCTCTAATGTCACCATGTTAGTGTTAGAAAGAACACAATAATTCATTTTCTTACTATAAACTCAGCTTTCCTGATTTGTAAAGAAATATTTAAATATATTAGAAGCTGTTGCTGATTGATGGTTGTACAAATTGTTAATTATTTAATGATGGTTCATCTGCTTCAAGCAAAAGAAAATTGCATTGGCTGGTGTATTTGTTTCTTAATAAAGCTGAATGAATTATAATAAATCCTTACATTATTTTATAAATTGGTTCTTAGAAACATACAGCTCAGTGAACCTTTGAGATTCCTATCAAGTAGAATGGATGTTACTGAAGTCCTGCTTACAGGGCTCAAAACCAGTGAAACAAATTATGGGCCAGGTGATTTAATAATCCTTGGTTCTTCAAGGACAACAACTTTGATATTACAAATATACAGTTATGTGTACAGAAAACAATACGAGCCGTGTTTGTGGCGGCCTTGTCTGCTCTAAACTGGACTGCAATCACTCCGGTGCAGGAGTCTGCTGTTAATTATTCACCATGTCATGTTCCCGCCAGAACAAACACTCAATCTAACTTCCTTCTCTCATTTCTCTGCCTCTGTGTCCGGTTTCTGTCCGGATTCTTCACAGGAAGCAGGGGTCTGCATCTCCAGCACCGCCATCTCCTGGTACCAAGTCGGAGAAGAGATGCATCCCAAGCTGTCTCAGGCTAAAACGCAGTATAAAACGTGTTGGCTGACCCAGAAGACCTGGCTGACTGCAAGCAATGCCTTAATCAAGCAGAAACCAATTTATTACCCCGTTTAATCTGTCGCAATGACGTGGGAGATCATCAGTCCCAGTCTCAGCGTGACCCAGGATGTTGGGGAGCTCTTGATTTATGGTCCGTCAGAAAAGGATGACGTGAATGTGGACTGCCTCTAAAACTGTAGAAAGATTAAAAAAAATTAATAATAATAATAATAATAATAATCTAAGCTATTTATGTTTAAACTATGTATATATATATATTTAATTTGTTTCCATTTATTGTCCAAATTCATGACTAATGTCAGTCCTCCATGATGCTACATCACCATCCACCTTTTCTGTAGAGTTTATTTATTAAAGCAGCTTGTTTGTTGTGTTTTATAGGCTGTTAATGATTCTGATAAATGCATTTGTTTTTTTGCTTGTTTAAGATAAAAATGTACCATTACAAGATATGATGAAGCATCCGTGTTTAAGATATGTTATAAAAATAACCTTTTTGGTCGAAATGAAAAGTTAATTGGTGAAATGGCTGATTTGTGCAATAAAGTTTTATGAAGTCAATAATAAAACTGAGACTGTACATCAAATATTTTTGTCCGCATGACAGCTAGAGAAAACTAAACTACCTTAAAGTACCCTCTAACAAACATTTTGAACTTCTTTCAGTAGCAGCTCTATGACTGTAAGTCAGTGTGTTATAAATATTCTCCTCTGCAGATTTGCCGCTAGTTATTGTGGCAGCTATCGAGCACAACAAATGCAACAACCATTTCAGTCAGAGTAACACCAGGTAGCCTCATCAAACTAGATGTGCTATGTTTTTAAACAAATTCAAATTCACTATAAGGAGTTGCAGGCAGCTATGTTGGTCCAAATAGCAAAAAATGACAATTTAATAATAAAGAATTAAAAACAATGTACAATTACTTCTCTTATTGGCTACAAAAATCATAATATGCTTACGCTTTGCATGGTCCATGCTAAAAGAAGGTTTTGAACAAATTCCCAAGGCTCCCGAACATTTTATCCAACATTTTTCTTTGCAAAATGCAACATGTACACCTTACTAGTACCAGGTTGGACCTAATTTTCCTGCAGAATTGTCCTAATTCTTGGTATCATAAATGCAACAAGGTGTTGGAAACCTTCATCAGAGGTTTTGCTCCATAGTGACATGACAGCATCACACAGTTGCTGCAGGTTTGTCGGCTGCATCTATGATGAGAATCTCCCGTCCCACCACATCCCAAAGCTGCTCTGTTGGATTGAGATCTGGTGACTGTGGAGGCCGTTGGAGTCCAGTGAACTCATTG
>JBAMHW010000010.1:5756280-5773177 GCA_037177495.1 Rhadinocentrus ornatus
TCATGGTCATGTTCTAGAAAGCAGGTGGAGATGATCTGAGCTTTGTGACATGGTGCATCATCCTGCTGGAAGTAGCACCAGAAGATGCTACACTGTGGTCATGAAGGGATGGACATGGCCAGCAACAATACTCAGGTAGGATGTGCTGGTTAAACCAGAGCACGTTGGTGCTAAGGGACCCATAGTGGGCCAAGAAAATATCCCCTACACCATTACATCAGCAACAGCCTGAATCATTGATCCAAGTCAGGATGGATCCATGTTTTCATGATGTTTCCACCAAATTCTGAGCCTAGCATCTGAATGTGGAGCTGAGATGAAGAACAAACCTTGGTTCACTTCCACGTACACTATGGTTCAGTTTGAATAATGTAAATTCACATTTGACCTCTGGTGGTGGACAAAGAGGCAAACTCTGGTCCTTTTAAAAACTGGGGGTCTTGGTTCACTTGTAGCTGAGCCCTGATGTGTTTTCCTAACAGTGTAAAAGCACAGAGACCATCCAGTGAACCAAAGAAAGGAAGTGATGTAGAGCAACACACTGGATATCTCACTGCCGCTCCTGCTGCACATACCACACAGATTCTTAAGAAAACTGTATTAGGTTTGGACATTAAAGTAAAAACAGAAACCCCCAGACTAAATTAATTTATTGTTGCGCTGTTTTCAGTCCCAATCATTGAGCTGGATTTCCTTCTTCTTTTCCTTCTTCACCCCTGTTAAGCAGTTAATGTAACTGCATGACATTGTTCAGGAGGCTTGATCCACTGAGGTAAAGTGAAATGTAAAAACAAGACAAACCAAAGGAAGGTGTGAAATGTTTCATAATTCCCCACCCAAACGAACCGAGTCCCCTGGACTATCCTGGTGTGAATTGTAGCCTCAGTTTCCTGTTCTTAGCTGTCAGGAGGCTCCCTGTGAGGTCTTCTGCTGCTGTAGCCCATCTGCTGCAAAGTTGGACGTGTTGTGTGTGCAGACCTGGGTTGGAACCAGTGCTTATTTGACTTCCTGTTGACTTTATATCATCTCCAACCAGTCTGCCCATTTTCCTCGGACCTCTGACATTAACAAGACATTTTGGTTCAAGTTACATCTATCCCCTTTCTTCCTCATTCTGATGCTCAGTTTGAACTTCTGCAAAGTTTTGATGAATGATGATGAACATTTTCAATTTTCTATTTGATGCACTAATGTGGTGGATCTCTTAATGAGCTTGATTAGTAAAATATGAGCTATTCCTATTATTTAGAAAGTCTAATTTATTGTAATACATTGTCATACAATTAGAATATAACTTTATTGTCATTGTAACAAAAAGTTCTGCAAATTCTCCTGTATATGTTTTCTCTTGTTAAGCTTCCTTTACGTTCCTCTCGTCTAAGTTCCAAACCTGGTTATGAGTAACATTTAGCTTACAGGATGTCACAAGTTGTCCATTCAAAACAACATGTTAGTTCGGAAAAGTTCTCATTTTTTCTCATTTTTTTACATTAAAAGAAAATAAGCACCAAATACTGCAGGCATGCAGATGAATTGGACTCACACGAACTAAAGGAAAGGGAGAGAAATTAAAGAGGTTTCTGTAAGAGGATCTGCTTTACAGAGACCTACAGAAGCTTGTTTACACCTCAGAATAATTCATTTACTGACTAAACATTGTGGAAACTACAGCTCACCTTTACATTTGAACTGTAAGAGCAGAGCTAGCTGGTGTGTATGTATGTGTGTGTGGACGGAGTAGCTACTGCAGATCAGACAAGTCTGCTGCTGAATGTTTCATGTCGGATGCTGTATGTGTTTGCTTCAGGGTTTACCTGCACATGAGTGAGGAGTCAGGTTGTCGAACAGGAAACCAAAGCTCTGGTTTCTGATTGAGGGGGAAGATGATACTTCAAAGCCACACACAACAAGACCAACAGCTGATGGTGGTGACTTGTTATAACCTCAAAATGTTTCTGTTTATCATCTAGAACTGGGGTGTCAAACATGTGACCCGGGGGCCAAAACTGGCCCACCAGAGGGTCCATATGTCCACATTTGATAAATGTGAAAATGACAATAAGTGCACTTTTTTTAAAATAAAAGTAACTGCAATTATTAATTTGTTCACATGAGATTTATTTTTTTTATGTTAGATATATACAAAAAAACAATGGAATAACTTGTTATATCTGTTATGTCTTTCAGACCAGATGGTGGCTGGGAAGTGCAAAACAAAATTACATTAAATGAAACCCTTTTACATTTTCCCGATACACATCTACATCCACTGCAACACTTTTACATTGTCACAATGCGCATTTACATCATAGAAACCATGTTTACATTCACAAAGGTACAATGCTGAAACACTTTTACCAAAAGCTAAACAAGTTTAGATAAAACAAAACAAACAAAAAAAAAAAACTGTAAAAAACATGAAACACTTAAAATTCCTTCATGCAAACTTACATGTAACTGCAAACTTTTACAATCTTCTGATTACATTGCTGAAGCACTTTTACCAACAACAAAGCAACTTTACATTAATGTGAAACACTTTTACAAGTTCAGGAAGCACTATTATAAAGATATTACCCGGTGTTACACCAAAATCTGTGACCTATTAGAAATTGTGACAATAGTGTACATTTCTCTACGTGTACTTCTTAGAAGACAGTCTAAAAAACACTTCTATTAAAGTCTGAGGTGATTATAATGCAGGTACAGTAAAGTGTGACAGAGGTCATCAGAATGTGTGACTTTACTGTACCCACATTATAATGAACTAGAAATAAAAAACAAGTGTTTTCAAGGCTTTGCTTGTCCTCCAAGATGTACATGCAGAGAAATACACATCGCCCCCGGTGGTCACAGATTCTGATGGGTCACAGATTTTGATGCAACATCAGCCGGGTCATATCTTTTTAATTGTGTTTCTTGAATTTGTAAAAGTGTTTTTTGCAAGATGTAAAACTGTCAAAGATTGTAAAAGTGTTTTGCGTTATGCTTTGCTGCCTTCTTGTGCAACATTGATGCTGTCGGCGACGACGCATAGATATCATACAGTAGAAAATCAATACACCTCAATACTAGAAATACAATGTCCATGAAAGAACCAAATCTTTTAAACAGCTCTTTTAAATGAGAACTGAGTTTGCAATTGCGAGCTGTTGTTTGCGAGCAATTCTTTTATACAAATTATCCATGGTGCCTTCATGTGATGTGTGTGCCATTGTGGGAGACTTTTATCCAACACAGTCTACTCAAGTGAATGCATCTATGGGCAGAAAGTATTGTGTGGAAAAAATGAAAGTTAATTGTAGCCTGATAAGTTTTTGTTGTGCCACAAAATTCTTTGGTGAGGGAGAATTTAAAATAATAATCTTACTGTCAAAGCACGGGGATATGGAGCCACAGCTCGGAATGGTTACACTGAGTTTATATTGGTGAGTTGAGTAAGTTGGAATAATTTCAATCCAAAACTTACCTCATAATTGCAACCAGCGATTATTTCCTTCACAAACATGTTATTTCTGACTGAATTCTAAAACAAACAAACAAAAGAATAAGCACGAGCCAGTCTTTTGGCTCTTCGAAAGGAACGGCTCCTCAAGATACAGCTCCTTCAAAAAGCCATTTTACACATCTCTATTCAAGGGTTACCAAAATACCCCTCTAGATAAGACCTTGCAGAGTTTAACCGCCCACTACAGACCTGGCATGCACACCACATCGGGCCTTCCATTCTCCATTTATAAACTCTGGTAAACAAAAGAAGACCTGCAACTTAAGAGTGAAGTGCTCTGTTGGGAAAATATGGAACTATGACATGTTTAAGTTGCAGTGACAGTTGGTCACCAAGGCTTTCAGAGCATTTTTGGGACAGCCTATTATAATTAAGAACTGCAGTAGTCCAGTCTTAAAGAAACAAATGCATGAGGTAGTTTTTTCTGCAACTCTAGCCCTGGCTCTTCCTCATTTTGCCCATGTGAAAGAGAGCAGTAGCAACAACTTTTTTCTGTAGGTTGGTTTTTCCTTTTGTCGTGGGCAACATTTCTCACCTTTGAGCAAACACATGCTGATTCCCAAAGACCTCCGCTTTGTTCTGGTTCCTTTTTTTTAATTATTAGTTTATTTATCAGGGACAATGCAAAGAACCATAGAGGACATATAGAACCACTGATGTTTTGCATATAGAGTATAGCATAAAGCTAACTCACAACCCCTGTCCCTGTTCAATTACATTATGCCAAAAAGGGGGCATCTTACCTTTAACAGTAGTTTTCCAACATTATTCTCTGCTTTTTGCACCTTTCTGTTAGTATCTTTACTCGTGGAGCCCAAAATAGTTCAGTGTGCAGCTGGATTTCAGTTAAAATTTTTAAAATGATTCAGACCAGTCAGCATTACCTGGGTCATTGTTGTGACCATAGAGATTTAAAAAGCATCCAATCCCTGCATACAGTAGAAAACTGCTTTTTACTAGCTTTATCCATAATGTACAATATCCAAAATCTGTTCGCTTGCTTTAGTCCATGTCTGTTGAACAACCTTCCCAAAGACCGGAGGACAGCGGGAAACCCACCATTTTAACCTTCCTTTTATTTGAATTTATTTATTTATTTATTTGAATCTTAATATAGCTTTTTAAACACTTTTCTAGTATTTTATATTTTTTGTTGCTTTTTATGCCTTGCTTAGTTTTTTTTGTCTCCTTCATTTTATGTATTTATTTTTGTCTAATTTTAATCTATTTTAATGCATTTAAGTTTTTCTTTTAACCTAATCACTAGTTGGTTTTTTTTCTTTACAGGTAGTTCAGTTTTACACACAGAATATACATTTTTTTATTGTAATGAAGTGTGTATTAACAAAAGAAACAAAGGGTGTTGAGACATTATAAGTTATACAACATACAGAGGGGAGAAAACAAAACAAAAGAAAATTTAAAAGGGAGCAAGTAAATAAATGATAAAGAAAGAGTGAAAGAAAAAGATGCATATATGCACAGATAAAGTCCTCCATGGCAAAAATGGAAAGGCAAAAGCAAATAATGATAATAATAATAATAATAATAATAATAATAATAATAATAATAATAATAATAATAATAATAATAATAATAATGATAATAATTTTAAAGCAGTTTTAACAGATTTTCAGACAAGTTTTTTTTTTTTTTTTGTATAATCAAGGTTAATACATACGTTACTATGCATTCACTTATCAGTTAAGTGACTTCTAGCAGCCACTGGAGATGTAAGGTGATAGCAGTGCCTTTTTAAAGTTAATCCTTAATTATAAGGCTTGCATGCTTAAATATGGATTTCATGTAGATACAACCACAAATGAAGTGGAAAAAAACAACAATTTGATTTTATAGCTTCATATAAGTTTGTTGGTAAGAAACATCTCCTGTAGGCTAAACAGAGGAACTATTGGGTGGCTCATACTGATGAACTCTCTTTACATCCCTCACTGCCTCACTGGTTTCCATCTTCTCTCATTACGGATGCAAAGTGTATATGTTGGTGTACGTGACCACAGATCCTTCGGAACATCTGAGTTGCAGGTTTTAGTTTTCAGGAAGCGTTACAGTACTTTATGTATGAATCAGAAAGGAAGCTTCAACAAACAATGGAAATGTTTTTCTCCCTTTCCTCAGGTCAAATTAGACCTATGAAGACGGAAATTATGCAATGTCAGTGAAACAGACAAACATGGGTTACCAGTATCACTACACCAATGTGAAGTAAATTTTAAATTAGTTTCCTGAACAAGTGATCATTTTAAAATATTGACATTTGGCTACATATTTCTAGAACATTTTGTCCTTGTGCAAGTACAACTACTAATGTTATGTAAGGCTGTTAACCTGATGTTAGCATGAAGCTATGTAGAAGTGCTAATTTAGTTATACTGTAGCGCAAGATTAGTTTTAAGTTAAAGTGGGGAAAACTATTCTATATTTAGTTTAGTGTGTGTATTTAGGAACTACACATCAACTCAATGCCACCCAATCTGGAGGTTCGGGAGGATTCCCAGTGTGCCACATTGATCTTGGGCCGGTGTACCGGTGAAACAAATAAATAAATAAATGAATAAGTGGGTAAGTAAAAACAGGCCTACGATTTGATCTAAGTATCAGAGAAGACTAAATAATAGTGATCTGCGGATCAATACTGAAATATCTATTCCTCCCATACCAACATTTATCTAACTAAACTTCATAATTTAAACTCTATAGAAAATAGATGGATGGATGAATCAGAAAGCTGTCCAGCTTGCATGTTGTAAGAGAGTAGAATAAGTTCACAGTAAGACAGGAAGTGCAACACAAAACATGACTCATGTGTTTTCTAGTGTATCCTAGCAAATGGCTTATTGCATAACAATCATATATACTAAACCTTTCAGTACCACTTTAACATTGTAACAGTGTTGGAAAAAATTAACATCATGAACCACATGGTCCTCAGTTTCAGACCCAGCAGCAGCAATAGCAAGTTCATCATCACGTTCCAGATGAAGCTAAAGTTATTCAGTTTACAATCAATCATCTGCAGCTGGTTCAAACAAAATTATCTCAGTAACACTGACTTTAACTTTTATTCTATTGCATGTTGTGTTATAAACAGGTTAAGATAATCCTGTATCTATCTAGCTTATATGAGGTTGGTCCTCCTTGTAGCAGAGAGTAAAGCTTGTTACATACTTCGCGAGAACTTTGTTCTTGGCCACAGGAACAAGAAAAATGTTTGCATTGGTCCGTTCATTTTTATTCTCCACAAGAAGCATCATCCAAGACGGTCGGGGATTACTGTACGGGGGTGCCGTGTTTTTATGTGCAATGAACACCTGACCTGGTGATTTCTTATTTAACGAGAAACTTCGTCCATGTCAGGAGGGTCCGTGTCCTTATTTTCCACGCGTTGTATTAATTTTCATACATTCTCACCACCTCAATCAGCTGTTAAGACCTCAAACAACAAGCCGGATGTCAACAGAGCTTGAGAAATTATTACTGTGAAATTCTGTTTTTTGTCTTGGTGTCACTTCCTTTGTGTAGTTGAGTTGTATCCGGTTTTATTTTGAAGTTTCTGTTGGTCCTTTTAATAAACTATTTGTAAACCTTTTTTAAAATGTGTTTTGTTACTACCAAGGGCTATATGTTATGAAAAAACCTGCACAAAATGAGACCACATGTTTCTGTCTTGCTGCGTGTATGCGGCAAATTTTGGTTGGTTCCATCAAATCTCACTCCAAGGATTATTGAAAAATTGGCAGCCCCGTCAGTATCCATGTTCCTTAGCTCTGACTAAGCTACCGCTACATAATCCAGTTTAATTTGAACAAAAGGCTAGCAAGGCTGCTAGTTAACTTTAAAGTAGGCAACAAGATGAAAATATGGACAAATATAGCCTGTAACTAGTATTATTTTGTAAAGGAACATAAGAATGAGGAGAAAGGGAGATATTTCTGACCTTTTACTGGAAATTGGAGTAAGGACACAGGCTGAGACACAGCCTCTGTAACCTTGAAGAGCTTTCATCTTGGAGCTAGTCATGTAAGTCATTAAGGTCAGACAAAAGGATCCAGTCTGCCACCACTATCATCAAACAGTAAAACAGAACTTTTAGGTAGATAAACCATTAATCCCCCTACTACCACATCAAGCGCTACATACCGCACCCCAAAACAATTGACTTACCTTTCTAAGGACCTTTTCAACTTGTTGCAAATATTTCCACTTGATCTAAAATATTAACATGATGTTTCTCTAATGTGACCATGTGTGAGAGGAACACAATAATTTCCTTTTTTTAGTATACGTTTCTTAGTATATGGCCCTCCAGATAAAAGGTTTTGCCCTCCCTCTGGGTAAAAGTTGAGCTCCATCAGGATGCTACTTTTATACCCAATGGTGACACCCTTAAAATCACCAGTTAATCTGCTGGTTGTAGAAGTTTTTTTTTTACTGTATATTCTATACTTTTCCTTCAGTCCTTCTTAGTCCTCCTGTTGAGAAAAGGTTTCTTCACTTTGTTATTGATAGCCTCTTCCGACTCCCCGCTCAAACCACTTGTCTTGTCTGTCCACGATTTTAACATTGTGGTCCTGATAGATGAATATTTATCATTAAGATGCAGGAAAAAACAGCTGAATTCTGGCCAGATGATTTGTCTTTCCTGTGCTGAGTCACCCATCTATTGAGTGGGTTGCTTGGTTTTCCCATCACAGAGTTCGTTGCAATCCTTGTTATACTGAACTGCACCCACGTGGTTGCTTTTTTAAGAGTATTGAGTTCAATTAAGATGGACTAGTTTCTGTATTATGGCATGGTTTTGTTTGAAGAAAAAAAAACAAAAAAAACAGGTATTTGGTGTCTGTTTAAAAATTCCTAATTTTCTTAGATGTCCTAGCCATGTAAAGGATTACCACGTTGTCCCTCGTCTTGTTTTTTCATTATTTATATATTTATTTTCTCCCCGTGTCAACAGCAATCCTGGGGTTGTGTTGCAGTTGTAACAAAAGTCTAGTGCGGGTAGCCACAATCCTTAAGTGCCACCTACAGGTGTTTTCTAGAGAAACACCCGAAGGTGGCCCCTTTCAGGTTTCTTTTCTACAGCCAACTCATCAGGTCAGAACTTTCTACATCTAAATGATAAAGAACAGCATTTGAAAGCTTTTCAAGAAACCTAACTAAGTCCAGCTTACTTGACTCAACTTAGATTGGATCTCGCTGCTTGTCAAGTTCTGTATAATGACCCATTAATTTGAGTCAGGCATGTTGAAGCAGGGAAACATCTAAAACCTACAGGACAGTGGCCCTTGAGGACCAAAGTTTGACATTCCTTTGGTGGATGTTCATTTAATACCCAATTGTGACACCCTTACCTGTCAATAGTAATTCTGCTAGTATCTGGAGAATGCTATGATTGTATATTCCTTAAACCTTCTTTTTCTTTGACAAATTCTAGTGTGTTGCTGTACAAAACTGCTTTTTATAATAAAGTTAAAGAAAGACACTAAAAGTAATTATTTTGTTTTTGTATCTGTTAAAAAATATTCAAACTAATCAACAAATTGCCGGTTTACGTTTTTATTGCATTTTAAAAATCTTCCAACTTTTCTGAAAAAGACGTTTTTATAACATTAATACCTTTAAATATAATACTTAATAACTTTTAGATGAACATTGTACCTAAATCTACATTTTCTTCAGGTATATTTAAACTTTTATCCTTTAAGCATGTTTGTTTTGCTGTAAAATATACTCAATGCTAAATCATCCAAAATATAAAGGCAAAATAAAACCTGAATAATATGTAATAAATCCACTTACAACACAGGCGCTTCATCTAAATAAAAATTATTTATTTGTCATTATAATTATAATCATTCTATCTAGAGAGTCCACCATGCCACTTTCAGATTTGGAGTAGTGCTAAGACACCTGTCATCTGCTTGAGAGGAGGATGAGGAGGGAAAAGGGGTTGGTGGATAGACGGATGGTCAATCAGACCTGAATTGGAAAGTTAGGGGTTGGGACTCATACAAGTTCACACTCCAGCTCATTCTCCATGCTGATGCAATCATAGAAGGCAATATAAAGGAGGAGGGACGTAGTTGTCTTTAAGAAGAGTTTGCCTCTGGTGACATAAATGAGGCCGAGTTCAGGGGGTGGCGAAAAAATGGGGGAAGGGTGTTAGAGACCAGCCGAGAGGGACAATCGGGGAGAAGCGTCAAGCTCACTGGTCAGGCCAGGTCGGACAGGAAACCAGAACAAGCCAATCACAGACTGATACAGAGGAGGAGGGTGTTTGTGTACGTGTCTGCATCTGTTTGTGTTTGTAGAAGTGTGCTTGCACTGATGTGTGTATCCATTTGCACATATCTGAAAGTGTGTAACTGGTCAGAGTTACTTTGATCCATTGTCACTGTACACTTGTCAAAGTTACTGTCACAACCGGGTACAAAGTTGAGGTAACAAACGTCCTTCTTCCTTCACTTCTGTAAAAAGAGAGAAAAGAAGAACAGGTGTAAAAAAGAAAACAGCAACCGCCTGTATTTAAGTATCTTAAAGCTTTCATGCTGAAATTGATGTCTGTTGCACCGATTTTGTCTCCATGTAAGTGAGAGTTCCTCATTGCAAGAGGCAGATGAAGAAAATTTGTTTTTGGATTTGCTCTGTGTCCCAGAGGTAATTTTTTTTTTTACTGTAGAAAGGATGTCAGGAAGTAAAGTTATGGTTGCATTTGTTTGAACTGATCCCTGATGGATTGACAGCACCTCAAGCCATCACCTTTCATCGCGCTGTAGTGTTGCCACTGGAAACCATGTTGTTGTCAGAGTTTGACAGAGTCTGTTCCTTTACTACGGGGTCTGAAGGAGAGAACAGCAAAAAATATTCTAATATTTTAGGAGGGCAAGAACAAGCAAATGTTTTAACTTCTGGTGTGCTGCTTACAGAAGTAGGGATGTTCCATGGCTTCTGTGGCCGTCAGTCTCTGTTGGTGGTCGTAGCGTAGCAGCTTGTCCAGCAGGTCCAAGGCTTCAGGACTTACTAAGTGCTGGTTCTCTGTTTGCACAAACTGTTCCCAGCGCTTCCTGCTCTGCCTGCAGAGATAAACAATAGTTTCATATCACAAAGGGGTTGTCTGCTGAAGACTGACTGCAGGAACCATCAAAGCCGTGGATATACAGTCTCAGAAAGAAGAGGTCCAACCGTTGTTATGGTGCTATTTAAAAAGACTGGAGTAAACTCCTGTCTCCTGGGTAGGGGCTTTAATGCATGTCCTATGAGGAATTGTTTATTTGGAAAGCATATATTGTGTAAGCTATGAGGAAAAGTTAGCAGAAGCTAGGAGGAAAAGGGTATAAGCAAGGCCAAACTGGAAGCCCAGGCTCTTGAGAGCCAGACATGGGGTGGAATTAGGCAGGGACGGTAGGGACATGTCCTTACAAATATGCAGCAACTCCTGAGTTGTCCCTATCAATTTCCATTGAGACACAAGTACTCTCCATCGGCAACATTGCTGTTTTAAGTCCTGGCTTATAACTTATTTCAGATATTACTGGCTCTGCTCTTTTATTCTGGTTAGTCAGAGCTTCAGGAGCAACAAAAACAAGGGAGGGCATTAGGAGTTATTTTAGAGCAAGTCAATGTTAGAGTTCTGGTCACAAAGAAATTGTTATTGAGTCATTAATAATGGGGATAATGATGGTATTTTCCTTAGCATGCATCAGTGTTTTACTTTGGCAGGTGACAGAATCGAAGCTGCCAGGACGTTCAGAGAGAGGAGGAGATGCTGAGGCAGGTAGAGACGCTGAGACAAGTGAGATTTAGTACTCAGAGTTAGTGGCTTGGCCTGCACAATTAATTAGAATTTAATCAAAGTCTAATGTGGCATACTAAAGAGTTTACCTGATCTTCACATAATATTGTACAGACTAAATACAACTTTATTTGGTTCAGATCCCTGAAAAAAAGAGCAGAGTCATTTTACCGGTTTTATATTAAAATCATTTCATCTAACATCACAAGTTTTATGCAGTTACAAGTTAAAAGTGACCAGATGCAGATTTTCTTTATAAAAATGATCACAAATCTAGGGATGATGGTATTTTCTGTGTAGTGTTTGCAATTCCATCTGTTAATGGTCATATTTCCCTTTAAGGTTTCATTAAATTGATGAATTTAACTTGTGGATTTCCTGAACTGTGCGATTAAAGTACATGTGATGTTGCTGACTTTCTGTCTGGACAATATTGATGTGAAACAAATGTGCCAAGAGAAGTCTTGAACTCATAAAAACACAGAAATCATTAAGTGAAATAATCCAGTATTCAGTTTAGCCAAAAACCAAAAATAACCTTAATGTTACTCCATGAATAGAATATTCTGCATTATAAACCTCTGCTTGTTCAGATGGCCATACAAATCACACATAAATCATCCTCTGGAAATGTCAGCGCCTGTGTGAAAACGGCTCAACTGTGACACCATAAAAAAGAGAGAGGAATGTTTTCATGTTGAATGTTTGATAGGAAGTTAGTGTAACACTGAAACTAGAGCAGGAAATAACTACAGTAGGAGGGAAGATTCAGCACCAATGCTTTGGCTTCTGTCCGACCCCCATTCTACACAAGTCAGAGTGGACTTACTGTCCAAGCAGGTCTTTGAAACGGGGGTCCAGTTCGATGTGATATTTCCGCAAGTAACCGAAGAGCTCGTCTGTCCCAAGGACTTTGGCAATTCGCACAAGCTGGGAAAAAACAAACAAACAGGGCCTCAGTGGATTTGGGATTTCATGACATTATTTGATATGTAAATGCTACGATTAATTAATCATAAAGATTCCTAAATACAAACACTTTCCACGCCTCATTGTGTTTGAAACACATCAGCAGATCCAGCAAAACTCTAAACAAAACCAGTTACTGGTACTGTACCAGTACTGGTTTGCTGTTTTGTTTTGGTCCCGTTGGGGTTGCAGAAGAAGTGTGTTTGAGTAGGAAAGCACGGCAGCAGAAGAGTTTAAGATTAAGTCATCCGAGCTGGACTTTTTTGGTTAGAGTAAATCAAAAGGAGGACGGTTTACCAGCCTGTAAACGGCGACATAAAAACATCGCAGTAAAAGGAGGAAAAATATAGAACAGAAGGAATGTTCAAAGACATCTTTATAATGTATTTTCCAGGAAGACGTCTCCCAAATCCATGTGGAGGTCCTGTAGCCTTTTCCATCCATTTTTTAAATCCAGAGTTAATATGTAGGATTTATTTATTGTTTAAAGAGCAGAGGGGATTAAATTAGAACCGTTTAATTTTATTGTGTTTGCTTTTGAATATATCTATAAATAAAACTTAAAGGAAAACTCAAATAATTTTTACATTTAGCAGCAAAGATACATTGAAATTACTTTAAATGCCAGGCATGTATGTACACAGGTACTGTCTTCCTCTATGTGCCTTTTAAGGCGTTACTTATCCCAAACGATGCTCTAGCACAGGGACCACCAAGTCCAGACCTCTTGGGGCACTGGGTCCTGTTGGGGAACCACTTTACTTGAACCAGGTGTGCTGCAGCAGGAAAAGATGTAAAACCTGCAGGACACTGGCCCAAGACGTCCACAGTCTGTGACCCCTGCTCCAGCTCAAACAAAGTCAGTCCTGCAGTTTTAGAGCTCAGAGGGTTCTTTCTTCACACGTATAGTTGTTAGTCCATCCGTAGACCCGGTAGTAGACATAGTGGCACAAACATAGCAGCTGCCACGTATGTGGACCCACAACAAGAATGTAAATAACTCATTCTAAGAGAATAAAAACATAAGTATTTCAGTAAAGTGATCAGATAACAGGACTTTTGACATGATATATTACATTTTTTTGGTCATTGACCTTTAAAGACTTAGTGTTTTACACATTTATAATGAGAAATTAAATGTTAACCAAAATAAACATTAAATTGTGATTTTTTTCCCTGAGGGGAAACTGTGAAGCAGCAACATCCTTCATCTATTGTTGCCCCTAATATTAAAGAGCAAGACCTCAGATAAAGATCTAAGATCCAAATCCAGCTTTTCTCAATGATCGTTATACGCATCTACACGGAATCACTGTTCAATAACCTTTATTTATCTGCCTTGTTTGATGCACACCAGCTGCACGTGTGCCACAGGTACCTGGTCGTAGTTGTCTTGTCCATGGAAGAAGGGTTCTTTCTGAAAGATCATACTGGCCAGCATACAGCCCAAACTCCACATGTCCAGACTGTAATCGTACATCTGCAACACAAAGTCATCAAACAGCGCTGCCGATGATGAGAACAGAGACGCTATAATTATCTACACGTCACAACAGCAGAATGAGCTGACTGGTTTCAGGTGTTTTACCTGGTAGTCCACCAGCAGCTCAGGCCCTTTGAAGTACCGTGAGGCCACTCTGACGTTGTACTCCTGGGATGGGTGGTAGAACTCTGCTAGACCCCAGTCAATAAGGCGTAGCTATGAAAAAACACAAGAATATCTTCTTTCAGCTTCAAACCTAATTTAATTTCTTTTTACTGGGATATCTGGAGGATGTTGAGGGCTAAAGTGGATTATTTCACAATTGTGTTGCTGCCCCCTGCTGGACACAACAGTTTTTTGTTTTTTTTGTGCTTTTCTTTCAGACCCTTGTTTTTCCTGCTCTCCTCTGTCCAGAAATCTCTGCCCCGTCATCTTTTCTGATTTTCTTTGACAGTTTTCACATCTAAGTTAGACTTTTTCCCAGATGAGGAGAAACACAATAAGATAACTAATATTAAAAGGGCTGGCTCAGCTTAACTTTTACTTACTGTTCATATTTTGTGCCTTTATATTATGGTCAAAGCCAAATTTGACCCAGACCAAGAATTCCCTCATAGTAGGTGTCTACATCAAACTTTAATCTGTAGATCTATTCAGAATGTCTAAATAGCTTTTATTAAATTAATAGATTCATGATTAATCCTTAGTAAATGTTTTACAGAGCAGGGAGGGTTTATTTTCTAGGTTTTATGAGAGATATTTTTTAAAGAAGTATATAATACTACACAGTATCGAGTGTAGTAAAACATGAAAACAAAAGCCACAACTACAAATATATTTTACTCACTTTGAAAATGGTATAAACTTTCTGGAATTGTTAAAATATAAACATGTTTTGCCACTGCAATCATTGAACACTGTCTTTATAATAAGAAATTGTAAGCATTTTTTTCTTTTTTCTTGGCTCTAGTGGCCATTATTATATAGTAAGTGGACAGAAAAGGGAATCAGAGTGAGGGTTACACATGCAGCAAAAGGCCTCCTTGTGTTGCAGGAACTGGCTGTTCAAGCCTAAGACCACCACTAAATTATCAATTTTAATTCAACGTTTATCACCTAGAAGACAAAACAAATCATAAAATGCTTATTATAAAGTAGCCTCTGCAGGTTTGCGGGTTTTAAACACCAGAAGTTACATCTTCTTCTCTTTGGTCAGCTTGTGTTGACTTCTTGTGTAAAGACCAACGGACAGTACTGTTTCTTTCACATAAGCATCCGCTTTGCTGCCTGCTCCTCCTCATCACTCATCTTCTTCAGAGGGGCTGTAATTAGAGTTTTCTTTCATTTTGCTCTTCTACTCTGACACTTTCTCCTCCAAATCGCTATCAACCTCCTCATCTCGGAAGATTAGACGAAGGGTTTGTTGCAAATTATGTGTTGTTTCCATGACACTTTATAGTGTTATGAATCCCCCCTACCATAGGCTCCGGGGCCCGAGCACCCACGTGGGATTGCTGGTAAAGTCTGCCTGACCAAGCATAGATTCGTATTCTCAGAAAAGTAATGTCAAATTTACCACTCAGGTGACGTTCACTAGCTGATGCTAATTTTGACAAATGAACATTTAAGTTTAAAAAATGGACAAATTTGTGAATCACAAGCCAGGTGTGCCGAGACCGAGAAAAATACCCCGCCAGCTGAACGATGGGGGCGGATCGCCACACAGCTTCCAAACACCAGATGAACTTTACCGCTGCAAGGACAAATACCTTTCTCATTAAAAACTAGCAGAACTGCTGAGTGAAAAAAACAAACAACAAACAAAGACAAACCTGCTGTTTCAGTAGTTGGTTACCATGTGAGCTTTATGTGTCGATAGTTAATGGGTTATTTTGTGTTGGCTTGTATGAAATTTTCCCTCTTAGGAGGCAGTTCTGTTTCACTCGTCAAAGCAGGAGCATTTAAGTGTTGTTTGTCGCAGTTGCGAAGAGTTCTGATGGTGGTTATTTAATTGATGAACCTTTTTAAAATGTCGTGTGTAATTTGTTGGTGGGTAGTTTTGCAAAATAATAAACCACAAAACATATGCAATATTACTTCGATGAAGGTCTGTCTTGTTGTTTTGTACACACTCAGCACCCACCGGCAGAAATGTAAATCGGCACCTATGCCCCCCACCATCATCCTCCTAATCCAAATTGATTCTAAATTGTCATTTTTTTATGACATCGTAGGTGCAGATGTTTGCGGCACCATTTGACCTCTGCATGACTTCTGCTCCCTTGGTGCAGCATATATGATCACTCCTATGCCGTTTCAATATTTTCCTATTTTCAGATAACCGCCATGCCTCTTGTCTCTGTGTGCACACAGACAGTTCTTATAGGAGGATCATCTTCCTTTATGTGACCCATACTGGCACATCTAAAATCCATCTATATACATATGGGACAAATGTCCAAAACTGTTGAGGCTCCATTTTGGGTCCCTTATTGTTCTGCATCTATATACTCCCACTAGCCCAGATCATGAAAACAAACCAAATATCTGATCATAATTATGCTGACGACACATGGCTCTATACTACTGTCTCACCAGGGGACTCAGGTTGCAAACAAAGCTTAAATTTGTGTCTCGGCCAAATCAGTATGTGCATATGTGAGAATTTATTTCAGGTAATGAAAGATAAAACTGAAATCATAGTATTTTGAACCACAGAAGAAAGTCCAACGGATCATGCCAGAAATCTTAGTTAAATTGTACCAGTCATATTAAAGCAGGACCCTACCAGCCTTTTACCACCTAAAGAATATATATAGAATAAGGGACTGATGGCTCTGTTTTCAGTAGTCTTGACTACTGTAATGGAGTTTTTAGAGGTCTTAAAAAAATCACTTCTGTCCAGACACCTGACAGCGTTTCTCCTCACAAAGTTTAGCTACATTTGGCCCGATAGAGGTCACAGTTGAAACCCTGAGCACAGCTTCATGATGGTTATCACTCAGCCTGGACCTGTACTTGCATTTATTAAAGTTCATAGTGGAGAAAAGTTTCTCACAGAGAAATGTGCTTCCAGGAAGGCACATCACACGACTAAACACTTGACCATTCTGGGAAGGACAAA
>JBAMHW010000010.1:5779649-5803838 GCA_037177495.1 Rhadinocentrus ornatus
GCTGATCAAACTCCTGCAGCAGGTTATTGATAGCAGACACGTAGTCCACTCAGCAAAATGCTGCGCCCTCCTCCACACAGACATGAAATGTTCATATTTCAGACATTTGCTGCACAGTGCCTGTGTGTGTATGATACAGCACAAAACAACCGCTGGATCTTTACTTTCCTCCTCCAAATTCCTTTGTACTAGCTTTTCCACCCCCTTTTCTTTTTTACCGGTCATGCATGGGGCTCCATCAGCGGTGATGCGACCGGTCTGTTCCACGGCAAACCCGCGCTCTCCTGCAGAAATATACAGCTGCAGAAATATATCCATGGCTGTGGTACGCCCACGCATCCGACACGCACTCAGTAACTCCTCTATTACTTCCCACTGCTTATTGATACACCTTTAAAAAATTATTAGCTGAGCACTGTTATGTCTGTCCTCGTGTTTTGTCACCTAACTGTTCATAAATACCACATGATAAGTTGCTAATGCGCTCCACCGCCATGTTTGCAGATAGAGATTATTGAACTAGTTTCTCTTCTCTGGACACGAGATATCAGTAACTTGTAGCATGCGATTTTTTTTTAGAAACTGTCCTTCAGCAAACGGCTTTCCTGCTTTGGTGATTAACTCACTAACCATGTAATTTCAACAGCAGCATCAGTATCCTTCTTGGCCTCGTGGAAAAGACTTTGCTGAGAAGTTAATACTCGGTGTGTTGCTCTTTTATTCCTCTCGTCTCCCGCGGATTTCTCATACTGCTCCCCATGTTAAGTCGAGTAATGGCGTTTGAGATTGTATTCCTTTAAAAATGCATCCTTTTTCTTGGATATCAGGCATGCTGGACTTTCATTGAACTCCACAAAAAATACTGTGATGTTCATTGCTGTTGAAATATTCCCTGGTCACTGTCCAGCTTTCTTTTCTGCTTGGGAAAAGACATGTTTGTTGTCTGCTGCAAAACAAACTGCTAAGCAAAGATACCTGTGCACCTTTTAGAAAACAAAGGCTCAGCGTAGTAGTGTCCGGTTGGCTGGATAGAGGGGGAGGGGAGGCCAAAAGTGGCCCAGGGGCCGGGTGTTTGACACCCCTGCCTAACCCCTAATTTTCTTTCTGTTTATCCTGAACATGCTGCAGAACTGACAATAAAGCTGACTTTGATTTAACTTTATGTTAATGTCTTCAGTGGTACAGGAGCAGCAAATACCGCAGTTATCACAGGCCTAGAGCTCTCTCTCGCGGCTGTAGACGGTAATGTTTACTTCTTGGTTCATGCCAGTCGGTATGAATTAACATTTAAAAACATGTTAAATTATATATAAGTCGCAGTGGACTAAGTCACAGGACTAGTAAAACTATGAAAAGTGTGACATAGTTACCGTAAATACCTTTAGAAAGCTGGAGAACTGCTGCTCTAAAGGCTGCAAGCTAGTCTGGCTGCTTGGACACAAAATATATAGTAATGAGGGGTGGATCAAGACTCTTGCATAGAATTTTAAATAGTCATTTTGCCTTTGAACATTTTTTGTCCCACTCCTGACAATGGCTCATTCGTCAGTAGTGAAAGTAGTGATTTCTACATCCATGCACTGACGAAAACAGTTCTGTATCATATTGCACTGCATTAAAACTGAAGGTCCTAAATGTCATCCAACAGAACTGTAAAAGACAAAGACAGGACCAAGAGGAAAACACAATGTGCAACATGTTGACTCATCGATGACAGTACCCTCTGAATGATGGGCTTTGGGACAGCTGGAACAACTCAAGAGAAACAAAAACCCCAAACTTTGCATTGTAAGTTTATAAATTTAAATTTGCAGGTCTTTAAACCTTTAAAGAAAACACATTTTAAGGTTTTGAGACCTACACATGCTCAGACTAATGAGAATAAGGACTTTCATAACATGAGGAAGATTTTAATTGCTCATTTATTTAGATAAATAGATTTAGATTTATTTCGCAATGCGATTCAATGTTATTTTGAGAAGCTCACTCCTAACACAGTCACACCGGGGCTGTGTGTGGATAAAAGCCTACGCTAATGCAATAACAGCTCCTTTTCAAAATAGCAAAATACATAACAAAAGCCAGAGAGAAAATAAGCAGTGAGAGACAGAAAGCAGGAGCCGGGGGGAGCAGGGTGAGAGATAATGTTCTGAGTGTGGGTGTGTGAGATGAAAAAAAAGATGACTATATAAAGCACCACCTACCTTTCTTAGCTGATGGTCGATCATCACATTGTGAGGTTTGACGTCACGGTGCATGATTCCCATACTGTGACAGTAGTCCAGAGCCTGACACACACACACACACACATCAAGGGAGACAAAGATATAAATCAAGCTGGTGAATGATAAACACTAACACAACAGTAATGTTGATGGAAACACGTCTCACCTTCAGCAGCTCGTACATATAGAAACGGATGTCATAATCTGTTAACTTCTGGTACAACTCCTGCAGAGACCAAACAAACCTGCATCAGGATTTATGTTTCCTATAATTTCCTACATCTTATGGTGTGAAACTCTACGACAAAGTGAAGGAATAAAGAGAAGGGCACTGACGGATGCTGCGGCATGCAGGCAGAAAAGAGGTCACTGTACCTTGAAGTCTGTGTTATTGATGCATTCAAAGACGAGTGCTGGAGTTCTGGACTGCACAGACAGAAAAGTAAGAAAGCACGTGGCTTGTTACAGATTCAGAGATCCCTGTACAAGGGGCAGCATGAGATGCATGCAGTACAGAAGATCTTTGCACACACTGGAAAGCAGCAATCCCAACAGCATCCCAAAATTACAGGGAGCAACTCAGCTAAACGACTCTACCAAGCATTGGCCTCCAAAGCAATTATATGGGAATATAACAACATGAGAACAGCACTGTCTACTTTAGAGCCTCTGCTAATTTCTCTACTTCGAGCAAACCACAAACAAGGAGTCATGTGAACGCAGTGACTGCTGATTACAAAGATGTCCGTCTCATCACTGTAGGACAAAGCAGCCCAAGAGTAGCCAAAAATAACAAAAATGTATCTTATTTTGCTATTTTACAAACCTAATAGTTTTATTTCAGCTCTAAAACATCTGTAACACTGCTCAGGTTCACTTTTTTACCTTCTATTGTAGTGCAGTTCCTCATCACATATTACTTTACTCATTCCTAGATGAATTGGGCTGCTATCCTCTGGTTTTCTTTTAGGAGATAACCATTTACATTTTCTACTGTTTTCAGGTGAATTTACTCTGACAGTACTACATATCTTGATTCTGACACTTTTATAGTAATCTCACATTTCTTAGCTTTTATTGAGACCAACATTGTGTACACAGCCCTTGTAGCTGTTTAGATATACTTCATTTATTTTGGTACGCCATTTTTTAACAGGAAGCAGAAAAGAATTTTGATGAACAATGAAGATCTATTCTATTCTATTCTATTCAAAATGGGCCTTGTCAAGAAGAAGTTAACCTTTGACTTCACTGAATCCTGACTGGACTTGCAGTAAAACCTTCTCGACACACAGGCAAGTACATTTCTGCAGCTTCATTTCAGCCAAACTGTCAAAAGGCTGTAACTGTGATGAGTTTTCTGACCCCCTGTTGTTCATAGGAACAAACACACACAAAGGGACCCTGCAGGGTTTCCACGACAACACTGAAGCACACCCTGGCTGAGTCAGAGCGCTTCCACAGCCTAAAAATATTCTTCCTTCCTGGTTTGTTGGTGTTGATCAGAGCTGAGAGGTTTTTATGGAGGGACATCTGCTGTGGTTCCTTTACAGAAGAAAAAGATTTTTAAACATTTGAGAAGCAGCAGGAACCCAAAGCCTGCGACCCAAAATAACAGCCAAACTGGAACCGCATCAAATCAGAACTTCTAAAAACCAGTGTAAAAAAAACAACTGTTATATATTCAACAGCACAAATCCAGCCTAACATTGGTGACTTCCTAAACCAGCAATGACCTCATCTTGTAGTTCAAACAAATGATTTGTAGTTCAGCTACATGGGGGGGGGGACGTCAGCGGCAGTTCTTTGAGGACCAGAACTGCATGGAACGTGTTTTATGAAAAGACCGTCTGCACGAAGAACAAAAAGGTATAAAACTGGCTTGAGCTAAAACATTGTTCAGTCATCAAAAACGCCATCACTGACTTCCTGTGTGCAGCTAAATTACAAATAAATTCTTTTAACTACAAGTTGAGTCATCGCAGCATCACTTCCGGTATTTACAGCACTCCCTCCCGATAAGGGCGGTCTTTTGCTCATCTGTTGGTATATTTGAGTGGAACTTGTAGAAGAGTTTAATACTTTGTAAACTAGTTTCCTTAAAGGAAGATTAGATTTCAAATTTTCTAATATGTTTTATGAAATATAAAAGTGTTATTAAAATGTAAATGTGTTTTCTAAATGTAATTTTGTTTACAAATTTCTTTATGTGTTTTTTTTTTTTTTTTTTGCTTTTTCTTAATGTAAATGTGTTTTGCACTTCTCAGCCACCGTACAGGTGGCTCATATTTAGAAGAAAGAGAGCAGCAGCTCCCCTATAGGGGTCCCTCCTCATCTTATGGAGGAAAGCTCATGAAAGTTTAACCCAAATTACTACAGATGCCACAATAATCCATCGTTGCATCTCACAATTTAAGGCCAGATCCCAGGATTCTTCAAAAATCCTTCGCTTGGAAAAGTCACTCTCCCCAACAACTTTCCAGCATCAACGTTTAAAATTTAGTCATCAAACCAAACAAATATATGTATATATATTAAAATGAATAAAGAAAAGAGCGTTAGCATGCCTACCACTGGGTCTTTGACTGTGTCCACGAGTCGGATTATGTTTGTTCCTCCTCGTAGGTTCTCCAGAATCTTGATCTCGCGCTTGATCTTCTTCTTCTTGACCGGCTGATTAATCCAAAAGAAAACAAACACCACAAGCACAGATTTAACAACAGTTTCAGATTAGAGCAGGGGAAATAAACATTAGGATGCAAAGCAGGGAGGCTTGCCAACATGCTGCTTCTTCCCTCTCATGATCCTGAATCTGCTGATTCTGCTCCCCCCACCCCACTGCTGCACTCCTCAGCATCCCTCTGCTTCAGCCTGACTGAGTTGGAGGTTTACATTTAAATGAAAGACAACAGATCCTCATCCGTCAGACGGGACACCTCCTTTCATTTTTAGGCTGGGTTGGAACCTCTGCAGCTGAACAGATGCTGGTGCCGCAGGAAAGTTGTGTCAGAAGTTAGTTTTCCCTGCAGACGGCAAAACAGGATTCCTTGCAGATGATGTGCATTTTCAAACCTTTTATTAAAGCAGCTGGATGAAAAAAAGGAGTCTCTGAAATCCATGAAAAGTTTCAGCTTCCTCCTTCTGCTGCAGGCTTGCGTCATTTTTATTCATTGGGTTTGTTTTTCTGTGAAGTTCGACTGGTTTTCTTCCCACATTCTTTCATTTTTCTCATTTCCACATCATGAGATGGACTGTTACCTGGCAACAGAAGCTGACTCATTATCTTTTTTTTCCCCATCTGAAAGTAGCAAATCACCGAGATCCGGACAACCTCAACACTGATTCTCCAAAATTTCAGGAATACCGGCACAAGATTCAGGACCGCCACTAAAATCAGACTGAATGCAATTTCCACATTTTTTAAGTCTTATCTGCATTTCTGAAGATGTGAGGCTTAAAGGAAACTAAAATAAATCTAAACTGATAAATCCTTGCAAAGTGACAAATACTCTAATATTAAACCTTGTCCTAATTTACAACCTCTTCTGGTCAGACGTTAGTGGCTGCAGAGTCACAGACGGGCCTTGGGAGCATCCTTCCCGCTCATCCAATCCAACACACTTTTCACTAACCCTTAAAACTCAAAGCCATGTTTTGTTTAGTTTTTTGCTACTTTTGTTCTTTTTTTCTTATTTCAAAATACAGAGAATCTCAATGCTTTTAATCCCAATCTACATCCAGACACTATTTTTCCAGGACAGCCTCAGCTGTCAGATAATGTGGCTAAAATGACGTAAAATGAATGTATCAATAGATATAGCAGCTTCAAGGCCAATCAAACAACAAAACAGAATTTATTACTAGTAGTACATTGTAGAAATAACACACAGATTAACAGTGACTAAGCCTTTTCTCATCCACACATCATTATCTCAAGTTTTGGATTTCAAACACACAACAGAAACTATTTACAAATTTACACTTTTTCCTTCAGCTTTTTTTTTTGTTGTTGCTATTTACAGTTTTTTATGCAGCTATTTACCTACTATCCTCACAAAACCAACTCCAACTCAGCTCATTTCTGGTGCCACCATCAATCAAAACATCTTCTTGGCTGTATTCCACCCAAAGAGCCAGCCATTACGTTTGTTTTTTTCAGACAGACACAGAACTTTCGGGCTTCTCCTGATTGGACGTTACTGTCAATAAGCTACCTGATTGGTTACAAGTTTGCCAGGAAATGGCTCCATCATAATTTCCAGGTTAAGAATACAGGTCTCTTAGAATCATGATAATAAACTTTTATTATGGTAAAAATGTGATAAATACTGGCGTTATCATGGATCATTGTGGATTTACCATAGAGTCTCTGAATAAAGACTTCATTTTGCAGCAGGATTGTAAACGTTCTGGACAGGATATAAATGCCTGGAAAACTTCCATACACCACTTAAAGGGTAAGCTATCCATCACAATTTACCCCACAGAGTTACACATTACTGTTTCTGAGGCACTGTTGACAATTTAAGTGATTGTGCGTGGACGCGCTGGCAATCTAATAGGGTTTTAAGGGTTAAGCGGGGCTAAAATACATCCTTAAAATTTGCAAACGAGACGGAAGCCCAATATCATGAAGCTAAACGAGGTTTAGCTATCTCCTCCAACCTGGAAGCCACACAAACAGAACTGATGGATCTCAGTCCTGGCCAGTCACGCTTCACAGAGCACGCTCGCTCAACTCTATTAACCTACACAAAAATAAATGTACGTTTGTTAAATACTGTATTATTTATTTCCTTCCTGCTCTCATTATATTTCTCACGGGTCACCGCTCAGTGAGGCAGCAACTCTTCCACTGATTTCCTTTGTTCGCTGGTTTAACAAGCAGGTCTGCAATTAGCTGTAAAGCAGCAATTAGTGGCTGACCTACAGCTATACTGATGCTACGCTAACTGCTTGGTTCGTCAAGCAAGAAGGTCCAAAATCTGATCCTTGCTGGTTCTCAGACATGAGAATTTTCTACATTTCCCGCTCTGGCATGACCAAACGGGAAGTGCCATTTATGTCAGAAAATACAGAAAAATGCTAAAAATCTTTATTATTTCAAACCCAAGATGAGATCTACAAGATTTTTTAATCTATTAAATCAATAGCATGATTTTTTTTATATTTGTTTATTATCCAAGTGTGTATTAATCTCACTAAACAAAACACACTATTGTCGCCTCAATGCAGAAGTTATTATATTAGGGATGCAACTAATTATTATTTTTCATATGATTTAAATATTGATTATTTTGTGCCCCCCCATGATGTGGAAATCACAGTCCAACCTGTTGTCCTCATTTCCATCTCTTCTTAAAGCTTGCTGTTAATGCATGATGGTTTGTTGTTAATAATTATTAGTTTCCAAACTTGTTTTTTATTCTGTTATTTCCATATGTTTTGGGTGTAAGGTGCTGAGGAGCTTTATGATAAATATTCTATAAATTAAGCCGTTACTGTTATTTTCCTGATTAAATGACAAATATTTCATTTTACTGTGTAAATTGAACAAAACTTGTGAAAAATGACAAAAAGGCTTCAGATTGCTTGTTTTTGTTGGATGGAAACATTAATCATCACAGAAAAAACGAGGAAAATCATCCTTCTACTTGACCGACTGGCTCATTATTTAAACTCTGAATGAGTTTACAACCAGAGAAGCTAAAACTAACATTTCTAAAGGTTTACGCAGTCCTTCCAACACCCTTGTAACTGGAAACATATGCCTGGCTCAGTTCTAAATATTCCCAGAGGGACTCAAGAGCTCACCTTCAGGATCTTGACCACCACCTTCTCATTGCTGGTGATGTTTATAGCTTCAAAGACTTCGCTGTACTTCCCTCTACCCAGCTTACGAACTAGCTGGTAGTCCTCCTGGTTGCTATGGAGACAGACAGAAAAACAAGATGCTTAACTGTTCTTCCTGAGATGGATTCATCCTAGGAGAGAACACAAGGGTGAACATGCTGACAAATATGGAGGTGAGAAGGAGGGAAGTGTCAGACAGCAGAGCAGCAGGCTGTACTACCACTGTGTCATCACACCCTCACAGCTACATGGATAATAATAGACACCCATCTGCCTCGCGCTCTTTCTGCTTCCTCAGCATCCAAAAAAAACATCTACTCTGGTCATCATGTGCATGCCCTTTAAGTAACCTCAAATATTCTCACTTCCAGTTGGGAACGTGGACCTCGTAATCCCAGTACTCTCGACTCTTCAGCGTGTTGACATCTGTGTACACACGGGACTTGCTACCGGCCACCGGACCCGGCATGGCTCGGACGCCGCGGGGCGGGTGTCACAGAGATCTGCTGGGATGTGGATGGCGGACCGACAGAAGAAAGCTGCAATGAGGGGGGATAGGCTGCTCTGTGCGCGTGTGGGTGGGTGTGAAGTGGAACAGGCCAGCCAGCTGGCTTGGAGAGGGAAGAAACCAGAGTGAGAACCAGTGTCCGCCGCAGTCAGAACCCGCAGGGCAGCGATCCTTTACGAGTTGAGGTAGAGGAGCTACAGTGGAGCTCGGAAAGGGGATGATAAGAGACGGGAATGGTGATTAAACAGACGGAAACTGAGCCATCGGGATGCTGAGGTAGAAAAGACGAACCCCTGCAAGGCAAAAGTAGAGCTGAGAAAGAGGTTTGCTGATCTAAATGTCACGGGTAAAGCTAACTTTACTCTCTTTGCGGGCCCCAAATCCAAGTGGAAACGGGTAGGATTCTTGAACTAGATTATGAACGATGAAAGGGGGTGGGATGCCCTCGGTGGTCAAGGGCTAGCTATCAATCAACTGTCGATGTGATGAATCGGTAGTGGGGTTGACCGGAGGCAGAGGGGGGTGGAGCAGCACAGGGATCGATGTTGTTAGCTAACGTTAGCCAGCGATGCTACTTCAGCGCGGAGATGTCGCACCGACGGGGAGCGCTCGGCTCCGTGCACCACCATCGGCGAAGCCTGCGTCATGTGCTACCAGCTGAGCGGGGAAGCAGCTCCTCGGTAGCCAGATGCCGACAGAGGGCCCGGGATTCTGGAGTTTGTTCTGCTGCCACGGACCTCCCCGGTCGAAAGCGTAGGGAAGGGAGGCGGATTGCGTTGGAAGAGGAGCAGGGAAGCCGCCCGGATGTGAAAGCCACTGGCTGCCGGGGTGAAGATGGAAGCTGCGACTTTCTGGAAATCAGCGGGGCCACGGCGCCCTCTGGTGGCCAGGATATGGAGGATTTTTTTAAATTCCCTTTAAAGCCTGACACAAGAAATATTTGGCTAAAAATCTAAGTATTTGAATCCGAAATATTTATTTGTCCCTTTAACAAAATGTAATACAAATATAAATTTGCATATTTGTACCGTTAATTACCATGTTATATGTAAAAAATATTGCAGTGCATATCCGTTTCAACTAGGGGGCAGAAAACACATCTTAATACATACAACAGTGTTTTGAACAAAGTTTTTAATCATAAAGTGGTGGAAAGGTTCTCAGAAACAGTATGATAAAAAATTATACACATGGCATTAAGGGTTAAATACTTCCAAATCCTGTTCAAGTGTGTATATATATATATACTGCTCAGAAAAATAAAGGGAACACTAAAATAACACATCCTAGATCTAAATGAAAGAACTATTCGTATTAAACACTTTGTTCTTTACAAAGTTGAATGTGCTGACAACAAAATCAATATAAATCAAATTTATTAACCCATGGAGGTCTGGATTTGGAGTCACTCAAAATTAAAGTGGAAAAACACACTACAGGCTGNNNNAGCAGACACATGCACATTTGTGGCCTGCTGGAGGTCATTTTGCAGGGCTCTGGCAGTGCTCCTCCTGTTCCTCCTTACACAAAGGCGGAGGTAGCGGACCTGCTGCTGGGTTGTTGCCCTCCTACGGCCTCCTCCACGTCTCCTGATGTTCTGGCCTGTCTCCTGGTAGCGCTTCTCCACAAAGTCCAAATCAACATTGTTGAACCAGTGTGGGATCATCTGGACAGGGAACACAACAAAAGGCAGAAACATCCAAAGAGTTTCGGAAAGTCAATAACCCTGGAGAACTATTCCTTAAGACTACTTAAAGAAATTATAATAAAGCTTGTCTGAGAGGGTTCAGTTTGTGGTTAAGAATAAAGCAAATGTTTACTCTCCAGCTTTTCAGAACCACACAAACTTTCAATAATTTGCTGCATATTATTCTTGTTATTCATTTGAGAAATGAGATGGAGCTTCTGTATTTGTACATATTAGCCATCAACAGCTAATCCTCAGTAGGGAAACACATTTTAAAGCATCAGGTTTGATCCTTTCATACATTCACTGTCTGTGTTAACACGTTATACATGAAGCATCAGGAATTTTGTTGGAAGAAAACTTCTAGCCTGCCAGCAAAAAGAGGCCCACGATGAAGATACTTTTAAAATTTAAGTTGAATAAACAAAAACATGGTAGTTTGAGCAACACTCAGTCTTTTTCTTTGCTGATATAAAATACACATTAACTCGATGGGAGAGGAAAATGTTTCTCCAAAAGCTTCTCTATTCCCTTTGATTGTAGTTTTAGTTTAATTTGTCTGACTGTTAAACAGGGATTATTAGAGAAAGATTATTGTCTCTTTAACATACTGGTGAAATTCGTTTAAGACACTAGAGTGATTGAACTAATTATGTGGGTAAAGTAATGGTTAGACTTTAGATTTTATGGTTCAAATACTGTATTAATGGAAAATATGATTTTTTTGGACTGAATCTGTCATCTGAGTCTGACTGGTTGGGTGGAAATTAACCATTGAAGGATTTTAGGTTTCTTTATGGACATGGACACTTATTTATGGACCTTTTACTTTTATCCCTGTTGGAGCTGTCTGTGTACCTCGTTTTGTTTGCTCCATTTTCTTTCTTTCCCTCTGTATAAATTGAAAAATCAATAATAAAAAAAAAACCAAAACTGTGATTTTATATGCACTACGATGTAACCTAAGAGCTAAAGGATAAAAAAAAAAAAAAATCTACATACACCAAAAATGTAAAATAACAGAAAATACACACTACAGCTGGTTTCCTACATGAACAACTTCTTGACTCAGAAATGTTTATAAATGAAAAAGTTTTATTCATTAGTGCTATGTAATCGAACGCTACATACATACAGATAATCTTAGCATGAATGTACATGTACCGTACATCGCCACGTTTTTCTTCTTTTCAAACTTTGTTTTCAACATCTTTCACATAAACTACAGTACAATTTTGGGGGGGAAAAAAATAAAGAGGGGAAGAGAGTGCTGTGTGGATGGGAGAGCAACAGTTCCTGAGACAGAAACACAGGAAATAACACAGCAAGCATGCAAAGTAGGAGACACCAGTCTGACTATGAACAGCAGGTTTAACCTTCTCCAGGGCAGCTACAAATTAAAAACACAGGTGGGTGAATTTAATTATTTGTGCTTATTATTTCTCCTTGCTTCAGTTGCTTTACAGATCTGAGATCTTCTCAACCATAAACAGATCAATCGACAAATGCAGCTTTAACTTTACAACTTTGCAGACAAGGATAAATACTAACTCCTGTATCAACACCGCTGGGTTAGTTGAGTTATTCTTTGGTTTTATAATACACACTTCATTAAAGTCCCTCTGCGCCTGGAGTATCAATTTTATCAATTTCACCATATGAGCCCACTTTTAATGAGTTCTGATGTGTTTGTGTTGTGGCCATTTAGTTTGTAAGTTATAATTTAATACATTTATAAATTTATAAAACCTACCCCAAGGCCCTGGGCTCTCCCTCCAGGAACACACATTTAGATCTTTAACAATACTGATGAAAAAACAACATATAAACAAACGAAAAACTATTTAAAAAATAGTCAGTATTGCTCTCAAAAATCTTAATGCCCGATTTATTTAAAAAAAAAAAAAGCTGATAAGCCCAACCATCGGATCTGGTGATGATGAAGGAGGCAAAAAAGACAAACACTTTAAGAATAATAAAAAAAAAATCCATTTCAGTATGTATTATTATTTTAAATACTGCACTCAAACTTTAAATCAATGCTGAAACAGAGACAAAAAAACAAAAACAAAGTGATGGCATATGTAGCCCACATGTAAACAAAGAAGCTTCTTAAGCGCAACTAGAATCTCGTAGCATTCAGAAAAAGAAGGCGGGATTCACACTGGTGACAAACCCGCCCAGAAAGATGCAACAAAACATGTAACAGAACAAAGACATGAAAAGCTTTTCACACGAGGTGCAGGACCCTACAGAGATCTGCTCCCAGACAGACCAGTAAGGTTTGCAGTTTAAAGAAAAGAGAACAAAAAAAAAGGCTCAGGTCTGCTGGGGTGACGCTCCTCAGTCTGAATTTCCCCATTAGACAGAATTCCCCGTTTACATTCACACACTCGGACTCGCACGCAGGCTGCTCTTCCAGATCAACCCCGCGGCATACTGGCACAATTACGACAGAAACAACATAAACAATAAAAAATAAAAAAAAACAGCATTTTTTTAAACGTTTAACGTGGTAAAAATTTGCAAGAATACTAAAAAAATTCTTCAGTACATTTTCTCTCTTTTCTTTAAGAAAGACAACTGACATTTCCAAGTCTTCTGGGTAAATACACCCACACATCCATACTATGTACAGGCTGAGAGAGAAGAGTAAATGTGTTGAAATTTAGACTTTTTCAGTACACGAGTCTAACAGCACTGACCTCTGAAGGAATATGGCGAGTATGCCGTTGTGAAAAGTGTATATATAGATATTCCTATATATATATTTATACATTAGCAAGTCATTAGTGCTTTTGCTGACGGTCAATTTCGGATGGTCGATTAGTCTGCACACCACAGGGTGCAGCATCATAATACCAACAGGGGTTGCCATGATGACCACCTCTTCTATCAATTTATTCCACCACAGGATAATACATTCTCAAAGTTTCCGATACCATTTCACTTTTTTTTTTTTTTAAATCGAGCAGCTTAACCGTTAAAACAAGAGCTGTATAGGAACTAAAACCCAGAGGAATTTGGAAGCAGGAAGTTGGTTTGAGGACAGAGTTCCTGGGGAAATCATCCTGACAGAGTGACAGGAGACAAAAGCACAAGAAAGATGGAGGAAAAAGAGGGAAAGACTCAGTCACAACAAATTAGATGCACCTACACGTTAAAAATTTATTCAGTACTCAAATATTTTTCCAGTCCAACTCGTTTTTGTCTTTAGAAAAAAATAAATATTGGCTGTCTGATTTGTAAAAAGATGCTTTTGTACCCAAGAATTAGTAAGAATGTATTTAAAAAATGGAAATTTAGAGGTAACTGCCTCCTCGCCGCTATCAACGTGCACAAGTTTGAGAAAACTAAAAAGCAGGTATGTGAAAAGACATTTGAAAATTCCCATTTTATGAAACGGCAAACTTGGGAGTGATGGTAACCGGTAATGTTTAAAGATCAGCGGAAGTCTGATGCAGCACTGGTGGGAATAAAAGCAATAATAACAGCCCACAGTTGCTGTGAATGAGAGTGATGTTGGGCTTCAGTAGCAGCCTTCAGTCTGTTAAAAAAAAGAAAAAAAAAAGAAACAGAGATTTATATACACTGTGGCACGTCATAACCGCCTCCATCAGCGGTGTGCTGCACTGTGTGATCCTGCAAAGAGCCCAAGTCACTGAAGCGCTCTCCGCACCAAACACACTTGAACTGGCCCTCTCTGGAGTGTGTGCTCTGGTGTTTGGTCAAGTGCTCGCGCTGTTTGAAGCCCTTGTTGCAGTGGTCACACTTGAACGGTTTCTCGCCTGTATGCACGCGCAGGTGGCGGTTCAGGTCTGATGAGTACTTGAAACGTTTCTCGCAGTCGGGGCACTTCAGGGGCTTTTCCCGCGACGGGTCGCAGCGATGCTGAACAAACTCCGAGGAGGACAGGAAGCGGCGGTCGCAGAGCGAGCACTTGAGCGGCTTCTCTTGGCAGTGCGAGTTCTGGTGACGCTGTAACGTGGAGCTCTTCTTGTAACCCTTTCCACAAACGTCGCACTTGTACGGCTTGTCGGGCGAGTTATTGGAGGTCTCGCCACACTTGTGTCTGAGCAGCTCTCCCGACTGGCTGAACTCCTTCTGGCAGGAGGCACATTTGAACAGGTTGTCCATGCCGTGGACGTGCTGATGGTAAAGAAGGTGAGAGGGCTGCATGAAGCCTTTGTCACACAGATTGCATTTGAACGGCCGGTCGGTGGGGTCTTTGTGCATGCGTCTGTGGCGCACCAGCGCGTACTGCTGCTTGAAACTCATCTGACACTCGTCGCAATGGAAGGGACGCTCCTCCGAGTGCGTCCGCTCGTGCTGTCGAAGGTCAGATGGCCGTTTGAAACCCTTCCCGCATGTAGCACAGCGAAACGGCCGTGAACCCTGCGGGTGGCAGGGGTGGTGGAGGAGTTCTGATGACTCTTTGAAGTGCAGCTCGCATAAGTTGCATTTGAACAAGTGTTCACCGGAGTGCACGTACATGTGGCGCACAAGGTGTGAGCGGTGCTTGAAGCTCTTTTCACAAACGGCGCACTTAAATGGCCGCTCGTTGCTATGCGTTCGCTGGTGGTGCTGCAAGTGCGAGGACTGACTGAAAGCCTTTTCACATATGTCACATTTGAAGGGTTTCTCTCCAGTGTGCACCCTCTCGTGCCGTGTGAGTTCTGACAGGTGTTTGAAGCCTTTCTGACAGACAGAGCATTTGTACGGTCGATCTCGAGCTGAGGGGAAAGGGAGGATGGACGAGCTGCTGCTGCCTGATGCAGCGTCGCTGTTAGGCTGCTGGGAGTTGTTAGAGGAGGTGGGTGTTGTGTTACCAGAAGAACCAGGTCGGTACGTCTTCTCACATATTGAACACTTCATCGGGTTGGAGCTGTTATGTGACGTGTGGTGCTGGGCCAGGGAGGTAAGCAGAGAGAAGCCCATCTTACACACCCCACACACAAAGGGTTTCTGCTCCACCTGAACACACTGGTGCTCCAATAAGTCTGTTGC
The DNA here is from genome assembly GCA_037177495.1 of Rhadinocentrus ornatus. Lineage (NCBI taxonomy): Eukaryota > Metazoa > Chordata > Actinopteri > Atheriniformes > Melanotaeniidae > Rhadinocentrus > Rhadinocentrus ornatus. The sequence continues at coordinate 5,794,930 of JBAMHW010000010.1, forward strand.
CTGATGGAAAATCTTCATACACTGGGTGCACTGGAAGGACCTGTCCTGAGTCACCATGCACTGATGTTCAAGTGGGTTTGCAAGGTGGGAGATGTCATGTCCACAAGCCCCACACTTGTGTACTCCCTCTGCTCCAACCTGTAGGGAGGCCTGCTGGGTCTCGGTGGGGAGCTGCTGCTGGCCGTGCTGTCCACTTCCATGCTGCTGACCCCCAGAATGCTGCTGGCCATGCTGGCTGTGCTGTCCATGCTGATTCTGCTGCTGTAGAGATGTAGCATCTGGCTGCAGTACTATACCATAAACAGCACAGCCCAAAGCGTTTTCAGCTCCTGAAGGGATGGTGTGGACGACCGGAGGTGGAGCAACAGCATGCTGCTGCCAGGCCTCTGTCATGCGAGCTCGGGTGTAAGGATTCAGTTTGGCCGCCGGAGTGGCCCAACTACGGCGAGAAAAGGAAAACCCGCAGGCATATTAAGTAATAAAGCCACAGCTGTCTGAATGTGTCAAGGACAATAAAAAAAGAAAACAACTCACTCCATGTTTGCAAGTGGCACCAGAGAATTGGAAAGAGTGCTTGGTGAAGGGGCCGTGACGGAGGGTTTGATGACTGAAGCTTGAATGTGCAAAAGAGCTGTGTGACGACCAGACGTTGGATGAGGTAGAAGAATCCACTACTTTAACTTTATCCTTTCAGGTCACATCTGCATGAGAAACAGAATCAAAGAGTCAAAAAAACACACAAAGAAACAGAATAATCATCTGATCCTACAAACTTAATGCTTACAAGCTGAATACTTTCCAAAGATGTTGAAATATTCTCGTTTGCTTTTTGCAGTCTCTTACATAAGCTGTAGCCATCAGCCTTTGAACATCCAGCTGATCCACAACTGTTATAATTATTTAGTAATGTTGCAGATGTTGCAGTCTTAGGTTTACAGCAGCAGGGTGCCAGACCGGGCAGACAAACATCTGAGCAAAATTTCCACCCTTGATCAATTAGCAACTCTCACAAGCACAGATGTCAGATGTTTTAGAATAGATTTTTTTGTTTTGTTGCTTTGTTTACCTTTAACCAAGGTGTATTGTCCTTTTGGTCGTCTTCAGAATGTGGTTTATCCTATGTATGCTTCCTTAAAGAAAGAAAGAAAAAGTTAAATACAGATGTTTTGGCATGGGTAGAATGGTCCACATTTAGAAAGATATCTTCTCCAAACAAAAGAAAAACTGTTTCAAAATTCTTGAACTGCAAGAAAATAATAGAAATACAGATCAATGCAGAAGCTTTGAGAGCCTTAAATCGTTATAGCCTATTGTAATCCATTATATCATCACCTTGTGCCAGACATGCATGGTTGCCTTTACACAAACAAAAATTCCATCTTAAGTCGAAGAATAAAATTAAAGATTTGACAACAACGGTGTATAACGTAAGGGTTACCTAGAAATCCTGTTACTATTGTTTACATCAACTATATATAGAATTCATACTCACGCACACGAGATAATGAGGGTTTTTCTTTACATTTTATGATTTGTCATTTTAATGGGAAATCCTAAATATGTTCCAGTACGGTTAAATTAAAACAATAGGTTTCACAAGAATGTGCATCATCCGTGGAAGCAGAAACTACACAGTAAGTGTGCTCACTAACATACACACCTAGACACAAACAATACCACCTTGATGTATCTTTTTTAACTTGGAATTGATTATTTTGGATGTGCAGATGCATTCCTGTCTATGCAGAAATCCAAATGCTCAACGATTCGCGGTAAAAATGGAAGGCAGCGTCTGCGCATCATAACGCTTTTCGTCTCCAGGCAAAGATCGCTGTAACCAGGATGGGTTAGCCAGCTAGCCTAGCCACCTGCTAACGCAGCCACAGAGGAGCTGCATAGAAGGGAGCGTTAGCCCGGCTAGCCACGGTAAAACAACAACCACTTAGCGACAGCGGCGGGAACACGTTTGTGATGCCAGTATTAACAACAATGGGGAAATCTCGCATCAACATACCAGGAGCATTCAGTCAACCCTGCAGAGAATCCCCGGTTTAATACTGTCGTAGGTTAGCTGCTCCTTCAAATAACGTGAGGTCGCTTCTTCACATCCGCAAACGGCGCTCGTATGTTCTCTTGTTCAAGCGCTGGGGTTCCAGGGGCCGAAAATGTGGGGTCATTAAAATGAGCGGAAATTGTCCCGCGATTTCTAGTCAACCCATTAACAGCATCGTTTCACATTATCATTTATCAGCCTCTTGACGCATCATCTCGACTGACGAGAAGATGTGCATTTTGTTATTAATTGTTAGCTATGCTATCGGCTAGCTCCGGAGCCCCTGCCCGCGCACGGGAACATGAATACACTGAGAGTTAATTGGCATGCTCACAACACACACACACACACACACATTCACACTTACTGTACGAATAATATTACAGCCATTTTTATTTTTTATTTTTATTTGATTATTTTTGTTGTTGTTTTTTAACTAAAACACAATCTAAATCACAACATTTTAAACCGGTGACTTAAAATTTTGCACAATATACGTGGATCCGTTTGGCTAATTATCTTGATTTGAAAGTATTGATAATGAATAAATTTGAACAATAATAAAAAGTCTACAACAAATGATACTACAAAAATATAACTTTTTAAGATAATAAAAAACTACTAATGTGATTTGCTATTAAAGTAATTTATCTAAAATGAAGTTACAGAAACGCTCTTGTAACATTACCTAATATATAAACAATATAGCTTCACTATATTTTTAATTATGTCAACAGCATTGAAATGATAACAATAATAAAAATTTCATTATCATATTTTATTAATTTGCCTCTTAAGATAAGACCTTTATTCGTCCCCAGAGGGAAAATTGTCTTGGTAATTTGTTTAGTTTATCTTGCTTAATATTGTTTGTATGGCTGTTCAATCTCTCAACGAAGAATGGATTTGTATTATTATTAGTAGTATTTTAAAGCATAATTCAAAGCAAGCCAACGTAATAGGAACGTTTTAGCGGCAGACGCTGTTGCATACGGTCGTAGATTACGGTTGCAATAGCTTGTTTACATCGGAAGTGACGGAAATTAGACTTGAAGTCGAGGCTATGCTTCTCAGACTCTTTTGGCTTTAATAAAACATTCAAATTTGTCTGTTTGGGCTAACTTACTTAACTTGGATTGATGAGAATGATGTCTTGATAATACAGAATGTTGGTTGGCTACAGCAGCAGCTCGGAGGAGGACAGTGAGGCTGGTGAAGTCACAGCGACGACTTGTCAAAGCGAAAGCTGCTCTCAAAAGTTCCAGGAGGAAGATGACGATAAGGAGCATTTTCCAGCAAAAAAGAAACCAAGAATTGAGGAAGTGGTTCCCCAAAAAAGGTGCGTTCAAGGAGTTGTAGTCACTTCATAGAGGAGAACTTCTGAAAGGGTGACAATCTTTAATACCGATCAGACTGTTTACATCCTATGACTTCAGAGGTGTCCAAAGAACAAATGTTATTTGTCTAAAGTAATTCTACGTTTTTCCATCATTACCCTTGTGTTTACTTGAAACCTCTTGACCTCAATTTGTACATAAAAACCACAGTGACTTTCCCAGACTTGTTTTAAATGCAGAATATCATATTTAATCATGAGTTTTTTTAAACTCACCATCAGTAGTTGTAAGGGTTCCACAGTGGGGAAAAAAGAAACTGTGCAGCCTTTAACGATATTAGATAAACACATACATGCTTTTACATGCCCCTAACAGGAATATGATGTTATCAGTGCAAATTGTTCCCCAAAAAGTTATCAAGTTATTCAATTATCAAATTCTTTAAATTTTGTTTAAATTCTTCATTATTTCAGAAATTTGTCCAAACTCGAAAAGAGTAATAAATTGTAAAATGCTCCTGTAATTAACCATCAACTCGTATATCAAACAAATGGCTGTGTGAAGTTGGGCTGCATGTACAATGCACAAAAAGACAATGAACCGATTGGAAACTCAATCAAAATACAAGTCAATCTCAACATTTCTGTTCAGACCACAGAATCTCAACAAATAATTAATAAAGAATATATTTTTAAATGAGTATTTGTTTTGGTTTCTTTTCAAAGCAAAGTAGGTTTATTTTTAAAGCACATTTTATGCACAAGAGTAGACGTCTCAAAGTGCTTTAGTTAAAACACTAAAGCATTACAGCGGGTGCAAAAGATGCATTAAATGTACATTAAAAAGAAAAAATAAGTCAAATAAAAACAGAAAAAGATAAAATGAAAGAAATGTAAGTTATTGATTGATTATTGATTTAGAAATTAGTTTCAGGTTGGATGCCAGGCTACAGACATTTATTATTAAGTTTAACATTAAGATTCACCTAAATTAACCTCCTTTACATTACTGAATGATTTCCTGAATAATATTTTTTCAGGAAGATTGAATATCACGATGAATTTATGATTATTGTATCTACCTGAAACTATTAGCTGACAGGTGTTCAAAGGAAGAATTGTTTTTGTAATCTTAAACCTAAACTAAAATCACACTTTTTGACATTTGACTGAGATTACATGCGAAACACGTATGATAAATTATTAACTGGCCTTTATATGTAATTATTACTCCCCGGCTGATCTGCCACTAGTTAGGCATGTTAATGTTGATTATTCAGCTTATAACTTCCAGGTGGGAATAAAAAGGAATGACTCCATTTTGACTGGTTTTGTGCAGACTGCCTCTTCCGGGCTGCCTCCTGGCCATGTTTCCTGATGAAGAGGATCCACACACTGAAAAAAGCTCCCTTCATGGTGGACGCATCCGTTCCTTTAAGCATGAGAGAGGAAACTGGGCCACTTATATTTATTTGCCATGTAAGAGTGACAGCCCCCCCCCAAAAAAAAAAATAAATAAAAATAACTGGATTTCTTCAGTCATGTGTGTGATTTGTTATCTTCTCTTTGCATCAGACCATCCAGAAGAGGAGTTTAGGGAGCTGTTGGAGGAGCTGCTCTCAGTGGCAGGGACTAAAGGTGTGGTTTTGACCCCACAGGAGGAGTTTCACCTCAGCCTGTCTCAGACGGTGGTGCTCAGACACCACTGGATCCAGCCATTCACACAGAACCTCAGAGCAAGCCTAGCTCACTGTAAAAGGTTGGTATGTCGTATACACTGTGTAGTGTCGGGGCAATCAGAGCTGATAGAATAGTTGTATGAACTTGGAAAATATATAAAATTGTGTTATATGTTGAGTTTACAGGGCTTCTTATCCCAGATGTTTGATGTTACCAGGTTTGTGTGCTCAGCAGTGAGACTGAAGGTCTACGGTAACGCTGAGAGGACGAGGTACAGTCTTTAAAGTCTTCTATTGTCTTGTTCTCCAAGCCTAACTGTGTCCAAGTCATTTAGTCGGTTTGCTAATTTTTTTGTTCTTTAGACTCTGTGCTTCATTTAATTTAATTTATAATAAAATAATAGATGCTGTGGTATTGCTCCAAGTACTCTAATCTGAGCTGGTTTGTATCAGCACTGAGTTAAACATGTAGTTTAGTTCAGTTTGTAGTGTACTATCAGGTGAGTCAGATCAGGATTACTATACACATGTGTAAATGTACATGTATGTACATTTAAAATAACTTTAATATCTTGACAAGTTAATCATAATATCTGTGATATTGTAGATCTGTAATTTGTAATGCATGTGTAAATAAGTAAATACGTAAATGTGCAATATGTAAATAGATCAAATAAATTATGTACTTGCATAACTAAGACAAAATATTGTTGAAACTCCTTTTTATTAAAAAAAAAATGTATGGTTCATAATGTTTTCTAAAAAATCAGGTCATTAAATGTAAACATCTTGATAATGTATTTGTACTGCTTTGCACTAAAATAAAAAGGAAAATTGAAAGTTTTATATTATTTAAAGGTTATTATATGGTTATTTTACTGGTCTGGCCCATTTTAGATCAAATTGCACAATCTGTGGTCCCTTGAGTAAAATGAGTGTGCGATAGGAAGATCTAGTGTTTTGTCTTCTCCTAATCAGCCTGGGGCAGGGGTGTTGAACTCCGGTCCGATCCTGCTTCAACACACCTGACATAAATTAATGGGTCATTGTGTAGAACTTGACAATAAGCTGTCGAATGTATTTGATTTTAATCAGGTGCATTGGAGCAGGAAAACATCTAAAACCTTCAGGACAGCTGAATCTCACTGGGTGGGAAACCAGTGACTGAAGCCACAATCATGAACTTGTTGAATGTTGTCGTAGATGCGTTCAGTTTCCTGTTTCCATGTTAGTGTGTTATAAAACTGTTGAATGTCTAGCATGTTGGGTTTTTTTTTATCTCTGATGTGAGTCTGTTATATAGTCTCAGTATGAATATGTAAAGCACAACAACTGACGAATGTGGAAGCTCTAATGTGTCTCTGTAACAATTAAATTATCCACACACTGATGATGAAAAGTTCCCTGCCTTTCTTTTTTTTCTGTTTATGGCCCATTTATATGTACTCATCTATTTTTTGTTATGAATTTTCTTAAAATTCTCTTTGTGTTACTGATTATCTGCCTTGTTTAGGACTTTCCTGGGGATGGAAGTGTCTACTGGGCATGCTCAGCTGTTGGAGCTGGTCCGAGTTGTTGATAAAACCATGACAGAGTTTCAGCTGGACACTTTCTATAAGGTCTCTAATCTATTTCTATTATTCTGAGTCTCACTTAGTTGTACCAGTATTTTTTGAGTTTTATATAGGGCTGTTATTTCTGTAATAACATCATGACCATGCACAGGCCACAGTAGGACTTTTAGATTGCACAATTAGCCTAGAAATGATGTAAAATCTTTATTTTACCTGAAAATATTTAATCAAATCCTTACTCTAATGTTCCCTCTGATGCATTTGACAGGATCCATCTTTCCATGTGAGTTTGGCCTGGTGTGTTGGAGACCTGACCGAGACGATGAGGGAGTTCCTACATGAGATGCAGGTACCAAGGCATCACAGCAACAAAGCCTTTTCACACGATAACATGGATCACACATGAAATGAGCCCCTTCAAAAATCAAATGAAATATAATTAAATTTCCACAAATATAATTATTTAATCATTAACACGTAAAAATATATAGCAAATAATGTTCTGATTGCCTTTATAATTCATGTATGTATCGATATTTCACCATCAATGTAAATATTGTTATATATTCAAGATATATCTCCTCATTTATCCATATATTTTTGTTTCATAAGAGAAACTTATATTGGTATTTTTGGCTGAATGACTTCTTCAGAGTTTATAGGCTGTTGATGCCTGATTTATTAATTCCTTCAATTATTCTGTTCTTCCGTTACAGAGTGTGATAGATGAGCATGAAGAAGGACCGTTTCTGTTGAGGTTGGATTGTACAGAGCTGCGCTGCAGAACGGGCAACAAGACTTTCCGCTTCCCCCTGGAACTGTGAAAGTTGATAGAACTGAAACGGTTTCAGTTCGCCGTTTCACGTCTGCACGCCAGATGACTAACCAAGCGGGTAGTAAAGATGACCAGTGGCTGGCAACATCACACCGTCTTCTTAGATCCTCTTAAACAGCCAGATGAGATGATCAGGTGCTTCAAATTGTTTCTGTATTATTTAAAACTATGTAAATAAAGATGCTGTTTTTTTCTACTTATTTTTGTTTGTGCGTATGTAACTGCAGTAACGAGTGTGTCAAGATTTCTGGTGCTTGCGTCAGAAGCTGTGGTGAGATGAAGAAAGCCTCTAAAAGCAAGTTGTGAACATGATGAATACTGAAACCTCAGTTAGTCACAGCTTGGTGTTTATAAGAACAAAAGGAGCACTTTGTCATCTTTTCAGGTGGTTACAACAGCAAAGATGAAAGATTTCATTCAACGGTTTGAAAGTCATAAAGTCAAAGTAAATATTTTCACTTTTAGATTTAAGAAGAAAAGGTTGTTCAGACTAAATTATATATATAATTTAAAATTGATTAACCTTAAACTTACTAAAATCTTTTTGTCTGAGTCTGCAGCAGATGAGTCAGCACATTATAGGACATATAAAGGACAGCTTTATAAATGAAGAATTTCCTTTATATGAGGAATATTGTAAATGAAAAAGAAAGTTGATTAAAATATATTTTGTTTGGTGTAATTTAGCTCAACTGGTTGAGCAACCACCCCATGTACAGCAGATACAGTTCCACGGTGCAGCTGGGTTCGAGTCCCAGTCCCAGCTACTGTTGAGTAAAGGCCTCTAGAGCACAAAAATTCTTAAAAAATGTCATTTGTATTATATATATATATATATATGTATATATAAATAAATAAATAAAGGAATGGTTCTGCAGGTGGAGACCGCAGACCTTCTCAGTTCCTGCTTTCTGGCTGTTGTTTTGGTCACTTTTGAATGCTTGCGGTGCTTTCACTCTAGTGGCAGCATGAGACGGAGTCTACAACCCACACAAGTGGCTCAGGTAGTGCAGCTCATCCAGGATGGCACATCAATGCGAGCTGTGGCAAGAAAGTTTGTTGTGTCTGTCAGCGTAGTGTCCAGAGCATGGAGGCGCTACTAGTACATCAGGAGACGTGGAGGAGGCCGTAGGAGGGCAACAACCCAGCAGCAGGACTCCTACCTCCGCCTTTGTGCAAGGAGGATCACTGCAAAATGACCTCCAGCAGGCCACAAATATACATGTGTCTGCTCAACGGTCAGAAACAGACTCCATGAGAGTGGTATGAGAGCCCCACGTCCACAGGTGGGGGTTGTGCTTACAGCCCAACACCGTGCAGGACTTTTGGCATTTGCCAGAAAACACCAAGATTGACAAATTGGCCACTGGCGCCCTGTGCTCTTCACAGATGAAAGCAGGTTCACACTGAGCACATGTGACAGACGTGACAG
>JBAMHW010000010.1:5818003-5831072 GCA_037177495.1 Rhadinocentrus ornatus
CCCAGACTCTGCTTCCTCATCGGAAGACGTGTTGGTGGGATTGAGAAGGTCTTCAAAGTATTCCCTCCACTGCCTCAAAACTTTCCGAGTTGAGGTCAGCAGCCCCCCCATCCCCACTGTACAGTGTTGGTGGAGCACTGCTTTTCCCTCCTGAGCTGCCAGATGGTGGACCAGAATCTCCTCGAAGCCACCCAGAAGTCATTCTCCATAGGCTCTCCATTCTCTTCCCATGCCTGAGTTTTTGCTTCAGTGACCGCCGAAGCTACGTTCCACCTAGCCTGATACCCATCAGCTGCCTCTGGAGTCCCACAGGCCAAAAAGGCCCAACAGGACTCCTTCTTTCAGCTTGATGGCATCCCTCACTGCTGCTGTCCACCAACGAGTTCGGGGGTTACCGCCACAACAGGTACCATCGGTTTTGTGGCCACAGCTGTGGCTGGCCGCCTCAACAATAGAGGCATGGAACATAGCCCACTCCGACTCAATGTCTCCCGCCTCACCCGGTACATGGTTGAATCTCCAGAAAATGGGAGTTGAAACTCTTTCTGACAGGGGACTCCGCCAGACATTCCCAGCAGACCCTGCACAACACGCTTGGGCTTGCCAGGCCTGACCAGCATCCTTCCCCACCATCTGAGCCAATTTACCACCAGGTGGGGATCAATTGACAGCTCTGCCCTCTCTTCACCCGAGTGTCATGTGGCTGCAAGTCCGACAATACGACTACAAAGTCGATCATCGAACTGCAGCCTAGAGTGTCCTGGTACCAAGTGCACATGTGGACACTCTTATGCCTGTAGAAGGTGTTTGTTATGGACTATCCATAACGAGCACACATGTCCAACAACAAAACACCACTCGGATTAGGGGGGCCGTTCCTCTCAATCACGTCTCTCCAGCTCTTGCTTTTTCCCAGCAGAACTAGGTGGTCCCCAGAAGGAGTGCTCTCCAACACCCCCTCCAAGGACTTCTAAAAGGGTGGGTTCTCTGAACTGCCGTTTGGTGCATAATCACAAACAACAGTCCGCCCACCTGAAGGCAGAGAGAGGCTACCCTTTCGTCCACCGGGGTAAACCCCAACATACAGGCGCCAAGTCGGAAGGCATTGAGCATGCCCACACTAGCTCAGCGCCTCTTACCAGGAGCTACTCCAGAATGGAAGAGGGTCCAGTCCATCTTAAGGACAGTGGTTCCAGAGCCCAAGCCATATGTCGAGGTGAGTCCAACTATATCTAGCCGGAACCGCTCAACCTCGCGTACCAGCTCAGGATCCTTCCCCGCCAGAGAGGAGACATTCCACATCCCTAGAGCTAGCCGAGGATCAAACCGCCAGGGTCCCCGCCTCTGGCAGCCGCCCAGCTCACACTGCACCCGACCCCTATGGCCCTTCCTGCAGGTGGTGAGCCCACGGGAGGGGGGGGCCCATGTCCCCCTTTCGGGCAGAGCCCTGACTGGGCCCCATGGGCCCCACCTGCAGTTCTGGCTCCAGAGGGGGGCCCCGGTGACCCATGTCCGGGCAAGGGAAACCTGGGTCCATGGTTTGTCGTCATCATAAGGATGTTACACTGGAGTGATTGGACTATTTATGTGGGGAAAGTGAAGAGGTGAAGGTAACACTTTAGAGCAATTGTGGGGAACCTTGGCCCTCATCCTGCAAGTTTTCCATGTGTCCCTGCTCCAACACACCTGATTTAAATGAATGAGTCATCGTGTAGAACTTGATTGGCTGTTGAATCCATTTGATTTGAATCAGCTGTGTTAGTGCAGGGAGACATGAACAACATGCAGGAATGCGGCCCTCAAGGACAAGGTTCAGATGTTCTGGCTCAAATGTGAATAGTAAATTAAATTCTGTCACAGAAAATAAAAATGCATGTGGAACAGATGTGTGCACAGAGGACAAAAACTGCATGTATTTTTTGTTTCATTTGTCTGAATAACCTTTTTCAGTGTAACAGAAGATAATTTTCTATCAAGCAGCAATTTTCTGCTTACCTCTTTACTAAATATTAGTAAAGAGGCATACAGATAATAATTGAACTAGTATTCGTAATGATCGTGATACCCATTTGAGCACAAAGCTGGTAGATCGGCCCATTATATATGATTAATTCTGGGCTGGACCAATTAGGACTGATGCCCCCTCCCTCTTAGGCGACGACTGTCAATCAATCAATCAATCTTACACAGAGAGAACAAAATAGATAATAACCTAAACTTCATGTAAGAAGTGATGGACTGCAGTCTACCTGGATCAGATATAAATCAAGTTTGGGTGTATTTTATTCTCGTTGCGCTTGCTAACTCGTAATAGAAAGGTGTTTTCTCCAGCACAGTTGCCAGTTCCTTGTGAAAAAACAAACAAAAAAAAAACATAAGGTGGCTCAAAACATTTGCAAGCTATTAATAACACTCAAAGTACATCTGATTTTTTTTTCTCCTATATCAAGATGTCATAGGGTTCTTTTAGACAGGACCTGTTCCTAGATCTTATAATTAACATTTTGTGAAAAGTTCTCCTTCTGTTTTTGTACACACCACAGAAGCTGTGGTCAGTTGCAGTTCCAATAGAAGATTTCCTTTTTCAGAGTAGGAACTTTCATGAACCAGCATTAGGGGACTATTTATATGTATGAAACTGTTGAATGTAAGAGCACAACGCCAGAACCCAACTTTATTAAAAAAAAAAAAAAAAGTGAACATCAGTAAAATTTCAGCCATATGAACCACACTTTTTAATCTTGGCCTCAAAACAAAAACAAATGCAAAGGAAAGAAGTACCAGTAAAGCCTGGGATTTAGCCATAATGTTACAGAGGTAGTACAATATCATTTCTGCTGGTCTACCACCCACCTGCTGTTACAAAAGTTTAGTGTTCACATCTGCCCCAACCATAACTGGTGGTTGGGAGTAATAAATTAACAAAATACAAATTTCACCATTAAAAGGCTGTGTATCTGCATAGAAAGGCACGATTTTCAGGTGTAAACTAATGTTCACTAAGGCAGAATTCAGATGTCCCAAGAGTCAGTGAATGCAACATGTAATATCTTGTTCTACACACTGTTTCTGTGTCTGAACCTTTAAATGTTCATGAGTGGTGCCTTTCCACACCCCTCAATGGGAGAGGATCCAGCTTTCGCCGGCGCCCACTTGGTGATTTTAAAAGGTAAGCTCAGTTAGCCGGCGGGAGGGGTCAAAGACAGTATCCACTGCTGGCGGGAATCTTTTTTTCCATTTGTGATGTCACAAGGGAAAAGATCTTAGATTCACCCATTTGAGCACATGTTCGCTAAAAAGTGGAGCAACCAAGTGAGACAGTTGACAGAATTTTCTAATTCTTGGGTCTCATACACAGGCTATGAGGACACATATGACTGTTAGAAAACCTTTAGAAAGGGAATTTTGCATTTGGGACCTTTAAAAAATTCTCATTTGTGTCACCCATTTAATGATTAGTGCCTTGAAGGTCCTGGTCTGATTTGTATTTCAGAACCTGTTCATAATTTCCCCTTTACCACATTCATGGCTCCTAAAAGGTAAACCTGCCTATCCAACATCTGCACAGAATCAACGATTTAGAGAAGACATCCCTTGTTAAATCTTGACACTTGCTAGATCTCTGAACCTGATCCACTTGGCTGTATTATGATCAGCAGATTTTACAGCTGTGTCACCAGCAAACGTCAGCTAATAATGAAAATAATGTAAAAGAAATGCAAACAAAATACTGTGTAATTAAAACATGCTACCGTTTTGCATCAACATCCTGCTAGTTTCCTCCTCCTCAGCTCGAGCTAAACGATAAGTAAACAACAAGAGAGACGAGTTGGGGCAGAAAAACCAATTTAGCTGACCACTGACAGTCACGCCATGATTTTAAGCGCAAAAGGAGAGGGAGGATGAAGGTGTACAGAGCAGTGACGCAGAATGACTGTACAACGTTTGCACAAAGGTTTTTATATATTATTAAAAAAAACCAGCAAGAATGGTGTGAGTGTTGAACTCTCTTGTCATGAAAAGTATGGGTGTCAAAACACCCACATCCCCCACGGGTGCGACGCTTGCGTTACATTAATAATAAAAGCAGTGAAACAAAAAATGAGCCCCACTGCAGGATAGGTTTCCCTTCTCCTTCCCTTTAACTTAACTAAAATGAAACTTACCATCAGGTTTATGAATTATATGAAATATATAAACTGTAAACAAGACTTACATTTAAAAAAAAAAAGCCTATACTTATGGGCTGTGTGTATATATTTTAAAATAACACTGTTTTTATAAGGCATCTGTTAGATACATAAACCAAAAAGATTATATAACATAAACACCCCAAACTAAATGTAGCATCTTTTACCATGATTACCACATGTCGATTCATCAAATGTAAAGCAGATACATCAACATTTACAGTCTTTAAAGATAAGAACAGGGTTAAACCCACACTAAGTTATCAGCTTTAAGTTTTAGACAAAGGGGTCAATGTTAGGCCCTCAAGTCCGCAGTCGTCTGGAGATTTTGCACCTACTTGAGCAAATAAATCTGAACACATTAACATTAAATGTCAGAGGTGTAGGAATCATACACTATCTTTTAACTGCTGCTATTTAGCATCAAACCGGACGTCAACCTCGTTGGGCGTGTCTGAGTTGCCCTCCAGGATCTGCTGGATTTGGTTGAGCACCTTTTCGTTGAACACTATATCCAGGTGGGCCAGGCCTCGATACTCCGTCACATGGACGGGCTTTTCCTGCTGCCCCACCCAATGTTTGCACAGACTCATACTAAAGCTGTCCACTGTGTCGTCCCCATCTGCATAAACAAAGTCCACCGGGTCCCCGTTAGGAAACTCTTCATCGTAAATGTGTGTTACAGCTGTTGGAAGCCCCACGCCGTACATGCACCACACTTCCACGCCAGGTGGGTGGAGAGCACCGGTCAAGTTCTTGGTGTCCTCCCACATGTGCCTGCAATCACCAACAACAAAAAAAAAAAGTTATTATTTTTACAGACAAATAAATACACCTGCAACTTCCTATAAACAACGGCAAGCGATATTCTTAAGTGTTATTGAGTCAACATGGAGTTATTAAGGTTGTCATGGTAAAGAGGTAATAATAAAATATATTATTAGACACTATATTTCTGTTACTATGAAATAGTGAATTTGTAGATGTTTTCTTCTTTGGCTTTATGTTATTTTACTAAATTCTGCAAGAATGTTTGGAAAACATAATTTCAATTTAAATTTTTTCTCCCAGGCCTCAAAACCAGAGTCATAACTTGTAAGGATCATCCACTCATGAGCAGCACAGCTAAACATGTGGGGAGTGCCCCCTGCAACATGCTCCTGTTGGTATTGACTTTTGGTTTGAGTTTCAAGTGCTGTCAGGTGTGTGTCAGTCACAGATGTGTGACGGGCACCTGATAGGTACCTAACTCATAGACATACACACTGGAATGAGATTCTGAAGCCAGTGCCAGTGCTCCCTCTCAGAGCCAGGATCATCGCAGAGGGCCTCCAGAATATGTGGAAAGGTTGCCACATGTGGCTGCCAAAACTCAGCCCCATGACCATCTCATAAAAAAATTGCTGAAATCAATGGCCAGGTTGGCTCCTCATATGTAGACCACATCTGGCCCACACAACACTTTCCAGTGCAGTAACTGAGCCATAAGTGCCAAAAGTAGCCTGGATTAGATCCAAATGTATCTGCTATCTGGGTTGTGGGATCAACTTGGGTGCGCCAGTGACCAACACAGTCACACTGGTTGACTTTTAACTTCTGCTGGTTGAGGAAGGGGATGCCACTGCTAGGGCTGTGCGATTAATTGAATTTTAATCACAATTGTGATTTGGGTTTTCAACGATCATAAAAATGAAATGGTCCAATTATTTGCTCCTTCGCAGTTTACTCTCGTGCTGTTTTCAGTTGCAAATTGAATGCCGCTGGCATTGCAGTTCTGTGCTCTGCTTCAGGCTCCTCCCACTGCTGCAGACTCCTCCCACAGTCCCAGCCGCTTTGGTTTATTTCAATGCAAGATGCAAACACCTCTCAAGTTATGGGCTGGACACACGGGAGGTGACGTCGCTCTTTCTCCATTAATTTTCTATGGAAATTGCGCAATGAGGCGAAAATTGCTGCCCGTGAAATGTTCCACTCGTTTACGTAGACGTGCACACTGGAGCTTATGCGACAAAAGGAAATAGAAAAATGTTCGATTTTTGTGAGTCGGGACTAAATAATCCACCAGCTGCCAGAGACATAGAGAGATAACAAACGTATAAACAAACAACTTTTTTTTCTCGTCAAAGACCTGCGCTCAGTTAACAGTGAACAACCCGGGATTTAAGAAACTCATCAAACTGCCATCTCGTCACTATTTTAACCGCGTGTCTCTCCCTGCCCTGTATGATGAGGGTCATGAGGGTGTTGTGAAGGACGTGGTTACAGTCCAATGTTTCGCCACCGCTACGGACCTGTGGTCAAGCCGCACCAAAGAGCCGAATATAGCGCGGATTTTAAATTGAAAACAAAATGTCTCCAGTCTTAATTTTTTCCAGATCACACCGGACAGAACATAGCTGCTGCTGGTCTGAGACAAACAATAGCTACTGGGAAATGGTGGAAACAACGCTTCAAACCCCTGTGTATGGATCTTCCACATGGTACAGAGGTTCCTGACAGTAGGAAATGAATAACGTGTAAAAATGGTGAATATGTGTTGTTTATTCCGAACTATTGTGGGAGAGTGTAATCAGTTTTGCAGCAAATTTGGCACATGTTGTTAGGGACTGCCCACATGTTTAGCTGTAATGCTCATTACACAGTAGCACAATCCTTACATGTTATACCTAGTTGTATAGGTGACTAATCAGACTTAAGAGTTTAGGGTTAGTAAATGTGGACTATGGAGTAATATAATTTTAACATGTGATTAAACATGTGATCCAAAGAGATAAACGCAAAAGCAAAACTGTATTTGACAGTGGATGTAAATAAAACGAGTTACGATCTGGGATGAAGCGCAGCCATTTAACCAGCTGAGTTGCCACTTGGTAAATAGAAGGACAATAATGCTGCAGCAGCCTGTAATGACCAGGCACCACTGACTGTAAATGTGCAAATTGGATCACACACTGCATTATCTTTAGTTAATCAAAGCTATCTACGTTTTAAATAGAAAAGAGGCTTTAAAACCAAGAACAATGTGAAAAAACACATGATAAACACAGCGGAGTGTTTATCGAAGATATTTTCCTCAGCAGGTGGTGAAAAACAGAAAGCTCTGTATGTGATGGATCTATACATTTTTACTGCTGAGTTTGTTTTAGTAAATATACTAAAGTAATTTTAGTAGGTTTGGACTGTGCTCACAGCTGCTTTCATTGCACGTAAGTGTTTGAAGAATATGCATCCAGGACATTTCCTGTGATCTCTTTTTTTCTACAAACAAAATACCAACATTCATGAACAAATTTCACACTTTCATTTCATCATTAAAGTAGCACATGTAACTTTCTGTCCTTAAAAATGTGTGTTTCTGATTTTTATTGATGACACAGTGACATTTATTAAGCACATTCCTGGTGCCATCACTGACAAGCAGCTTCTCAAGGCTGATAAACTGCACTTTTGCACAACTTTTGTACTGTAAAACAACTTTTTTTCCCAGCCTGAAACATCATGTTACAGCGTGTCACACACCAGCAACCAGATATCAACACACTGGCTCATTTATCAAAGAAATGTAAGAGGATATTATTGGTGGAAGCAAGAAAATGAAAGACAAAAAGGGACATAAGAGATAAGACTAGAGTCAACATCAGACTGGTAATTATTGGCTGGAAAGAGCTCAGAGAAGAGTAGGATCATGGATAAACTGGTCATCTGGTATAATGGGCACTTTTCCTGCGGGCCGAGTTTTTTTTTTTTGTTTGTGTGGAAACAGTTCATTTATTTGCCTAACTTGTCCATAAAACTCAGCAAATCATCGGCAAAACCAACACTGGGCCGGCCCGAACAAAATTTTAAACACCACCCCCTTTCATTGTAGTTCATGTGTCTAAGCTATATTTATTCATCCAAGTAGTTAGTGCAGAACTTTCTTTTCTGACTACCAGCCTATGAAACACAATGATCTGCAGCCCATTGGTTCTTTTCTTCAGGGACATCAGGCTGAACCAGTCAGATACTTTAAACTCCTTTTAGTTCTCTCCCAGTGCATGCAACTACCTGTCAGAACTGAGACAAAACGAAGAGGAGGTGCAAAGAAAGTGGGCTTTTAAAAATAAAAAACAACACTGGCAAATTTAAAAAAATGACAGACAGTTCGACCACAGCAGGACCTTCATCAGCTGATGTGAAAAATGATGATGAGGATGGTAAAAGCTGTGGTAAGGTGCACAGCTTTCACATCACCAAAGTTCTTTTCTGAGTAAAAAAACCTATTAAACCTAGTAGGTATGAGCCACATGGGCCAGTTAGCGGTTGGAACAAGTTAGCTGTTTACAAAGTTATTATAAAGTAATGAAATCACGTCAATTAAACAGCTGTTTTATTACCACGTTAGTTTGTCTCCTTACAATTATGAATTAAGTTGATAAAGTCAGTTTTTCCAGCACGAGAACAGCTGGTTAACTGGTTGTATTTGCTGGTAACTGGTTGTGTTCACTGGTTAAAACAGAAGATCTAATTTTTGTTCTTTTATGTCTTCCTGAACTAAATCATCTTACTAAAAGTAAGAAGATGATTTTTAACCACCATTCATCAACATTAACAGTGAGTCAGCAGTTTTCTGATTTTCTTTATGATTATTATTATTATACATTTTTATTATTTGTTTTTGGTTGTGGGCTGATAGGCGAATAGTTTTGGGTCAAAATGTGTTAGAGGCAGCTTCTTTGTAGGTATTTACGAACAATATACAGAAATAAAAGACTTAGGATTTTGGGGTTTTTTTAGCCTACACATACTGTAAGTCCATATGTTATTTTCTAATGCAGCTGTTTGCCTCTTTATGAGAGAATCTAATAATTCTGGACTTGACTGCATCTTAATGTAAAAAAAATTTAGTTTAACCTGGTTGACATAATATTTCCAGAAGAAAAGAGCGGGCTTCAGACACAGAGACTTTGTCCATGAACAGTTTTCATCTGATCCATCATTTCTCATGTCTGTTCTTTCTATTTTTATCTCCCTCAAACACAAAATTGGATGATTGCGGTTCTAATAATTATCACTGTGCTGGAGTATAGATGTTCATTTTTATTAACAAATTACACTTTTTGGTAGTGTTTTACATGTCTGCTCTCACTGATTCCTGCTAACTCTATAGATATTTTAGGGAGTTGTATGATTAATATTCACATTTAAGGGAGCGCAAAGATTTGTTGTGTGCATAACTGTATCTGGGCCAGTCTGTGCCAAAATGCCAGGGCCAATTTTTTTGTCCAAGTCCACCCCAGGGTAGGATGCAAAATAGAAACCGAATTAGCCGTTGTTAGGGGACGTCTCACTGAGAAAATCTGCCAAAATCAGTAATGCTTCTTTAAGGCAAGATTTAGTTAAAAACTTTGCTAAAATCTTAGACAGAAAATGATGCAGTTTTTGTTAATCAAAGCTCTGTGAGCACATGAAAGCTGTGCTTTACCAGCCATCCTCAAAGCTGATGTCTGTGAAGAAGCGCTGATAGTCCCGCTTGGTGTAGTTGAATGTTGGCGTGGAGATGAAGACGTGGTCCTTTGGCCACGCATTCACAAGTGGCAGCATCCAGGGATTAGTTGTTACCATTCTCTGCTCCTCCCGGATCTTAATGTTAGAAATCATGGGAATGCCGTCATTTTCACCTGCAATGCATTTTACCAGAAAGTTAAAAACATGTCAAGGTTATGTAACGACAAAATAATGATTCTTTTATATGTATTAAAATATTTTTAACTTTGTTAGTTGCAGATCCTACTGCATTATTTTCTGTTTTTAGCATTTTGCCCTTACCTGAAGCCAGAACTCTGAGTGCTTTAACGGCGCCCCCCCATGGTGCTCCTAAGGAAATAAAGCCCTTGATGTACTTCTCCTTCCAGGCCTGAGCCTGGTGATTGAGAAAGTAGAGGACATAGTGGCAGCCCATGCTGTGTCCCAGCAGGTAAACAGGTTTCTGATACTGGTCATACATCTCTTCAACCAGGTCCTGCAGCTTTGTGAGGTACTCAGTGTTCTCATCTGTGGAAGTAACAGGAATATAAGCTCTATATAAGTACAAGTCTATTTACCATTTACCAAATGAGCACTGATAAAACGTCTAAAACGAGCTTGAAGTTGTTGTTTTTCCTATTATCGAGAAAGTATCACAAGTCTTTGTGTAAAAATGATTAAAGGTATGCTTGTTAATCCTAAACAAAGTAATCATTGATGAATAAAGATCCATGATGATTTGCTTCTACAAACTTTGCCAACTATTTTACACGACATTACCACTTTAGTTGTGATAAATTGTTAATTATTTCCTAAATTCTAAATCTTTCTTCTTAAAGGTTCACCCATCATTTACATGCGCTACCTCTTTCCCAGTTGGTGCCCCTACCTGGCCTCCCATCAAAAATTCTCTAGACCCGCCCCTGATCGCAGCTTAAAGGTACAGTGTGTGAGACCTACTGACATCTAGTGGTAAAGGTGGGTATAGAAATTATTTTACATCACAAGCACATTCGTGGACGGTGGCCATCAGTGGCCTAAATTCTTCCAGACAAACATGTTTTCATCTGTGAGTGGATCTAGTGTCTGCTTCAACGTCACATCTTGCAGCGATTGTTAAACAAAATCAAATACATAGCCAGCCTTCCTGATGTAGATGAAGTCATCTTAGTCGAGACAGAAGCTGATCACATTAATGTACCAGAGGTCCAATGAGTTATAATATTACTGAAAAATAAGTGCCTACTTTTAAAAGTAAAGAGGAAAAACAAAAAATGATTATAATAAGAAAACTTTGGTGGCAAAAAAAAACAAACAAAAAAATAAAAACAGTCTGGAGTCACTATGTCAAGTAAAACAAGCGCACCCTAAAGAAGAAGGCAGGGACATTTGCTTTCAGCATTTATTCTACTGGCTGGAAGATGATTGACAGACAGCTCATTCAGCAACCCAAGAGAGAGGAAAAAGTATCCTAGAGCAGAAGTTTTGGAAAGAGACCAAGCTTGAGTGCAGGAGATTTGAACCTGCAACACTAAAATTGAGAAGATGAGTTTTGACAGGAAGAACAAAATATTTTAAAGGAAGAAGGTACTTTTCAGTGTGAGAGCAGAGTTTTGAGAGAGAGCAATACAATATTTGAGCATGAAAACAAGAAATCTTCCTCTTAAAACAAACAATTACGATTTTGATTACAGATAAGGAAATACCCCCATACACTACAGGTAACTACTTCAACAGACGTGTACTGTCTTCTTCTATGTGTCTTTTAAGGCGTTATCCCAAACGGTGCTGTAGCACCAATCAAACAAAGCCGGTACTGCAGTTTTAAAGCTCAGAGGGTTCTCACTTCATACACACAGTTGTTTGTCCATTCAGAGACACCATAGTAAAAGTGGTGGCAAAAATATGGCAGGGGTTAGGGTGGATTCATAGTCATCACTCAGCACTGGTTAGGCTGTGTGCTGTCTGCCACCAAAGGTTCTGGTGGACCTTTGTGACCAGTGTTTCCTACTACTACATTGGAACTTGTCAGAAAGGTACTGATGTTGCCACCCATATTAATTTTAAAACCGCCAATTATATGTGCAGAAATTCTTATGTGCAAGAAAACAGTAGAGAAAAACTTAAGGTTATATCTAATAATTACAGAAGGGCCATTGGTTAACATTTTGCAAGACTGCAAGAGTGTCTTTCATCCCAACACTCGTTTTTCGTTCTTTCTTTATTAAAATGCAAGTATATCAAACCATTGACAGAGAATCTTTTTTTTTTTATCTTAAAAATACATTGCCCTCCAGGCTTTTCCTATCTTTTGCACTTTTTGCATTCTGTGCAAACAGAAGCAACATAGCAGATTAGCAAATGTGCATATTCTCTCAAGATATAACTCATAAATGGGTGTTGGATGTAAAGCAGCTAACAATGTGTGACAATGCCTGTCAAGTTCTGCTACTTACTTGGAGCTAATCTCCAATCATAGGGAGCTCCACGAACCGTCTCATTTCGGACATAGCCTACGTTGACCAAATGTTGCACCATCGTAAAAAAATAACCTGCAAAAAAACAAAAAAAAAGCAGTAAAATTATTTGATTCTAGAGGAGACATTCATGAGAGGCTAAGTACCATTCAGAGAAGAAATGCAGAAAAACTCAACAGAATCTAATGCCTTAAAATGAAGCAGTAAGCATGTGTTTCTCTCACCAGCTAGTTTGTTATAGTCAAGAAACTCTATGGGATAAGTCTGCCCAAATCCTGGTACTCGAACCTGCACTCCCGGTGAGTTGGAAGACCGCCGAGTAGTCCTGTTGTAAACAAGTCTGGGAGAAACAGACATGGACATTTGTGCCTTTCAGTGTGGCAAAAACAAAAGAAATGTAGGAAATTCGTAGAAGTGAAACAGTCGTAGGCCCTTCATTCTGCACAGCAATACTGAAAACTCCCGAGTCAGAGCAGTCAGGGTTACCTAATGTTATCAATCCAGCAGTCCACGCCTACGGGCATGAACATGTTGAGGTCGATCCACAGAGGAAACCAGTGTTCGCTTTTCTTGTAGCACATCCAGTGGACTAAGGTTGGCTTGTCTATTTTGGCTTCCAGACGATTTCCTAAATTCCCAGGAACTGAACACACAACCACATAAATACCTTTCACATCAGTGTATTGAACAGCAAAGTAGCAGCAAAAACAAATCAATAGAGTATCTACAAGTTTTTATTAAATACTAAATGAAAACTAGAATTTGTGACATTTTTTTTAACAGAGTATGAATGGTGTAAAACTTAATTAAAAACAAAATGTAACAGCTTATTAGATACACCTTATGGTGCCCCTGGACACATCATCAGTGATGTAACCTGGGATCACAGGGGGTTTC
>JBAMHW010000010.1:5851437-5890484 GCA_037177495.1 Rhadinocentrus ornatus
GGGTGAATGTGACAAGTAGTGTAAAGCGCTTTGAGTGGTCAAGCTGACTGGAAAAGCGCTATATAAGTACAAGTCCAAGTCCATTTCCATAAAAATCTACTCTTGGAGTCATAATATGTTAATATGACAAACAATTTCTGTGTATTATGTTTTATAATTTGTGCAGACAGATTATAAATCTGTGCACAAAGATTTACAGAACTACTAGATTTATAATGTTGTCGTTATACAAGTGCGTTCACTTTCAGAGCAATTGGTGAAATGCAATGTTTTCATGTCATTGTTCAGTACTGGCTGAGCTTGTTTTAAGACTTAGCTAATACTAAAGAAGATCCCACTCATGGGCCTGAAGAATAAGCAGATACAGTGGGGCAAATAGTATTTAGTCAGCCACCAATTGTGCAAGTTCTCCCATTTAAAACCATGAGAGAGGCCTGTAATTTTCATCATAGGTAAACCTCAACTATGAGAGACAAAATGAGAAAAAAAAATCCAGGAAATCACATTGATTTTTTATTTATTTATTTGCAAATTATGGTGGAAAATAAATATATCTCAATACTTTGTTATATACTCTTTGTTGGCAATGACAGAGGTTGAACGTTTTCTGTAAGTCCTAACAAGGTTTTTTGCCCCATTCCTCCATGCAGATCTCCTGATGTTTTGGGGCTGTCGCTGGGCAACACGGACTTTCAACTCCCTCCAGAGATTTTCTATGGGGTTTAGATCTGGAGACTGGCTAGGCCACTCCAGGACCTTAAAATACTTCTTACGAAGCCACTCTTTTGTTGCCCGGGCTGTGTTAGGGATCATTGTCATGCTGACAGACCAAGCAAAGTTTCGTCTTCAATATTGCTGATGGAAGGAGGTTTCACTCAAAATCTCATGATACATGGCCCCATTCATTCTTTCCTTTATACAGATCAGTCGTCTTGGTCCCTTTGCAGAAAAACAGCCTGGTGCAGGTCTACCATTTTGTTTCTGGTGTCCATTGACAGCTCTTTGGTCTTGATAATAGTGGAGTTTGGAGTCTGACTGTTTGAGGTTGTGGACAGGTGTCTTTTATACTGATAACCAGTTCAAACAGGTGCCCTTAATACAGGTAACGAGTGGAGGACAAAGGAGCCTCTTCAAGAAGAAGTTACAGGTCTGTGAGAGCCAGAAATCTTGCTTGTTTGTAGGTGACTAAATACTTATTTTACAGTGGAATTTGCCAATTAATTCTTTAAAAATCAGACAATGTGATTTTCTGGATTTTTTTTTCTCATTTTGTCTCTCATAGTTGAGGTTTACCTATGATGAAAATTGCAGGCCTCTCTCGTGTTTTATCCTTTATTGCCCCACTGTATATATATGTATATTTTTTATATTTCAACTATTTATTATACTAATACATCTAATTTAGCCTGAGTGAAAGAAAAACAAAATCAGACTTAATTAGGTAAAGAAGCTGAAGATTTTTACGTTAAAAATATTTAAAAAATAGTCATTTTTAGAGTTGAAAACTTAATCACAGCTTAGGCTCCACATTATCATCCACATTATAGTCGTGGGGCACTGAAAACAAGCTTTTAGGAAAGCCATGGCCAGGGTGAAGATTACCAGTGTTTTTGGCTTGCAGCACAATATAATCCATTAACTACTTTTTTCTTTACATTTAGCAGGATTTTTTTTAACATGTTTACATATAAATATACAGCCTGCAACAATCACAACATTGTTACATAAAACAACATTCCCATGATGCACAACAAATTTTTTGCACCATTTTGGTTTTTTTCTATAAGTAGTCTTTTTTTCTCAGTCTTCTGATTGGTCAAAAGGTCTTTAAAGACAGGCATTAGATCCAATTTGAAAAAAACCTTTTTGATTATAGATTAAACATCCTCAAGAACCAACTAAAAGAAGTCAAGTTGATACTATTGAAGGTCTTGCAATTACCATTTCACTGAATTTTAAGGCTCCTGTTTTGCCACTGCGGGACCAGTAAGGGTGCAGTTTAAGGGGTATTTTTTTTACTGTTGGTGTTGCCGGTCGGTGTTCAGTGTCCACTAAAGAGTCCTATGAGTAATTTCAGAGGTTTAACTGATTCAGCGTTCTGTGTTGTTGCTATGGGAAACTCTTGTTGGCTAGGTAGGCTGTCCCATTACGCGAACATTAAGCGCACTTTGAAGTGTGCAGACCCTGAATTAGGACACACTTTATAACTGAACAAATGCTTGGATTTAGAATCTGAGAACATCACCATGGCAACAGCAACCACATGCTCTCTCTTTTGAAAACATCAAGAATGCAGTTATTTTCTTCTTTTTAACATTTGAGCACACCAGCGCATCATTTTTTGGGAGTTTTGTTGTGGAGTTGTGGTTTTTGGTAAGAAAAAGCTGTTTGACCTGATGTCGGAGTTTCAAACTTGAATTCATTCCAACTTTAGTGTCACAGCTGAGTGTTTCATGCTAATGCTTTGTAAGCCCTGCAAAGTTGGGGGAAATGGGGAAGTGTTTGAAACCTCCTCTGCAGATGTTCACTCACATCCACCCACTGAAGCACATACACAGCAATCCTGCTCCAGATTCTGCTCAACATGTCCTGACATAACTCCTCAGTGTAACATCTGTAAACTACTACAAGCATTGTTTTAACGTGGGTTAAAGTTCAGTACCACCACTTCACACAATCTGCAGTCCACTTAACACACAGCAATGCTTTAAGGAAGCCTCTAAAGATCTTGATACATCCAGACATATCACATTACTCTACTAATAGACAACAGTGCTGTGCTCATAGAGAAAAAAAAAACATTTTAGCTCCTTGCTTTTATTTTCTCTCACCACACACTCCAAATGCTGCCCTCACACAGACTAATCATCTGTCTGGCAGTTCTTCAACAAGTCCTGGCATGTCTCCCAGTGCTGACTCAACCAGAAACAGCTTCAGTCTGTGTTATGTGTAGGGTGTGACTAGAGTTCATAGTCAAAATGTATATCTCTACTTTGTTAAAAATGCTCAAAGAAGGCAGTTTAATAGTTCAGCCAGGTTTTGGGGCTGTAGCTAATTGAAAGAAAAGGCTGGTTTTCCTGAGAAAAATATCAGTACCACTTCCTACAGCATGGTAGTCAGTGTGTCTCTGGTTACTTTATGACATCCAAAACTGTTTATATGTCTATGTCATTTAACAAAAAAAAAACACCTTTGAAAACCTAAGTCAAAGTTTAAGTTATGATAAAGGTGACAGTGTTATAACTCAGTTTGTAGGGCACAACATAAAATAGAGACTGAGCACAAAAGTTTGTTATAGAAGAACTCAGAGATATTAAATATTTTTGCAAAACCGATACAAATTGTTTACAGATAGAAGTAATAATCTCTCTGCAACCCACACCACAAATGCCTTATTTACACCTCCACAGGTGTAGCCAGTAAACCTTCCTCTTGTGTTACTGCTACCATCTCCTATGTTGATGGGTCGCTTTTGACCCGTGTCTTAAATCAGCTGTAAAATACACAAAAAACAATTATCTATCATCCAATGTCTTTATTGTCTCTTGGTTACCTTGTTAGGCTTCCTTATTCATAGAAATATTGAGTTTAATGCTTTTGGTGCGGGCCTCTGGGACATTTTTTGGTCAGTTTCAATAAAAAAAAGTAAAATGAACCTGAAGACACTTATATAAATAAACACAAGGTTGTTGTGTTACCTGACTATTCTAAGGAGTTTTAGAACACATTTCTTAAATAAATTTGTTTAATTTATTTTTTTCTTTTTAATAATTATTGTAACACTTTGGTGTTACAGGTCAGTTTTGACCTCCATACATTTGCTTCAAGAAAAAGGCCAAAAAGCAGGGACTCCTCTTTTTACTGACATTGACATAAATAGCTCAAAACATGTCTTGATGTTACTGACTCTTGTCACAGGAAACCTTGTGGGTCCAGGGGTCATTTTGAAGATATTTGCACCATCTTTGGATTTAAATCTTTCAGCGTAGCAACTTCTCTAACATTAACCTCATCAGATGTTTTGTCATGCTCCACATTGTCTTCCTCCTCAGAAAGCTTCTCATCCGTATAATTTTTTACTCATTCTCACCATAAATTTTATCCAGAACTTGGCTCACTGAAAATATTCTTCTTATTTTTGCATAATGCAAATTGAAGATGTGCACTCTGCAAGTCACTAATTCTCACTGAACGCTTGACATACCCAGCTTTGTTTTGTTTGTGCAGGTTTACGGGAAAACAACGCAAAAAGAGAAACCTCTAAAGATTAAATGATTGGGAAAAGAACAGGATTTCAGTGTTGGATGAAGGTGTACTTATAATTTCAGTTTTAGTTCTAAATATTGCTTTATAATCTTAAAACTGGGTCAAAACCAACCCTAACAACACAAAAGTTATAATTTCATCAACAGTGTTTTATAGTTTAGTAAAAGATGAAGTAAGGTTCTTGATATGGTCAAAAAGCCTCAGTGCAATAATCATATTTATGTGGTTCTTTTACTAATTTAAAACCTAAAAAACGGGTTGGTACCTTAACACAAGCACGGGTGTAGAGGAGCATCCCCACTGTCATGATTTGGTTACACATCTGCAAAGCCCCAGTTGGGATGAACTGGTCGCGTCATCAAATAAGGAACCAAGAACTTGAACAGATGATGAAATTTGGTTTGGCCCTCTTTAACAAGATAGTACATTTCGTTTGGAGTGGTATGAATGCTTATTCACGCTGGTGGGGACCAAAGATATGAACTGCGGTCTGGTTGAAAACAGGGGGGTGTCAGCTGAATGCAACAATTTAAAGCAACACTTTGGATATCATGCTGCCTCAATGTGCACAATGTTTAATTTATACTAATATACAGGTGTTATTCTGTCTGAAATTTTACTTCCTTTCCATGCAAGGTAGGAAAATGGTGTGTAAGGGACCAAGGAGATGACCTGTGGTGGCCAGCCATCAAGAAATAGTCAAACAAAACCACAGTATTCTGCACAAACGACGTGATCATAATTTTGAAAAACAACACTTGATGTGTTCTAGTACAAAATGATGAGCTTTATCACGCTTTAGCAACATATACAATAAATGACAGTGGACTCAATTCACTGAGTTAAAAAAGAACTGAACGATATATTCGCTTTAATCTAATGATTACAGCACACAGTGATTTATCCAGAGCTTTGACAAACCAGGGAATACCGTATCATTCCCATTGCATTAGCTCAACATACTTAAGCTGCAGGAGCAGCTGCAGGTTTAGAGCAGCAGGTATATGTCCCTTTATAATGCCTCCAGAGTGACATCTGATAGCAAAAATCTGGCACTTCCTTCATCCAAGTTAAGGTTTGCCTGTCTCAGCTTGTTGGCAACGACAGGAAGGTGATACTGCAATCAATAACTGGAATATTTTTTTCATTTTTTTCTCCACATGTAATTATTTTAAGAGCTTTTTGACTAGCTGTGACAGGCAGGTGCAGGATAAGGAGAGGTCGAGGGTTATATCTAAGTCAAACGCGTACAGCATTAATTTCATGCTGTCGCTAACTGTTGCTGAGAATACTGCGTTGGGTTTGTCATGGATGTGCACCATCCTCTCATTTTATGTGACTTTTTGAATGTATTATGTACTATAGTATGGAGAACCTAACCCATATGTAGCCTAGCTACTTCATTAAAGAAAATCCAACAACCACATGAGTCGTAGTTATCTTAACTTCTGGTCATGACATCATGTATTTTTGCAGATTCGAAGAAGAAAACGTCTTACTTTTGAGTTTTACTGATCTAAACTTATTGCTGTGCTGTGTGAAACTGTAGCTTGTGTCAGAAATAGAGGCTCACTGTTAGATGACAGCTTGTTTGGGCCAAGACTGGATTGGGGCCTCAGCTGTTTGAGGCCATTTAAAAGTGTGAGTCATGCTGAGGGCTTCAGGCGTCACGGCCACTGGTTTTTGCTTGCACTTGTACACTCTTGCTTTCTCTTGTTTAGTCTGTCCTTCTTTTTGGTGCTTTGAGTAAAGCTAGTTACAGGGGGACTGTATTTCCTTGAAGCTGAAACAACGTGCTGACAGAAGTCGATGAAAGAAACCCTTGTGTGTTTTTCCTGTGTGTGTTCCTTTTTATCTACCTACATGATAATGTTATCGTGCATTTTCTGCTGGTCTTTTAAGTCTATACAGCAACATGTCTATGCAGCAGACAGTTTTTCTGGGTACAAAAGGCAGCGTGAAACAAAGTAGTTATGGATTTTTTTTTTCCAACTCTGCCAACAGATATTCTGATTGTGAGATAATTTAGACAAAGATAAGAAAACGTTATGGGAAAGGGGTATGTTTAAGTAAATAAGCAAGTAAAATAAATATTTTCTGACAAACAAGAAATAGATAAAAAAAAATGTGCTGTGAATTTAAAGCAAAAAAAAGAAAGAAAAGTCTTTAATGCAAAACACAATAATGTGAAACAAAAAAAAATTCAACATAAAAAAACAAAATTTTAAAAGATATTGCCTCAGAAAACCTAAAAAAGACAACAAAAACCATAAAGCAGCTCTGCTTTGGCAGATTTGTGCGCTTTTGCGTCCCATGATGGAGGATAATCTGTCTTGCATCCTGTGTCGTCTCTGATTTCTCCAATGTTGACTCTTCTTCTTTTTCTTGCTTTCTCTAATAATAATCTTTAATTTCTTTGCTAAATCAGCCAGTGCGTTGACATCCAGGTCCTAGCATGTGTTCATTTTTTTTTTTTTTTTTGTGCTTCTTTTGTTTTAGCTAATATTTTCAAAACTGTCACAGTTGGCTGCTGAATCCTTAAAAATCTCTTTCACACATGCAATGATTTTAATTCATCTGGATGCAGCTGAACATCATAGTCGTGCAAATTGTGCTTTTCTATTACTTTTGCAAAGTCTATCTGACTTAGCAACACAAAACTAAACTGTGCTTGAAAAGTGCTTTAGCTACAGCTAAACCTTCTACTTTCTGCCTGATTAGAATCATATTTTCAACTTTTTTCATATGCTTTCCCCTTTCAGTTGTACTATTTAATCTTCACTTGTTTCACTGGTAACACCACCTGTCCGAGCTCACTCAGCAATGAATGCCACAGGAAATCATTCTGTATTAGCTCCAACGGAGAGCTGTTACAAAGGAATTTCCCTTGGGGATTAATAAAGTATTTGTGAATGTGAACCTGAACCTGTAAACTTGAACATGTATAAATTGGAATGTTCTTGCTTCCATGTTTCACAAAACTGTTGTGCACATAGCTTGCTAAGATGAACTGTTAAAGACAACATGGCATGTTTTGAAAAAAACTGTGTCTATACCTCATTTGATGTCCTTGTGCAAAACAAATATAACAACCATGTCACTCTCTAGGACATGTCTCAACAAAACAGAAAAACCTGAACGACTGACTACCATGGTATTAATGGACTGGAGCCATTAAAAGCATGACGTTAGCTTAGCATGAAGAACTTTTCTGATACACGTTTAGCCAATGTGGCTTTTCCAAGTTTTCTCCAATAATCACCAGCAGTGAATTTCTTTTTTAAATATAAATTTTAGCAAAAGTTAAAACAAATAGCTGCATCCTTTTAACTAATAAAAGCTGAACATTCACAGAAGGAGCGATGTTCTTTGGTTTTATTCAGAGCTGCAGCAATCAGAACCGCTCCTAAAACAGCAATTTTCAGCATGTGTGAAGAAAAAGTGAGAGGAGCGTGTATGTAATATTCATTGAATGTTACATATTTATATCTCAGACCAGCATGCTGCAGTCAGTGTGCCCTCTCAGGCTGTGTGTGAGGCTGCGTAATAACTCAACCATGGAGCACTGAAACTTGGCCGAGCCAACAGAGCAAAGTAAGTCGTCTGCACGAGAACGGCAACGTGCCACATATGCACTCTATCTGCGCTACTTCACACAATATATACGAGACAAGACAACATAGACAGGACTCCTACAGAGAATCTACAAGAGATCCAATGAAACAACTGGTCATTGAGGCTATAAAAACACAAAAATGTCTCTTGGAGCAGAAACAATGCAGGATTTGTCATGAAGGATATTAACCTCATCTGCTTTCAAACCTCCACATACAAAGAAATGACAGGCTTCCAAGACGAGATTGTTTAGGAGCTGAAGTGATGAATCCTTCTCCAATTTGAAGATCAAAGTAGCATTGTGCAGCTTTGTTCCTCAACAATGACCGGATTTTAAAACAGTGGCCTTTAAGAAATGCAAGAGGACATTTTTGGAGGAGGAGAGAAAAAGGAAGTGAGGAAAGAGCAGGAGATTTTTAAAAAAAAGAGTCAAGATTGGACTAATTTTTATTTGCTGGATAGAACTTGGATTAGAGATAGGATGCAAGATGGATGGTAAACTAACTAGTTAGGGGGCATGTCATAGAGAAAATCTGAGAAAGTTCAGTGGTGCTTCGTTAAATCTTGGATAATATATAAAGATCTCTGTTGTCATGTTGGTCAACATTTTTAAGGTTTCCAGAGGATGACCTCACATCTTAACAATGAAAAACCTCAGAAAACATCTTCATTTTCCTTCCATTAGTGTAATTTGTTCACTGGAAAAAAACAACACCTATGCAAAAAATACCAGCAATTCCTGAGAGGATGCCACACCCAGTATATGAATTTTGATGGGACAAGCCCTCTGACTCACCCTGAACATCCTTTAAAGGTGATACAAGCCATTAGCAATTCTCTCACGGTGTGGAGCCCATCATGTGTGGTAACCCCTTTAATATAAAGGAATTACCATTCATTCCTCTCCGTATGGACACTGAAAATGCAACTGCATCGCTATAGCTCTTCGGTTCACCCTCATAAGAAGGTGTGGAAGAGACTGTTTGCTAATCACCATTCAGAGCTGAACTTTTCTCACTTTCGGAAAACCCCTAACAGTCTCAAATGTCAGCTCTATAAATATGCACAGAACTGGATGGATTTTATATATTTTAACTAACTTGGAGAAGAAAGTTTTAGCATTTAATTTGTATTGAGAAAACCTAAAAAGCCCAAGTCTTGAGAGCTTCACGTATAAGCAGATAGGTAGTAATAAAAATATATCCACTGACAAGTTTAGCGTTTTGAACTCATATTTTTCCTTTTTCCTACCCAGCACGGACCCCCAGGTGGCCTGGGGATGGCTGAGTGTGAATCTAAATAATAAAATATCAAGAAGTGTGTAATGATTTAGAAAAATTTAGTCTAGAGATGGGGAAATAATGTATATTAGAAGAATCAACCTAAAACGCTCCTGAGATGTTTGCCTTGTACGTGTATTCATTTTTTTGGGGTGAGTCGGGGTTTAGCCAGAACCCACAGCGCAACAGCGCAGTGGAAAAGGAGGCTGGAACAGCTTCCTGCATGAGTTCACATGAGCAGAGAGAGAGAGAGCATGGTGGAAAGTTTGCGGTTTACTCAGACAAGCCTCTTCCTGGTGACAGAGGTTCAAAGTGGGAAGGGCGTAGAGTTTCACCAACTTGGCTTTCTGCCAGGTGATCGCTGCCTGAAACACACCCAAACACTCACAGTGAAATCACTTGCTTTAGCCAACCCGATCTGCTTGTAGTAAGGTATTAAACACAAGTGATTCTATCTGAACCTGTTTTTATGTTGACTTTGGACATAAGCACCAAGCATTTGCTGTTTGTTATTCCATTGAAACAAGAAAAGGTTGTTCCAGGTAAGACACAGTGACAAAGAAAAGCTCCATGTTAGCTTATTTAGAGAAAGTGTTTTGAAAAGCAACAAAACCACACAGAATAGTATTATATAAGCATATCTGGGTCACTGCAGTATTATGGACATTACGCAGGGGGTGCAATATCTGGGATTATGGTGGTAAATTTACAAGAAACAACTTTAATAATCTCTAAGATTCTCAAAGGCAGAGGGCCCGCACCGTGCCAAGGAGAACCGGGCCCCCCCAAACATCCGCCCGGCGCTGGCCAGCACCCACCCCGATGCTCCAGCCACCCACCCCGGGAACCAGGGCATTACCGACCACCCTCCCCCACTCCAACCTCCACCCCACACAACCCCCCTCACTCACACCCACTATCACACAGCCACACCACACACGACCCGACCACCCCATGGGGGACGCCCCAGGCGGACCAGAGGACAGTGAGCCCCAAGCCCGGCCCAACCCCTCCAGCCACCACTCCACCCCACCCAGATGCGGCAGACCAGGCACCCCCCAGAGCCAGCAGCCCATCAGCGCAGCCAAACCCGGTCCCGGCCCTCGGGGCAACCGCCACCCAGGGGGAACAGAGTGCGAGAAGTCCCAATTAATAAAGTTGTAAATATGAAAGAAATAATAAAAATTATCAGGAATCCTATTTTGGTAAAAAAAAAACACAATTCAAAAAGTTCAACTTACTTATTTCAACTGGCTGTGACAAGTTGATGGTCAGAAGTGTCTGTAAATGTTATTATCTCTTGTCTGTTTAATAGAATAAAACTTTATTGTCATTGCAACAAGTGCAACAGAATTACAAAGCCCTCCAGTAAATGCAAAACAGAAAAAAATAGAATAATTGCAACAAGATGAAATAGAGTAAAAATAAGACAAAATAAAGTAAAACTATACAGAGTGTAATGTATAATATATAAAGTATTATATATAATATAGTTATTGCATCATCTTCTCATTTAAATAAGGCAGAGGTGTTAGGTGCAAAAGATACACGTGGTAGCTTATTAAGGCACATGAGGTGGAATTATCAACCACTCGACCATTTGTTTAGGGTTCTTACTGCTGTCGGGTAAAAGCTGTCGGTAGTTAGATCCCATCAATGTTTGTTTTCCAAAATGCTTATTATGCTTAAATCTTGTGATGGTGTTTGGACTGTTAGTGATACAGCTCACACCTTCTGGTGTTTGTCTTAGGCTGTTTCTCAAATCATTATCCGGACCACTTCATAAACGAATAAATGTACAAAACGGTCTACGATAGTTTAAACTGAAATGCAGGTTTTTGAGAGGAATAAACATTAAAACCTGCCTAAAGTAGAACTTTATTGGATCCTAAAAAGTCCAATAAGGACTTTGTTATCTGTGATCCTCCAGTCTCTCGTGTGAATTTTGTTTTATTTTGTGTATATTCATTAACTGCATAGTATAGTAAATATATATCACTGCTTAGATTTTGTTTTCTTCCTTTGACTGGGTTGTGTGTAAACTCGAGGAACCAGGTGGATTTTGTTCAGGCCTCTTGGACCTGCTGCCACTGGTCGGCAATACCAGTACCTGAAGTCCTGCCTGATGGATCCTTAAACGATAACCTTTGATTCAGACCCAGTATAGAGAACACAAATACTAAGTGTCTCAGGTAATATTAAATCCTATTTCATGGTACAAATGGGTTAACTTTGCTGACATGCACTGGAATAATGAACCGGATTCTTCCCAAAGAGACAAAATATTATCTATGTACAGGAATGTTGTTCTGATCTGTGAGTGCGTGTGTGTGCTGGGAACATTGTGGATATTGTTTTGTCTTGTGTCTTGATGATTGTAGCCTCTGCTTATTCGACTTATGTTTGACCCGCAGATGTGTTTGCAAATTTGAATGTATCTCTTTGCACCCTTATGGCCATCTGAGCATGTGCGCAAGCCTTGTGTGTGTTCACCGCAGTCAAAGAAGAATTTGTTTGGAAAACTCGCCCACACCAGCAGCCGGTGTAGAGCTCTCTCTCTCTCTTCATTCTGGACCTGACATTCTTTACTCTGCTGTAGTTCACCAGTGGTTTCAAGATAAAAAGCCTCCATTCATTACTCTAACCTGTAATGACAGGATACCCCACCCTTGTCTGGCAACAGCGAGGGCCATATTTTACCCAGCGCTGGTGACCCACACATTAAAAACAGCCTGTAGTACAGGCTGCTTCCTGCAGTCTGTGTGTTCTTTTGCAGATTTGCAAAGTCCACAACATTCATTATCTATCAAAAAGAACATGAAGGTTTGGGGTTTTCCAGGTTTCATCATCCACCACCAGCCTGCTCTGTTATTGGTTTTACTTTCTTTCTCGTTCACTTAAAGAATTCGACTTTTATCTCCCCTGCTGAGCTGCTGCAGCTATTGTCCCGCACATACACTCATAGTGTGCCAATAATGAGGCAGCGGCCTGTTAACAGATGTGTAACCTATGTGGTACACATGGAGATGATCAGATCAGATTGCTTGCAAATTTCTAGCCTTTCCCTCAGCTACAGGAGGAACTTCCCCCTGTTTAGACAGGGACTGAAGGTTACTTCCTTTATTTGTCTACTTCTGTGCACTCAAGCTAAAGAACAGGTCATCAGAACAAAGCAAAGTTAAACTACCACAGTGCTCAAAACTCATCTTTTCAATGTGAAATACTAAACCGGTAAAGGCTTTAAAAATATAAAGGTGTAAAATTGTTGTTTCCATTTTGGCTTAAGCTTGTAGCTGCTCTCTACTTTAATTCATACTGGTTACAATGGATTTAAATCGCAACCAGATGTCCATTTAAACTATTTTAACAAAAGCAGTGATGTCTGCAACAAGTAATTTCATAAAATGAAGCTTCAGATGTGCTTGAACTGTAGGTGAGTGTCTCTCTTTGTGTTCAGTCTTGGCAGAGTAGACCCAGTAACCATAGATTTATACGTAAGGGACAATTGTAAGAGTAGTTATGAGTTATCCTGAGGTAGAGAACAAGCTGCAGCAACAGTAAACATAGCCTAAAATGATGCAGGGACAGCGTGCTATAGCCACAATCAACCTCTGGAAAACAAAGAAAAGGCTACTACAGTAGTCTTCTCTTTATTAGACAAAAAACAGACTTAAAAATGCTTGTAAACATGCTAATCTGACTGTAATCACATGAAATGAATTGAGTTTAATCTCTCAATGCTAACTCCCACATTGTGGATTGAATTACTCTTGCATGTAGAGGCACAACTAATGGGCCTATAGGCACCACACACATACTTCAAAGATCCATATCCTTCATCTTTAAAGGGTGTTTAATAGAGCCAAATTACCATTGAAGCTGCTGTCATTCACATGTATTCTGTTTCTTTTATCCGAAAGTTGAATGTGCTAGAAATAGTAACTGAAAAGTTCGCAAGTTAAGACTATGTAGCATTTCCAGGTGGTTGTCCTACCCTGATGAAATCCGGATTTCATAAATCCACCTTATAAGTGAGAAAAAGATGACGTCTGTACAGTGATTTTTGGCTCTACTGTCATGTATGATCTCCCAGAGAAGATAAATTTCTTGAATGTTTTCTCCCCCATGTGAATGAATGAATTATTGAATGAATTTATTGTCATTGCACAAAAATTTTATCATCAATTATTGGCAACGAAATTCTTGAATCCCAGGCTCACCTAACAATTATAAAAAGAATATAAACCACAATAAAAATAGTCAAACACAAAAAGCAAGAATATTACAAATAAGGTATATATAAAAATATATAATAAGCAATAAGAAGATGCTATTATTTAACCTGTTAAACCCTAGGGGTTTTGGAGGTGTGGTTCACCTGAACAGACCTACTCAAATTAAATCAACAATAACTTTGTATTTATAAGGTCAATATGCATAATCTTGGTCCACTTGGTCTTGACTACAACTGTACCAAGTTAGATGAGAAAAGCACAAAGATAATTGATTTTATGAAGGGCTTAGTGTGGATTGTACCAGGCGGATTTTGTTTTTGGCCACTTTTATACCCAAACTGTGTCAAAATGTGCCACATAGGTATTTTACTTCTTGGAAGGCAATCTGGCTACAAAATACTGTGTACACACAATTCACAAACTGGCCCTGGCATTTAGCCATCTAAAGCACGGAGGTGGGAGTGCTATGATTTAATGCTACATGAGTGCCAAAGGTGTTAATTACTTTACTAGGTTGTACAATGGATGTTCCATGAAAAAGAAAAGGACTCACAGTCTCCATGAGAGGAAGTTCCTTCTCATGATTTAAAGCCATACTGCAAAACTTTCTGACCTTAAAACTTTGTGCTTCTGAATCACTTTGATGGCACACCTACATTCATTATGTACATTCCTGGAATCATCAATGCCCAGTAACTCTCTAAAGGCCATTAAACACCGGGACTGTTGCGAATAAACAACATGATATTGCGAATAATTCGGAGGAGAAATATCAAAGTTTTTGTCTATGCACAAGTGCGATACCAAATTGCGAATAAATTATGAAGATTCTAAAACATATTCGAAAAGTAAGAAAAACAAGCATGGACTCCACATCAGGCAACAACGATATTGTGCTGATGCTGCCAAAAAAAAGAAAGAAAAAAAAAAGAGCACACTGGGTACATCCTATCCTTGAGAAGAGAGGGGAGCTTGGGGAGTTTAATTGTTTAGTCCAGGAGCTGAAGCTGTACTACGACCGCTTCAGGACCGACTTTCGGATCTTCATAATTCAGCTCGTTGGCAATTGTTTGCCACACATTGTCTTTTTGATCATTGTCGCGGTAATTCTTGTCTTGCTTATCGAACAAACACGAGTGTTGTGAGACAAACGTAATAAGACTATGTCACGGTGATACAAAGTTTATAAGAAGCAGCAGCGAGAAGTGACACTTGCATATCTCGTAACACCGGCTCTGGTGACGCTATCAATACACCGTCTCTGATTGGTCGAGTCTGTATCTGTCGGATGTCAATATTAAGAAAAATCTACCTGAGTCCAAAAAAATAAATCTTGCAAAATCGCTAAATGGAAATTCGTCACTGATGTGAATGTTTCCATTGACTTCTCATTGATTTGATAAAAATTTTGCCGTGAGAATTAGTCACACGAAATGTTCGGAGTAGGTGTGTAAAGGCCTTAAAGCACAAATCCGTCTCATTGCAGGAATATTTCATCAGAAACTCTGTGAAAGAATAGAAGTCTGAAAGCAGCTCTAGCAGATCTACACCAGTTAAGTTCACATACGTAGATAACCTCTCTATGCCAAGGAAAAAATTACCTGGTTTTACGCTGTAGAGGAGGTTTTCAGCCATTTCTATCCACAAAATCCCGTTTTTAAAATAAAAAAAAAAAAAACTTATTTTATTAACAGTATATGTGGTTTTCATCACAATTAAATAATTCTGTGTTGTTTACAGCTCAAAAAAGCACATTTTTGGGTACCCTATCCCTTTAATAAAGAGGGACCAAATTAAGAGCAGCAAACTGCAACATCTGTGAAATAAAAATCCAGGACGCTGGATCCACCACATCCACCTTAATACACACCTGGAGAGGTTAGTCACTGTAATTTGATGCTAATATTAGCATCTATGTTAACAACAAGCTTAGCGCCACAGTAAACGTAAACGGTGTTATTATCATTGTAATAAAATAATGTTAACTCCATCAGATTGGCTCCACTGAATGTGTTCCAAAGAACAAGAAGATATTTACTCAACATAGTTTCCATAAACTGACTTTGCCATAACATTAAACTGGGATCAGACCCATTGTAAACAACGTGGTTTTACTGGGCCTGTTTATTACATAGATTTAAGAATGTAAGGTATGGTTACAACTAAAAGTGACTTGCGACTTGACTTGGACTTGCAAGAAAGGGCTTGTAAACACCTCTGAGTCCTACAGCCTCTACCTTCGCTTCATATCTTTTTCTAGCCTTGATCCTGAGGGTATCGATATAATTGGATGACATTGTGGATAATTCTTTATCAAAAACTGATGTAGAAAACTTAAAACTAACAAGTTGCAAACTTAAACAAAGACGCTGGTCTGATGCAGGGTTTGTTTTCGCCGATAAGCTGTTTATAGTCATGCGACAACCAGGTTGTAACGTAAGTTTGTTCCTTCCCGTTGGGAGATCGGGGTAATTTTACCATTAGAGCCTTCAGTGTTGGGGTAGTTACTCTAAAAAAGTAATTTGTTACTAGTTACTTATTACTTCTGCAAATTGTAATGAAATTACTTTACTCGTTACTGCATTTGAAAAGTAACGCCACTACTACTTCACTACATTACTTG
The DNA here is from genome assembly GCA_037177495.1 of Rhadinocentrus ornatus. Taxonomy (NCBI): domain Eukaryota; kingdom Metazoa; phylum Chordata; class Actinopteri; order Atheriniformes; family Melanotaeniidae; genus Rhadinocentrus; species Rhadinocentrus ornatus. The sequence goes on from JBAMHW010000010.1 coordinate 5,867,457, forward strand.
GCCATAAGTCACTGTGTAGACATGGACAATCATCACTGCCTGTCTGCATAGTCTGTACTGTACAGTGGTCCCTCGCCATATCGCGGCTCATCATCTGCGGTCTCGCTGTTTCAAGGATTGCTTTTGTATGCAGCACTGCATATTTAAGTATATGTAAATCCTATTTCAACCATTCTATGTCCAAATTTTACTTTAGGAGTCAGCCCACTGTGCTTCGTTTCTTGATTGAACAACGTTACACACGAGGGTGGAGACGCAGCGCCAGCAGAGAAGCTGGAATATATTTTACGGGGTGAGTAATTATTAGGAAATTCACATTGTTAAATTTATGTAGGTTTTTGAGAGTGCATAAAGTGTGTGAGAATGTTGAAAATTATTATAGTTTGGGAAAAGGTCTATAAAATGCATATTATATCTAATACATGCATTTCAATTGTGAAATATTAATAAGGTCGTCATTTCGTGGATTTCATTTATTGTGGGGTGTTTTCAGAACGTAACAGGAGAACAGGAGAAGGCTTAATCCTTGGTCAGTCCTGAACGGGGTACTACATCCAGGCAAGCAATCAGCAGGAGAACAATCCGACGTGGGCAGGGAAAGAGGAAAATCCAGGGACATGATCGGGTCGAAAACAGGAGGTCCGCAAACACAAGAAACTCAAAGACTAGGCAAGGTTAGATGGCCATCTGGCAGGGAAGCAGAGACTGGAGTGGGCTTAAGTAGGGTGGGGAGCAGGTGCGGAGAGTGAACAATCAGGGCAGGTGGAGCAGATGAGCTTGATGGCAGCGCGGCACAGTAGAGCAGCTAACATGACATTGATGTTGTTGATTTATTTTTAATTTACGCATTTTTGGAAAGGTGATGTTTTATAAGCCCACATATGGGTTTTTACCTCTCTTGTACTTACTATTCTTGTTTCTTTACTGGTTTTGTAATTGTCCTTCTTTTTTATGGTGCAAAAAAAAATATATAAATCTGAATACTTCAATTGATATCCGCAATATCCCAATGTTGATTCAATGCTTGCAGGTACCAAAAGTGCTGCTATGATACAAGTTTGATTTGATTCAGGAACCACCGACCAGTATGAGACCTTATCCCGGCTGATTGAACACAATCACTTCCATTCAGATCTAATCAGAGACATCTCATATTCCTCCTGATCAAGCAGACATTTAAAACCAAAAACAGACTGAACCACATTCTGCATGTTGAGCTTTAAAATGTTCACGATGAAAAAGAAAACAGTTTAAAAAAGTCTATTTGTAGACAATAAATCTAATTAAACTAAATTCTAATTCAACCTTTTCCTCATCAGATTACAATCCTACATTTTGGTTGTTAGAAGAAAGAAAATGGAAACAATTGCTCATGTTTTTTTCTGAAAAACGCCTGATAGATGATTAATGTATCCATGATTGATTCAGATCTTCGGTTTGGATTATGGGATTAATGTAGATCATTGTGTTGTAGCGCTCCGAAAAGCAGCAGGTAGTCCAGCTCTGGACCTCCAGATCTGTCCTGTTTGTACTGGGAGCTGGTACTTTAACAGCCTGAACAAGCTCATTTACAGCTGGCTTCATGCATGCACAGCAGAGGGGGCATGGTTGCCTGTGGGCTCAACATCAGTCATACGCTGACAATGCAGGCTGTGTTTTAAAATAATTGCATTAATATGCAGAGTGGAATCCACTTTACGTGTTCATTTCCAGATGAAGAGGTGACCCGCATTTTCCATCTATAGGAGATTAAGCCTATCTGAAGACAGTGACTGATTCTAATACAGGAAAGACCTCATGGAGGATACCTGTGCTGAACTTCAAAGCAGTAGTCAGTTGATGGAGGATTAGACCTTTTCAGTGTGGAAGTACAGACGGATTTAGGATGTGAGGAGAAACCCATTACAGGGAGCTTTGCAAGGCTACCACTGCCCACCCTTAAGGATGTGAGCAGATGATAACTGGAATATAAAATCTAATCTTACAGGTATTTCTGCTGAGATGAAAACCGGCTGAAAGGGTGTGCACAGCCATCCATATATGAAGAACCAGTTTAGCCGGCTGCTGTTATTGGAAAAATGGGGCCAATCAGACAATCGCTTCTTCACCAAGTTAGAGAAGGAAGACAGCCAAAGCTGGATGTGATGGCACTGCTTTTTCACACTGTTATGTCTGAAATATCCAGCTGGATCATCTAGGTCATTCAGCTCAGGGTGCAATAAAAATGAATTATTTAAATTTTGTGGAAAATGGGAAGATTTTGCACTCTATGAAATTGCTTGTAGGAATACTGGTTGGATGACGATGAATTGGCTCGAACTGATTTGTCTGTAAATAAACATTCAGTTTGACAATTCATCGTCATCCAACCAGTTTTACTGGAAAAGAAATATTTCAACCGTTGCTGTTTAAACAAAAAACTGCAGCTAAATCTGTTTATGTGTTTAGTGCAGGGGTCTGCAACCTTTACAATCTAAAGAGCCATTTTTCGCTCGGCCCAGCAAAAATAAAACTCGTTTACAGCTGCAAATGTTACGAGACCTTTTTAAACAACTTGCAATTTTTGAAAAATATCTACTATGGGAAATTTGTTGCCATTTTTGAAGAACCACATATTATATCTATTTTTAGGTTTTAAAATAAAGAAAAACATAAAAATTTGGCAGTAGAAAGACTTTCTTTTATGGGATGTAGATATATGTGGGAAAAAGAGCCCATAGTTTCCAACCCCATGATAAGAAAAATAGATCAAAAAAAATTTTTTTTTTAAAAATTAAAAATTACTGGCACTTTTAGTGTCATTATCTTGTAGAAATTCAATGCAATTATTCCATGCTAAAAACCTCCATTTGTTATTATATCTATATTTAAAAACATGAGGTTTTTTTGGCCATGTATTAGGAGCCATTGTGGAAGGTCCAGAGAGCCACTTTCAGCTCCAGAGCCCCTGGTTTCAGATCCCTGATTTAGTGTTTGTATACCAAAATTTACTGCATATAGCAGAATACCTTCTTTTAAAGGAAAGGACATTTTGTGCGTAACAATGTGATTAATTGCGATTAATCACAACATTTCATGCGATTAATCGCAAACAAACTGAATCGCTGGTGTCCTGTTGACCTTTAAGTAAAATTAAAATTGAAATTTTAATGTTCAAAAGAAACACTTTCTTATAAATAATCCTCCTATATGGGGTAACACAATCAGAATGGCGGCCAATTCTGCAAACTGTAACTAATGTCTGTCTAATAATATGATTGGTTCTGTATATATAATTACGATTTACCATCTAGTTTGAAAGCATTTAATGTGTTACAACAAATTTTCTACTTTCACTGAAAGTATCAGCTGAGTTGCATGGCTGTGAAATTCCAGATACTAGAAGACAGGTGACAAACTAGTTTCAGCCAAACATTGATCATTTTTATTTCTTTTTTTATTGCTAACCAGCACAGTAACCTAGACATGGTTGAGATTTAGCCGTCTATCTGCAGCTGTAAATCCTGTCTGACATTATCAGAACATATCGACCTGGTCCTGCTGTGGCTGGACACCAGGGTCAGATGGAGGTCTCTAAGCAGGGACATGAAAGTGATGAGGGGTCATGGCGACTAGCTTCCTTCTTTCTCCCAGTGGGGTATGATGTTTGAAGCTCAAGGCTGTCCTGAAACATTCTTTAGTCTCCATCATGCCTCTGTGACTCTCTGCCTCCACTCAGGAAGACGGATTAATCCACAGAAAATGGCAATAAAGGACCCCTGGCTCCAGATTGTGAGTAAGAGAATCTTTATGACTTCTTTTGTCTACCTCTAAATGAGCCTCACAGCATACTTCTTTACGAACCCACCGCTAGATTGCTTTCTGATCTTTCAAAAAGCATCAATACCCAGAACAGAAAGCTTTAAAAAAGTGAAAAGACGACAAGAAACATAACTAAAGTAAGACTGGGAGTCAAAGGGTCATTCTACAACATGTCTTAAAGATGCACTCCATAACTTTCCAACAATAAAACTCATTGGAAGGTACAGTGACGTCGATTGTGAGCATTTCAGGGGTAGCGTTCAATGGCTGAGAAACCGCAATATCTGACTTTTTCATCCAGGACGCCACCTGATATTGCAGTCGAATTTCTCTTTATGAGACGAGACCAGAGTCAAAGATAGGACTTTTATCTTTTACTGGCTGGAGAGATCTCACAGTAGGATGCAAGATGGATGCTGGATAAGTCATTATAATATTGTCACTCCAGAAGATTCAAGAATGATGCAAAATACCACAAATAGCTTCATTGGTTTTGTACTAGCACATGGCACCTGGTATCCAGTACAGACAAAGAGGGAAAAACATGACCAGAACTTTCTGGAAATAGATTTCCCACCAGGTGAACCCCACTTTGAGCCTAGCGCGGACTCTAGCATAAAAAGGAAGTCTCAGGATATTAAATCCATTGATCGGGGGTGCGCCACTGAGAAAATGTCAATTTAATGTTACGATACATCAGACACAACCTTAGTAAGCCAGTCTGAGATGTAACAGGCACATTTTAGTTACTTCACTTTTTTTATTAATTCATTGTTATTTTTCTTTTTTTTTGGGGGGGGGGGGGTATTTGCATTTCTTCGACCCCCAATAAAATAGAGGTTCAGCTGTTGTTTTTTTATTAAGAAACAACTTATTTCGCTGCAGATTCATGATCCAGCTTTGTTTGGTCACTTTTGAATTTCAGTCCTGCAAACATTGTGTGATGGAAGCATTTTCACACACCACATTAGGTCATGGAGTTCCTCAGGGTTCTGTATTTGGACCGATACTTTCACCTATTGTGAATCATCATCAGAGATAATATTTCTCCTTGTTTATCTTCTCTCCATTGGCTTCCTTTTAAATCCACAATATATTTCTTTTTTTTCTGTGAGTTTGTATCTGGTCAGTGTTGTGATAAGTTTGTGATATGTCTTTTTCATTTGGTCATTACTTAAAAACTCGTAATCTCTGGCAGCTCTGTTTTTCTGTAAAAGCTGTAAGAATGTTTCTGGTGTGTTTATGTACAAATGTAAAAGTTTGTTAGTGTGGATTGAAGGGTCGTTGTCTTCTGTCTGTGGTGTTTTTGTCTCTTCTTTCTTCTTCTTCTACTTTCCCTTTAGCTTCTTTTTGCTGTCTTTTTTCCTTTTCTATCCCCTCTGGTCAGGTCCAGCAGGATTACATAGATTCCACGATTCAAAGTAAATAAATAACAGTAAATAAATAAATAAAGTAATCAGACTATCAAGAGGAGCCTTATACCCATAAGCCTCCCCTTGGCAAAGCCAATTTGTTTAGCACAATACAGCAACCAGACTATCATTCTGCTGCAATGATGCTGGACAGGACAGGTGTAAAAAAAAAAAATGTTTCTATGGAACTTGCACGATGAGGCGAAAATCGCTGCCCTCCTCCAGCCAAGCGACAGGCGACATTCGTGCATGTAAAATGTTGCGCTCGTTTACGTAGACGTGCACACGGGAAAATAGAAAAATGTTCGATTTCTGTGAGTTGCAACTCAATAATCCACCAGCTGCCAGAGACAGATAGATAACAAACGTTATAAACAAACAAATTTTTTTTCTCGCCAAAGACCTGCGCTCAGCTAACAGTGAACAACCCGGGATTTAAGAAACTCATCAACACTTTGGACAAACGGCATCACTGCAATCTCGTCACTATTTTATTTACGTGTCTCTCCCTGCCCTGTATGATGAGTGTGTTGTGAAGGACGTGGCTACAATCCAATGTTTCGCCACCGCTACGGACCTGTGGTCAAGCCGCACCATAGAGCCAAATATGAAGCAGATTTCAACGTAAAAACAAAATGTCTCCAGTCTCATTTATTCCAGATCACACCGGGCAGAACATAGCTGCTGCTGTTCTGAGACAAGCAATAGCTACTGGGACCTGGTGGAAAGAAACTAGTCTGTATTACCACAGACAACGCTTAAAATTTCCCCCTCCACCCCACCCACCCATGGCTCTTTTTCTTTTTCTAATTGTGTTAGATAATCGAGATCTCAATTTCAATTAAAAGCAGCCCTGATGCCAGACATAGAGCAGTTTGTTTTCTTTTTTCTTGGTATGAGACTTTTAAACAAGGAAATGATGATTTCTTCAGCCAATCAGTGGATTTCACCACCCTTTACTCCTCTTACATGAGGTCTGTAAGATTGGAACGCCAACAGAAAAAGTCCCCCAAAAAAGTAGGATATTCTGGCACCTTCCCAGTTTTTGCTTGTTGAAACACTAAAAAGGTGTATTCCTCGTCCCATACCGACCTAAAGGTCTTGGTGGAAATGGGCTATACGTGTTGGTAGTAAGAAAGATTTAAATAACAAAAGCAGATAAACCCCTACTAACAAAACTGTGTCTGAAGTATTTCAGAATCTCATGTGTTTTTTTATTGTACAATTCCAGTCAGCTGTTTGGAGAAGAAGATGCAGATCAAGAGGTGTCTCCAGACACAGCGGACCCAGAGGCTTCATGTGAGTGAGACTGCAGCATTTCTCTGTAAAAATGCTCTAAAAGCACTGAAATGTGTGAGAGCGTTTTTTTCCCCTGCAGACAATCAGCTGTGTGAAAGTTTTGTGTTCTGTAAACAGGGAATCCTGAAGAGACGGCAGCTCGTGCCTCAGCCTCGGAAAAGGATGGAGACATCAAGCGAGTCTCCACCAAAGAATGGGCCCGCTCCACCGGATACGACCCCGTTAAACTCTTCAACAAGGTACCAGACAGAAATATCTGCTGTGCAGTGTTGTTTATTTGATTAAGCCAAGAACTTACATATAGGCACATTTTAATTCCCCTGCTGTGCGTTTTATTTACTTAATGTTCTATTGCCATAACAGTAAATTTGTAATTGTAAATCAGATCAGTTAAATCTGTTATTTGTGTTTTTTTGGGGGGGAAATATAAAGTCTAGGATGCTAATATTTGGTTTCTGCAGTCCTTAATGGATTCACACTGAAATGGATGCATAGGTTCAGTTTTAGGTGCATTATTTAGCCCTTCCACCTCAAAAACAAGAGATTGCATAGCGTTTAAATTACTGCATAAGAATAATAAAAAAGTGTTCCTTATATTTCACACTGTTGCAAATGTGTCTAATATAGATACGGAGTAGAAACAATTAAACATGCTTATATGCTAAAGTGAAAGGTGCCATTCACTGTCAAAATGTTTGAATTTCTGCTTGTACTCATTGTAATCAGGAATATTTTTAGTGTATTATCAGCTCAGGCACATAAAAACATGCTTGGCTGTGATCGTCTGCCCTCTAAAGCTTTTCAAAGATGACATCATGTACCTGCTGACCATGGACAAGCTATGGAAGAAGAGGAAAGCACCCATACCTCTAGACTGGCAGCAACTGGAGAAAAGTGGTATGTCCTTTTAAAAATGACTGGTCACAGAGATGTGTTGTTTCTGTGTTGTGTTCATCTGTTAGTTTCTTAAACTTTTCAAACACATTTTATAGCTCTTTGTTTTTTAATCTGGTTCTGATCAAAATGATGATGATATCCTTTCTGATGATGCAGAAGGGTTTCCACAGTGTGGTTCTGGTTCCTCAAAGATCTCCACCTTAAGTTAGTTCGTCCAACTGCTGCTTGTAGCAAAGTATCTGATGTTTGTTTCACCTTGGTGGTGAATATTTTCATGTAATGATCTTGAGGAAAATAAATTAAGGGCTTGTGATACACAAGATATGTTCGCACTGTTTTGCATTGCTTGCAAACTCCAGAGGAATTACTTCATTTTCTATTTTACAAGCAAATAATACAATACAATGCAATTTTAAATAAACAGTCAATTCCAAATTGTCATACAATATAAAATAGAACATGCAAACTGTGATCAGATTTCCTACAATACTCTCACAAGAAAAAGAAAAAAAAAGCTTAAACTTGTGTAGGCTGTTATTTTAATACTAAATCAGTTCAATTTATTTTACATTTTGTTAAATCTGATGTTTTGGGGTTCATAATTTTTCCTTTGTCCAAACTAATGATATATTGTGTGTTAAGGGAGATGGATTTTGTGTGGTTACTGTAATCTGATGTTTAAAAGACCAAATAATTTGAGACAATGTCAAGCAAATTATTTAACAACAATGCTGTTTTAGAAATATTTGTCTGATTTACTTAAAATCACAAAAGTTGTGGATGTGGAAGCTTTTTTTTAAAAAAAAACAAAAAAACAATAATGACCGTCATGGTTTGAATTGTGTGTTAACACGCACGGCTGTGTGTGTTAATTTGCATCTATGTTTATATACGTGTATGGTGTCTTAGCTTGTCCTCAGGAGGAGACTCAAGCTTCAGGTTTGAAGGACCAGCAGGTTCTGGGTGTCTGGGGGTCCTGCCAGCTGTTTCAGAACAGCGTGCAAACACTCCGCTCACAGCTGCAAGAGAAGGGCAAGGGTGCAGAGCTGGTCTGGGACAAGGTAAAGACAAAACCACACTCACAGATGTTTTAGGGAGAAGTTGTTTAACACATAATTAAGTCAATCACAGGTTCTGTGTCATCTGTATATGACAATTTATAAATATAAACATAAAATACACAGTGCTTGATAAATATTGATAAATGCAAAACTACCTAATGTAAAGAGTTAAAAAACTTGGCTCTAAATCAGCAGATTTATCTCAAACATGGTGACCCAAGGTTGGTACTGCAGGTTTCGGATGTCTCCTGTTGCTTGACAAGCTGTGGGAAGATGCATTTAATTAGAAATAGATGTGTTGGAGCAAGAAAACAGCTAAAACCAGCAGGACTGCAGCCATCGAGGATCTAAGCTGGACATCTCTGATCTAAAGCATAAAACTGACTGAACACTCAAGTCAGTTTTTCATGGCTGCCCTTAAACCTATAATAACAATAACAATGAATAGAAGTTGTTAAGGAATCAACTCATTTTATCAGAAGGGTTATCAAAGGTACTTTGCTTATCAGAAATGACACACTGCCCTCTACTGGCTGCAGGGGTAAATGCATGATGTCGTTACAAGCGCCTCTATGACACAGCTGCTGTGCTTCACGTGCAGTACATGTCCACAATAAGGCTGTTTGGGTCTTTTCTCTTATGGACATCTCAAATTAATACTCATCCAGATTGCAGTTTGCACACAAGTAACATTAGGAAGAATGATGCTAACACAGTCACACATTAAACAAAAGAAATTCATAGTGTTGAACACAGTTACACTTGGCACATTACCAACAAATGTCAGTCGATACAGTGAGGAAAAAGGCGTAATAAGTCTCCAGCATGCATTTAATTTAATGATTTAATTAACAATTTAATATAATACACAAACAACGTAAGGGTTCCTAATAAAAACACAAATACCGTGGTTCGACTATTTAACCAAGAAAACAAGTTAACTCTAATGGCAAACGAAACAAACAAATAAAATGTCCCACAACGGGTAATCTAATAATCTATACAAACACAAAATACTCTATTATAGCGGAAAAGTAACCAAAACTCATTAAACCCAAAGCGCAGGCAAACTAAGCTGGCAGAACTCAAACAGGGGTGGTACTCAAAACCCAGAACTTGAATAGACTTTAACCTTACCCAATTTTAAGGCAAAGAAATTCCTTCTACACACACCAGATTCTGATCTACTCCCAAAAGCACACTGGTCCACAGTCCAGATGCAGGCGAGGAATGGCAAACTGAGTCCCACAGGCCACAGTCGCCCCGAATGTTGAGACTGAAGAGGCTTTAAAGGGGAATGTCCTTGCGGGGGAGAGGGCGGGACCAGTCTATTAGCCAGAATTGGATCCAGCCGCAGCCCATCAGCACAGGAGTTCTCAATTGTTGGGCTGAATAGCTGACAGCCATAACAGATGTAATTATGTGAAATGTTGCACACTGACTGTATCGTGCTATCACAGCTGACTGTGTCAAATCCTTTCTGTCTCTTATCTGGATATCAGGATGACCTTCCAGCCATGGACTTCGTCACTGCAGCTGCAAACCTACGAATGCACATCTTCAGCATGAACATGAAGAGCCGCTTTGATGTCAAGTGTAAGTGTTTTAATATCCTGCTTCAGGAAGTGGCCGATGATGAACTGTCATGCAGAAATTTTGGTTGGGTTTGCACACATCCACACTGAGATGAGGTGTTTTTTCTTTCAGCAATGGCAGGAAACATCATCCCAGCTATTGCTACAACAAACGCCATTATTGCGGGACTCATCGTGCTGGAGGGGCTGAAGATCCTCTCTGGAGAACTGGAATCCTGTCGCACGGTTGGTTCAGCTGGAACTAAATGTTTTCCCCTCAAGACACTTTTATTTTTTTGGTTGAAAATTTTGTCTAATGTTTAACTTCATGCCAGCTTTATCAGGCAGTTTTAGGTTTTTGTTTGACTGAGGTACCTGTTTACACCAGATTAAAGGCTGCAACTATTTAATTTTTACAAAAACATTTCCAGGGCCACCTTTAACCTCTTCTTGAGGAGAGCCCTTTATACAGGAGGTAACATGAGATACGTGAAGCAGAGAAGATCGTTGCACACACTAGAAAGCTGCAATCTTAACATGTAGCAAAAATGATGAGGACGACCTTGGCTAAAAAACCCTAAGCAAGTATATAGGAATGCAGACAAAAACCTAAGAACAGTACTGTCCCTTTAGAGCTTGTACTTTTTTCCCCACTTTAAACAAACCACACATAGGTTGATTTAGGTCCCCAATTTTCCCCTTTTAATGCTGAACCAGAACCTACTTTATTATTTTGTGTTTTGTTTTTTGTTTTTTTAATTTTGGGGGGTTGGTAATGAGAGCGAAGCACACCAGAAACAGGAGATGACATCAACCAGGTGCAGATGACTTGGCTTTTGCCCAATTACAAGTAGGGCTGCATGACTTCAGGGAATCTATCGATAACACTGTTAAAAGTTATAATGACAATATGATCTGTGATAAATAAAATTTGGTGGTATTTTTTTTTATGGAGCTTCACTCAACTATCATGCACTGTATATAGCACAGGCTAATATTGCAATGAAATTAAAATTTCAATATACAGCCTAAAAGGAAGCAGGAACAGTTGCCTCTGTTTTCTTTATGTCCTGCATTTCAGGACCACCTCGTGTATTAGTGTGTAGAGATGATATTTTATGTTTTATCTACTTATTCTGTCACCATCAACAGAAACCGAACAAGGATTTTTCTAAGTGCAATAATAAAATAAGCCATCTATATAAGTAGAGTAAAATTCTGTTTCTGGTCATTTTATTCTCATAATAATGACTGTTTTATGTTTTGTCTTCGATCCAGATCTTCCTGAACAAGTGTCCCAACCTCAGGAAGAAACTTCTGGTCCCGTGCATCCTGGACCCGCCCAGTGCTAACTGCTACGTCTGTGCAAGCAAACCCGAAGTCACCGTTAAACTAAACACCCAGAAAACCACGGTCCTCTCTCTGCAGGACAAGGTAACATGCTCCAACGTTTAAGTTATGCTGTAGTTGATCCACAAAAACCCATGTATATCATAGCTTCCTCAAATCATCCTAACACGAGGTGGACTGCAAACCATGAAAGTCTGCATTACATACCCAATACCATACAGGCTACAATATGTTATTAATCAGTGGATGATTCTTGATGGATTGTGAGCCCTCCTCTGGCTCCAAATGACAACATGTTGCCTTTTATTTCTTTCATTTCTTTTTTAACATGTTTGTGTTTCTTTTCAGATCCTGAAGGAGAGGTTTGGCATGGTGGCTCCAGATGTTCAGATAGAGGATGGCAAAGGAACCATCCTCATCTCTTCAGAAGAAGGAGAGACAGAAGGTTGGAAGAAAAAAAACAAAGAAAACACACATGTGACATCTGTTATGAAATTTTATTAATTTTATTATTATTATCATCATCATCATTGTTACTGTTTTACTGAGACATTTTCACTTTTTCACTCTTCACAGCAAACAACAACAAATTTCTCGCTGACTTTGGGATCCGTAACGGCAGCCGTCTCCAAGCTGATGACTTCCTCCAAGACTACACACTCCTCGTTAATGTCCTGCACATGTATGTTCCTAGTGGACTGTATGGCAGTCTGTTATTTATCTTTCTTTTATTATCAACCTCCAAGTGACAGGAAATGAAAAATCTGCGTGTCTGTCTTGGCAGTGAGGAGCTAGAGCGGGATGTAGAGTTTGAGGTCGTAGGCGAGGCCCCAGACAAAGCTCCACCCCCTCAGAGTAATCAGGAAGAAGTCAACAGCATCACCAACGGCAACAAAGACTCCGCCCAGCCATCCACATCTTCTAAAGGTCAGCATCAGTGTGCTTTACATGGACAAACCAAAAAGTTTGGACAGATAAGTCCTCTCCACAACATTCTGTAAAAAAAAATTTTTTTAATTTTTTTTAAATTTTAGATCATTTGTCAGAGTAAGAAAAAGTGTAATTATTTAAATTAATTTAACCCTTTAGATGCCAATTTAATCACACGAGGTCACTTTTTTTGGGGGGGGGGGTATTTTCTATAGTATAGATTTTGGGTGGTTGTGGATGTTATTTAGCAGTCTTAAACATATTAAAAGTCATGAAAGTGATTTTTAACATGCTGTCAGTGTTTTTTTGTTTTTTTTTGGAAGTGTTAGATTTATAATTTCTGGGTACACAGTGTTGAAGCTACAGCGCTATCGGTAGAAAGCAGCCAGTTAACACATCCAGTCCTCAGAGTGGAACTAACACAAGCTAACGTACCATGTTGGCTTTTACATTATGTAAATCATAAGACTGGGTCAATAGTTAATAACAGCCTGATTTGATTAAATTTTATTCAATACTGACTAATTTACAGATATTTACAACCATTTTTTCTTAAATATTATAGACATTATTGGAAAACTTTTTTTTATTATTGTTATAACTATTTTTGTGTACGATATTAGAAAGATTGTTGTCTGTATTTATAAATCCATTATTGGTTTTATTTCCAAGTACGTGCGTGGTGACATCACTTCCTGTTATTTTTTCGAAACATTTGGGCTGTGTCCGAATGTACACCCTACTCCCTGTGTAGTGCCTTATATAAGGGTCATGCCATTTTGTAGGGGTGTCTCAATGTCCAGAGAGAAAAAAGTAGCGCACTCATAATTACCCACAATGCATCTCGAAAAGTAATGAGCATCAATGGTCACTATACGGGTCAATATAGACCACAATGCATTGCGGGGAAAAGCTCAACATGGCGCAAGGAGGCGGAAAAACATTTTTTATTGAATAGATATGCAACAAAGTATAAAATACAACATACGGAATAAAAAATATTTACACACAACTTTGGATTGGATTTGGAATGACATCTTGACACTCCTTGTGGTTGCTGTGGTGACGACTAGTAGTCACGTGTTCTGCGGCGAGAAAAAAATAGGCAGCTTCGTGTCCGAATCTCCAAGAGACTGAGTGCACTATGTAGTTTGCTATATAGTTCAACCCAATGTAGTGAACAAGGGGTCAGAGAGTAGGGTGGACATTCGGACACAGCCTTGGTGTTTGTTGAACATGGCGCAACCTACGGTCTTAGCGTTGTTGTTGTCGTCTCACTAGTATGACCCCATGCTAGGCATTTGGTTTAAACCCTGCATGCCCTGTGGCGGTCCAACTTGCAGTGGGAAAGCTCATCTGAATTGGCTGGACCATTCAAAAACTTCTTAACCGGCCTGGATCGAACCATTGATGTGGAAACGGGGCTCTTTGGTTGTATTTACCCACAATGCCCTGTGCTGAATCCTTAATCCTCTTTGCTTTGTGATCCGCTTCCTAAGTGTGTGTGTAAGGGTGCGTACCAACATCCTTTTAAACACTTTATGTACTAAACTGAAGTCCCGAGGGGTTGGGGAGCATTAAACCTTTTGCTCAATGCACTGAACCTTTGCTTGATAGGAATTATAATTATAATACGTTTTATTTGTAGGGTTTCTGCTACATGTAAATGATCGTGGCACACTGCCATTGCAAAAGTAACGCCGGCACGTCTTAAGAATTATGACAGAAAATGTGACACTGCCCTGCAAAAAACTTTATTTTGGAAAACAAACATTGGAGTCTCAACTTCCTGTCCAGCTCTACAGCTGCTCGCTCAAGAGTGGCACATTAAAAAGATGACGAAGTAAAGGGAGAAAGAAAAGGCTGAGGAACTGTACCTAAACAAGGACAAGTTTTAACGAATTTAGCTCAAGACTGTGAAAATGACCCAAATGTTAACATCAATGTTAATAATGTGATGTTAGTGACTGTAACGTTAAACATTAATGATGCAAAGGTTTGCCTTCCCGTGTTGTTTTTAGATGGTGTTACAGTTAAAAGAGAACGATGTCTGGTAGTTTTCTCTAATGACTCAGATGAATAAGCCAATAATAAAATATTTTTAAAAGAAGATGGAACCTGAGGGAGCCAGTCAGGTGATGTAAGAATCAGAATACTTAATTAATCCCGGAAAAAATTGTATAAAATAAAGAGATTCAGTGTTTTCAAATTATTGTAACTTTATGTCCTCAAGTTCTGAGGAACAGAACTGATATTGATGAGTTACCATGGCAAGTGTAATGTTTAAGGGTGCTTTCACATCAGCCTTTTTAACCTTGACCACATTAGACCAGGTCCTGCTGAAAAACTACTAATCTTGTGATGTTCAAATCTGGGCTGAATTATTTCACTAAACTTATTAAATTTATTAGCGCACATATTGTGATTTGTAAAATCTTTATTCTATTTGTGAAAATGCATATACGGCTTGTTTTATGTTGTGATTTGTTTTGGGGGCATGTACATTCTGTTATGTTCTATTTTATTGTACTCTAGTTACCTATTGACCTTTCTTTTTTATAACAGTTTTAAACAGCTTTGCTTTTTCTGTAGTCTGTCAAAGCCTTTAACAAAGTTCAGACTTTATATTTTTAAACGAGCTACTTTGGGTATAAAACTGTAAAACCAGTTAAAAGATCACTCACTCTTTAAGAAACTTGATAGTATTTGCAGCTAATCTGAAAACCCTGACAATGTTATGGATTTACTTGCTGATAGAGGCAGCCACATACTTGCTTTTCAATGCTGCATAACATTTCATAATATTACATTTTTCTTCTTGTTTTAAATATGCTGAAGAAAACTCAAATTCCTACAAAAGAGAAACACTAATTGCAGATTTTGCACCTTATAACCTGATTACCATCTGAGGCTGCAAGATATATAAAATGTTTAGTCAAAGTGATTATATTGATCATGTTTTAGATCATTTATATGTTTAGTTTGATGATCTTATGGAAACTAATTGGGAATTTCCTCTTTAATCAGCTCCGTCAGAGGATGACGACATCATGATTGTTGACTCTGATGAGGAGGAAGGAGCTTCGTCCAGCTCCACAGCAGCGGCGAGTGGCACCAAGAGGAAGCACCCAGACTCAGAAACCGGTGAGACCTCCACCAAGCGCCTGCGGATGGACCAGTCGAGTGGAGCTGCTGCAGCTGACAATGACGACGATGACATAATTGCTCTGGACTAAAGCCACTCCTGGTCTCTCTTGAAGGACTCTTTTTGAATTCTTGTCATTTTGACTCCAAACAGACAGTAGGCATAAATAAACCACCTCTCTAATGAAGAACAATCTGTTCCCCTGGTTCGTCTTTGGCCACCTCCTCATTCTCCTCGAATGTGTTTATGCTTTCATACTCACTTTCTGACATGATGCTGTAAATAGATACATTTAAAAAAAAAGAAAAAGTTTGAAAATGCATTCAACTTTTTTCTTATTTTTATTCATTTATGGTCTTGAAATGCTTCTTATGATGGTTTAAATAAGTGCTTTTTTTTGTGTATTTTTATAAACGTACTGTATTTCTCTTGCTACACAAGTCAGGGTGTTTGCTTTTTACAGAAAAGGAAGATTCGAAAACTTAAACATCATACTATGTTGGAATATAGATGTCAGTTGTTGTTAAGAGGGTGAACACAGGCAGATCCAGAAGTTGTAGTTTGTGGTACGCCAGCCTGGCTGCCTGCATGTAAGTGATGTTTGTGATGGGGTCAGTAATGTGCAGAGGCACTGATGGAAAGTTTGTGGCCATTTTGTGCCAAGGGGCGTTTGTTTGCTACCTCTTTTAAAGAAATAACGGATTAGCTGCAAATGTGTAACCATATATACAGTAATTTCGCCACAATAAGGCGTCGGCTCTAAGAAAATCTAAATACTGTTAAACAGCCACATAGAGGAGCCAACATCTCCCTGATGAATGGGACTGGGTTGAGATCAAGTGGTTTATAGCCACATTAGTAGTAGTTGTAAACCAGTTGTTACTTTAAATTAATATGACTCTGTTCTGTTTGAGTGGAGGAGTCTGTTTGTTTAAAGACTGTAAACCTGAACCAGAAGAAATGCAGTATTTTGACCCGTTCAACTAGATCAACTTGCAGCAGAGTACTACAGTGAATGGCATCCACTGCCAGTGAAGTGTGGCAGCCGAATTCCTGCCAGCTTCTTTAGTCCATGTTTGTGTCCATAATTTTCATGTGATCTGACTTGAACGTTTGTGAGAGCCTTTTGGACCAATTTTAAGCCAATAAAATCATTTCAGAGGCTACTTAATTTGTCAGACTTGTCTTGTTGATGGAAAAAATCTTTGCCTTGTTGGGTTGTGGAGGTGCTAGGATCTCTAAAACATCCCAATGCGAAGAGCTTACACATTGAGAGTTTTTGATTTTTTTCAGTTCAGTGGAGTTTAGAAAGATGAAAGACAATGAGGTTACAAATAAAATTTTATGTATTTGTTTTAGTCTGTTTCTGCAAGTGATTTTGTTCTTGTGAGGAGAAATTGCTTTTATCAAGATGGGAACTTTTAGGTAAGTTATCAAGTGAAAGGGCTGTTTGAGGGTAAGCTTTGCGAAATTGGGTCATAAAGGCTAGGAAACATTTATCATGTAGAGCAAGATGTGTTTATATACGGTGCCATGAAATAAATGGATGAAAAATCTGATTCAAAATTGTACTAAATATCATCACATATGGTAAAACCAACATATTTTAGATTTAATATAAGTACTTAATGTTAAACATAGTGATCTAACCAGAATGAAGTAGAAGTTTTAACATAATTTCTCCATGTTAGGACATGAAGTGTCTAAAATTAGTGTAAAAAAAAAAACGGCAAAACTAATATGCACTACACACACACACACACACACATATATACTTTTAATACCTTATTCTTTATATACCTTATTCCAGATAGATATTAAATATTGGTAAAATCTCGTCTAAAACCCTATTCCCATTAAAATGGAATTTCCCCACGCTATCTAACAGAAGTGAAAAAGATAACACTTTATTTATTTATTTTAATCAACTTCCCTTTATTCGTTAGGGTGCCAGGATAAGTTAAAAAAAAAAAAAGAAAAAAAGGAGCATCCACCAAAGGACCTTGGAGAACCATTTCTACTCAACTCACTGAAACTGTAAACAAGGAAGAAGTAATTTCTCAACTGTAGATTTTTTTAATACCACCGGCTTAATCTATTGTGTAAAATAATATACCATTAACCAATTTAACTTGCAGCTACCTATCAAGGTGACAGAAGTCTTGAATCTTGATCCTCCAAAGCTATTATCAAAAATATATAGACTATTATCTAAGTTAGAAGATCAGTCTCTCTTCCAACTTCAAAATGGGAAACAGACTTTTCCAGTACCTTTAATTAAAATGAATGGTCACAAATATGTTCAAACACCTCTAAAAGAAATCAAATATGCAACTAATACAATCAAAATTCTTCATAGAACTCACTATACAGGATAAAGGATGTTCACGATGGGTCTGTCACAATCAAATATTTGCTCACATTGTAATGACAACACGATTGGCAACTACTTTCACGCCTTGTGGACCTGCACACCTGTCTGCAGGTTCTGGCTTCAGGTATGTGAAGACATGTCAACATGGTTTAAATGTAATACACCTGCAAAACCCACACTGTGCCTACTAAGTGACTTGGGTGAAATTAACACGGTAATTAACTCTGCACACATAATCCTTATCATGATCATTCGATCCAGGTGCTGGAGGGGTGTAGGGGTTTGAAGTAGAGGCTGAGGGGTTAGGGGTATTGTAGGGGGAGGTGCAGGGGTTAGACTGAGAGGTCTGTGTGTTCGTGTGTTTGTGTGGCTATGTGTAAGTGTGCTTGTGTGTATATGTGCCAGGATAAGCTGGAGTGAGCAAGGATATAAGTGTTTATGTGGAAAGGGGAGGGATCACATGCACTTTTGGGAGAGGCCTGGGTGGGCCAAAAATAATAAAAAGTATAAAAAAATCCTCTGTAGAAATGTTTCTGAATTGTCTGGACATGAGTTAATCCCAGATTAGCAAAAAGACAGTGGATACATTATCTGTGACTTTATCCTTTGGGAAAATCTGATGTCTGGCTCAGGGTGTTACCAAAGGAAGCTGCAAAAACCAGCACCTGTGATGGTATGGAGGCACACCAGTGTCCATCGCATGGATGCCTTCATATGTATGAAAGTATGCATGATGCCGAGGTGAATGTGGGAATATTTGATTTATTTTCCTTTCTTTTTTAAAATTTTTTATTTAACCAGGAAGTAAACTGAGAGCCAGTTCTTGTTTACAATGATGACCAGGGTCTGAGGCAACATATTGGAGACATACACTACCATTAAAGTGATATCTTTTCCTAGGACGTCTGTGGTTATTTAAGATAGACAGTGTGAGATTTTATTCTGTACGACTTTCAACAGTGTGGCTTCATATGCACAGAATGCTTGTTTGAATGGCCTGCCTGCAGTCCACGTCTGTCTATTGAAAATGTATGGATCGTGATAATGAACTGAATCAGACAACAACCCTGGTTGGATTCATCAAAACTGGACAGATACCTATTGGAAAACTGCATCATTTAGTATAAGGAGATAATTAATTATTTAAAATGTATCAAAAAGAAAGATGGTGTAACACGTAAGCAAAAATGACCTATTCACAACTTTTGAGTTTGTTGTCAGCAACAAATTGTAGATCTGCTTATATACAGTGAAGTGAATAATTTCCTTACTTGTATCTGTTAAATTAGTCCTTGAATGAATTAACAGTTTACCAAATTACGTTTTGTTTGTTTTAGTAAAAGTCTTAACTTTTATGGATTAGGTTAGAAAATATTAAGTCATATTTAAAAGAAACTTTAAAAAATACAATAAAGTAGTAACAGGTAGAGGGAAAAGGAGAAAATAAATATTCTTGCAATGATTAATGGAGAAAAGTGCAGCAGTTTACTATGGTTTTTACAGTTAAGATCAATGTGGTATTATTGTCATTAACATCATTGTTGATGGTTTTAGCTCCGTTGCCACCGTTGTTGCTAACGCCCCTCAGAGGAGCCCGCTGATTGGTTCGCACAGAAAGCCCCTCCTTCCGTGCTCGCGTATCCTTTAACAGTGCCCCTATCTTATCGCTTAATCAGAGGTGTTACGGACAGAAGCGTCAAGTTAAATTAAAACGACACGAATTTTTTTTTTTTGTTCTGGCGGCCACATTTTAAACGTACTGAAACTGAAACCCTGCCCTCTCCCCCTCCTCCAGGCAAACAGTAGGAGGGCGCAGGCAGAGAAGAGCAACCGGCCGATACATTGTTTTGAACAGGCAGCTAACTTCTGTGTGGAGTTTTAACGCTAACTGTTAGCCTCGATCAGAAAAGCCGTGTAAGCGTGTCGCTTAGTCGTTTGTGGTGAAACTAGAAACGATAGTTTAATCAAAATGGTGACTGTCTCTGCGGTAGTAAGACCCCTGGTTTCTCACCTACAGCGACAACTCGTCAGACACGCCAAGAGCCACCGGATAACGCCTGTCAGAACATGCAACCTGACGGCGTGTTCAAGCAAAAATGTGCTATCTCAAAGTGAGTACATATTGTAACCTTGACTACTTCATATGTTTATAGCCAGACAGCTCATTGTCACACAGATTAAATGAGAGCCTATTTTAATTTAATCTTAGACCGCAGCCGAACACAATGTCAATGTGAGCCAGCACGGTACTGGTTTGGGTGTGCCATTCACTGTAGTTTTAAAGCTTTTTCATTGTTGGTGACATAACAGCAGTAAATGCTCACATTTGTTGTGGAAACCTCAACAAAAAGCCCGGACTGGACTCTGCCCATCACTGGATGTGGATTAGTCACTTCTGTGTTTACTCAGCCAAATCCAGTCACCAGGTTTTACATACAAGTATTGATACCCACCGTCTTTTTCTCACTTGTGGGCCATATGAAGCCCTTTGACCTACATAACTATCTGGCTGGTAGTTAATGCATAGGTAGTGCAATGGAAATGTATTTTTCTTTTTTATAGCCTCTATTCATTCAACCTCCATTTATTCAGCTTTGCTTTGTCTGTGGTTTCAGTGCCTTGGCAGATCCTCTGAGCAACGCTGCAAAATATATTGGTTTAAATTGTTTTATTACTAAATCTTTATAAACTTGGTGAGCATTTATTGCAACCTTATGGTTTAAGTCGTCAACCTTGATTTTAGTCTTTTATGCACGCCCAAGATGGTCTGACAAGTCTGAACAACTTCCTCACAACACCCAGCAACCTCAGCATTGCTTTGTTCAATGTTTTAGGCCAAATATAAACATGTAACAAACATGGAAAAACATTTAGAAGCAGGACAGCTGTCCTTGTCCTGCAAGGGTTTCATTTTTTAACCACAATAATAAAAGGTTTATGTTTAACTTTGACTAGTGTGATGTACTTTGCCAAAATATAATAAAAGGACTTGGTTTGGTTTTGATGTTGAAGTGATCCACAAACTTTCTTTTTTTTTTTTGTTTGTTTGTTTTCGGGTTCTTTGATCAGTCCTTTAGTATATTTAGGCATGCAGAGGCATTTTTGTTTTCTCCACATCTAACAAACAGAACACGGCTGGCATAATGCTGACATTTACAAATATCAGGTTTAGAGGCATGGAGGTTTCTATTCCCTCACTTTGACCTCTCAGGCATAACACCAGCTCTGTAGTTCCACTAACTTAATACCCCTTTTTTTCAAGCAGATTCCACTTCAGTATCTTTTAAGAACTACTTGGTCATCTTAAACCTGCAGGACAGTAGCTCTTGAGGAATGGAGTTGGAGATTGCTGGTGTTTTCTTGTTTTTCCTGTAAAGTGGTATTTTCCGACCAGTCTAGTTAATCAGCAGCGCTTTAAACTATTATATGTGAACACTGACTCATATTTAGCAATTTCATTATATACACTGTTTTGAGTGGGAATTAAAAAACATTAGCTTACCAAAGTAAACCAATTTACTAAGCACCTGACAAATTTTATGAAGGTTTGCTATAAATGCTGTTTTTTTTTTTAAAAAGGACAAAAGTTTCAAATGGGGATTGTGAATGCTTAACAGGTCAGTATACAGAAGCACAACTGGCCACACTCCTTAAAGTCCAAGCCATCTTTTGGTCTGCCTGTATTTTGTGTTGTTTTTTTGTTGTTTTTTTATGCAAAAAGGCATGTAGAATCTCAACCCTTTCAATCACAGTCAACATATAGACATGAAGCTACATGGGGTTAAAAGAATGTATCAATAGATATAGCACCAACTGGATGGATGGATGCTCCTGGATATACATTACCATCAATTCAATCTATTAAATTTAATCTATTTTGGTCAGACGTTTGACAGGAGGTGGCCCTTATCACAATGTCTGGGTCAAAATAGAAGTCTCTTAGCAACATCGTAGTAATCTTTTTTTATTATGAAAATGAGATAAATAATGGTGTTATCATCGATCACTTATTGTGGATATACCATACAGAGTCTCCAAATAAACATCACATTTTGCGGCTGGATTGTAAACGTCCTGGACAGGATATAAATGCCC
Organism: Rhadinocentrus ornatus; assembly: GCA_037177495.1. Classification (NCBI taxonomy): domain Eukaryota; kingdom Metazoa; phylum Chordata; class Actinopteri; order Atheriniformes; family Melanotaeniidae; genus Rhadinocentrus; species Rhadinocentrus ornatus. Next base: position 5,889,395 of record JBAMHW010000010.1, read on the forward strand.
GTAAACGTCTTTAGATCACCTAAAGGGTAAGCTGTCCATCACAATTTACTAAAGAGTTACACACTGCTATTCCTGATAAATTGTTGACAGTATAAGTGATAGTGCTCGGAGGCGCCAGCGATCCATCAGAGATTTTAGGGTTAAACAGCAGGACTGTGAGTTTATGTGGTTTCACTGCTGCTTTGACCTCACATCCATATTAAAACTATGTTTTTTCATTTTTTCTATGTCTTCTATGTTAAACTAACAGCTACTACACTTGCTCTGGATTTTTAATTATAGTTAGTCTGTTAGTGGTTAGAGCTTGCTTGTATAGCGGCAGTTCTTTTGGGGCTAGAGCGAGAGCTTTTACATTTGAAACAGAAAAAACTGGTTCTAAGTAAGGCTCTGGCACAAAACCAGTACTAGTACTGTTTTTAGTAGGGAAAAAAAAAACCTTCATTGTGTTAGGTAGATCCAGACCTTGTTCCCACACAGCAGGGTACACACTGTACCTGAAAGCCTGAGTTCAGGGGAAAACGCTTTGTTTATCTTTCCTTTTCATGCTAAAAGTTTTAGTTTTCTTCGCAGAAGTTTAAAGGCGATCCAAAGGCTGCACTGTTTTGTTACTCACAAAACAATGTTGGAACTATTTCTTTCAGTGAAACATGAAATAAACAATTTGTACCTTAATCAGGACTGTGGTATGGTACATAGACTTTTTAAATGAATGTTTCACACCTTTAAACTGTTCAGCTCATTTGAATTAACAAGGTTTTGCTGATTTTATGTTTATAGTATCAGTGACAGAAGTGTTGTTTTCAGTTTAATATCTGGGACCAGTATTTGTTATGTAGTTTTTAATTTTCTGATTTGTGTGAGTTAGTTAGGACACTTGTTGGATTTTCTGATGTGAAAAATAAGTCAACACAACAAGGTATATCATGGGCTGTGCCAGTACATCTTGTATGGTTGCTTGGCAAAAAAAAGCAAGTTTTTCCAGTAGCCTGTGAGAATTTGAGGTTATTACCTATCAGCTTATTAGATACACCTTATGGTGCCCCTGGACACATCATCAGTGATGTAACCTGGGATCACAGGGGGTTTCGGG
>JBAMHW010000010.1:5925752-5956467 GCA_037177495.1 Rhadinocentrus ornatus
TTCAGTCTCCGCCCTGAGCTCCCAGGCAACCTGCTCCAACCCACCTGAAAACAGGAAGAACAGCCAGAACCATGACAACTTGATTCTGACAGAGAAATTATTGCATGGGCTCAGGAACTCTTCCTGAAGTTGTGGGGGTTCATTTGACCTTTTTAAACTAGTAACTTGCACACTTGGAAAGGCAACATTAATTTAAAAGGTTAACATGTATGTTAGAGCAAATACTCCCCTCAAGACATCTTTTCTGGGAAGGCCTTGCACATTTCAACAAGACAATTTTAAACTTCATACTGTATCTGTTACAACAGTGCGGTTTCATAGAGGACAACTCTGTTATAAAAGGCAAACTATGACATAGAGCAAGACGATAAAAATTCTAAATGAATGGCTTTAAAAATATCAGAAGCTTCATAAAAAAGGAGGATAAAGTGCTTTTTTGTGAATTCCCTGTAACAGAGCACCAAAATCAGCTTCACTTGCTGGAATAAGTAATGCTACATTTAGATTTTTAATGTGGCACGAGAGATAATTTTGTTCTTTATGCATTTCACAGATGAAAGGCTCTGTATTAACGTGTTCATTTTGACAGCCCTAATAAAAATCCCCAATTTATTTGATAAACATAGGTTATATCTTACTTTTTTTTACAATAATCTGGCAACCCCCTGAAATTTTCTTAGCACCTTAGTCTGAACCCCGAGTCCAGGAAAGCTGACATGGAAGACCAAGGACTCTTGAGCAGCTTGAATCTTGTATCAGACGTAAACAACTTTCCTCTAGTAAAACTCCGTCACCTGGTCTCCTCACGTCCCAGATGTTTACAGACACTTGTTAAAAGAAGAACTACTTTTTCTTTTAGATGTGTTGCTGCCATCAAATTCGAAATGAGCCAATAATTTCAGTAAATGGTAAAATGTCTCCTTTCAACATCTGATATGTTGTTTGTGTTCTCGTGGGAATAAAATATGGGTTTGTTATATTAGCACAGCATTGCACTCATTGCATTGTATTTTTTTTTAATACATATTACACAATATCCAGACTTTTTAGGAAATTGGACTTGAATGACAGAAGCTATCGGTTTTAGTCATATTGCATTAGTTTGAAAAAGCTACTCATCTGGATGATCAGCCTGAATCGTCATTTTATTTTCACGTACAGTTACTGCCTGTATGAGACTTCATCTCAGAGGTCTGACAGCAGGATGTCATCTCACCCACATCCCCTTAGTGAGCAAAAAGATGTTCCCACCCTTGTCTTAATGTCTCTTGGGGGCCTGGAGGAGCCGTTGCATTGAGAAAGGAGGACACAGCGGGATGAGCTGGGAGCCAGACACTGATTAAAGTGAATTTGTGAAGTGATCCAACCTGAATAAAGGTCCTGCATTCTTTAAGCTTTGGCCCATATATAAGTCAACATTTAGGCTGGATTTTGCCAATAAATGTTGAACCTGTTCACCTCATCTGAACACAGGAAATTGTCTGTCTAAATCCATGATATGGCTCTGTGTGTGTATCAGGTCATGCGTTCAGCTCGGGATTTACTGTATGCATCTGTCTAACATGAAGGTTTCAACCTGTAAAAGGTGGACAAGCTTTTCTTGACTTGTGATAGGTCACTGTTCTGTTATGTGTCTGCGTACCAGAGTCGGCTGCAGTCCTGGATGTACTCCCAGTGCTTTAAAACTCATCCAACATGCTTCCCTAAGTCTTCAGATACTTATCTGATAATTTCCTTGTTTCAAATTTAACTCTGGAGTTGCTTCTTTCTCTGAAACCTCATTCTTTCTGGTCCAAATGTGGTTCATTACATGGTGGCAATTGCTTCACAGGCATCTGGCAGCATTGTGGTGACTTTAAATCTGTTCACTGTTATTTAAACAGCACATGTTTAATTCAGTTTGATCATGAGAGAAATATAAATATTTTTCATATCCGTGTTTGTAACATTCCTACCTTGTTCCTGGAAATAAACACCTTAAAAAGGGACACACCTGAGCTCAAATGTAAATGTTGACTGTATAATGACCATGTACCAGGAAGTAAAACCTCCCACAAAGGTTCCTGTTAAGATTTCTTAATTACACCAGTGCAGTGATTTTCCAGTCTGACAACCTGAGAGAAAGTTCTTTATAAACTACACATTTAATTGAAGTCTCTGTGAATCGTTCTGATTCCAGCAATTTACTTTAACTTACTAAACGAATGCATTCTGGTTCGTGATTAAAGGCAACATAAGAAGATTGTGATTTCAGAGGCCTCTGCAGACAAAACCCTCACACTGAGAGAGCACACTGAAAATAAAAACAGTTCATACATCAGAAAACTTTGCTACAAGAATGAAATAAAATTGGGGGGATTTCTCTTTAGTGCTGAAGCCTTAGCTCAGATGTTGAGGATACAATCAGCCTAAAGCCAGATCTGTATCTGCGAGCCAACTGGAGGCTTTCTGTGGGAGTTTGAACGAGTTTCTTCCACTTTCATATTTTCCTTCATCATTAGTTTACTCTTTGTGTGCTGTTAGAGGATGCGGGAACATTTGAGGATAAGAAACAGATTGGAAAGCAGTAGAGAGCTTGCAGTGTCACACGGTCTGTTTGATGATGAGTTGGGTAGAAAACAAACAATCGAAGTTAATCTGTCATATGACTGCTAAGACAACGGAAGGGGCCACACACACACACACACACACACTAATCAAAGGGATCAAAGGTGTTTTGTTTAGATCACAAGCTTGTGACCTTTGACACCTATTGTTGCAAATTTCCTACAAACCGGTTTTTTTCTTTTGTAGATATATACATTTAACTGTATTTAGCTTTAATTTTAATAAATTGTAAATAAATTCAGTCATTAAAGGCTTAAGGTTTCAACACAGCAAATGAAATTTTGTTGGAGGCCCACAAATGCATCTGATCAGGGTCTCATGTGATTACGATGATACTCAGCAGAATTGTTTACTTTGATGTATGTTTGCAAATATGCTTTTTATTATTATCTTGAGTACAATAAAAGGTGAGAGATGATATCAGAACATAGCTGGTTCCGCAAAGCTGCTCTGATTCCATCCTTTATGATGCTCCTAGCACTGCCTGCAGAGATGCATCAGTTTGTTTCACATCTGAGACAATAATAGTGAATAGTGTTAATCTTTTAACATCCAGGAAATAATGGAAAGAAAATTACATTTTCTAAAAAAGTTAATTTTTGTTTGATTTAAAAGAATAATAATAGTAATTGGCATATGTATGTATACAGTATATGTACCATGCAACATGTCAGAAATACTGTAGTGTATAAAGTATCCACCAGGGGGCAGAAGACAAGTACCAGCAGGGTTTTTATGACATTGTGATGCAATAGGTCTATGTACACTATGTATCAAAAACAATACACATTTTACGGTTAAAACATGTCACTTAAATATCACAGTGAAAGCTTTATTTAATATATCTGTAACATAGTATGTATTACAAATTACATCAGCCTCTTTATGATAATATATCTTTTTTCTATCAGCTTTTGTCCTAAATAACATCATTAACAAACTAAGCTTGCTCTAACCACTTAATGCACCATTAATCCATATTTTATATCACTTGTCAGTAATAAGATTTGTCTTTTGATTTATTCTTATTTATTACAATTAAACTGAGATTTGATAATAAATAGCTGTGAACCAAACAAGACACAAAGAATTCTACTTTTTGATTTTAAATTCTTTGTGACATCCCACTAATAAATATAATTTCAGGCAAAGTGAAAAAAATACTTATTAATTTCAGAAGAAAATGGTAATGTTGTACCATTTTTTTCTTCTTCAATCCCAACAGAAAAAAATAAAATAAAAAATCACATGAAATCCAAACATAACTAACAGGGGAAATGCCAAGTCTAGACATATTTTTTCTCTACAAATAGTTTTTTATTTTATTTTTAATATTAGTTTTTAAAATGACCTGATCAGGAATCAATTTATTCATTTATTCTAAAAACAGACCCCTGATCCTTACTTTTGAGTGAAACAACTACCTATACAGGCTAACTTTTTTAACTGAAATAACAAGAAACTGTTTTTATTTAACCTGGCAAAAAGAATGGCATCACCACACTTCGAGGATCTCTCTCATTTTTTCTTTTTAATCTTACTTTATTAAACTAATAAAACACAGATAAAACACAAAACAGACTCGATATCTTAAAATTCTGGCTTTGCGTTTAAAAAATCTTTTAGATGAAGCAGAGCAAGAAAAAAAATACAATTATTAAGTAAAAAACAGATAGTGACTTAGTACTTCCTCTGGCCTTCAGTGCGTTGTTTGAGGCTTGCACTTTACTAATGAAAAACAACATTCTTTATTGGTCAGGCTCTAATTATCTTATGTAACAGTTCAGCTTCTGTTAATTGGATTGAGATCCAGATTGTTTGCTGGCCATGTCACTGAGTTGATAAGAAAGGTTTGAACGTTTTTATTCCCCTGCAGCATTAAACGAGAAAACAAAGCTCCAGCTGTACTCTTTTATTTATTTATTGGATGGTAACTTGTTGCAGATATTCATGATTGCTATTTCTAAACTATGCTCAGAACTCTGAGTTAAGCAACACAAGATGTTGCGGCTGCCGTACATTACTTATCCCCCATGCCTCCATGTATGAGCTTTTTTCAAGCTGTTTCATACTTTTCTTTTCTAGGATTACAGGACCAGAAAAACTAGCTCAGCTGGTTTCAGAGCTTTTCTGGAAAAACGGCCTGTTGCATTTTTTCAGTGTTTCTCAATACCGTGATGCTGGTGTTGTATGACTGATTTATTCAAAGAAGTTTACCCAATAAATCAGGGTTATGGTCCCTCAAAAGCAAGGGCGCTAAGGGATGCTGAGGGGTCGTTGTGTAGTACCGAGCCTCTACCGCTAGAGGGCAGGAAATAACAAAACGCTAACGAGTTGGGTCATGGGCCCTCCTTGATGGAGGAGGGACATCATGCCAATTTTCCCAGCTTCTTTCTTCGTTGACAGAACAGAGAGTGGCCACACTGCTCTAACTCCCACCATCACACCCCGCGAACTCCTCGTGGCTGAGTCCGGCCGAGCATCAGACCTCTCCCCGGACTGAGGCAGACAGAGAGAGGGGACAGCACGGGAAGCTTCGTAACCTCCCAGTGAGGAAGAAGAAGAAGAAAGGGGAAACAACTCAACCAGCGATGTCTGCGATAAAGAAGAGAAACTCTAACTCGTCGGCAGACAGGGAGGACGACAAGACGGTCACCGAGAAGATGCTCTCCACCATCTCCGGTCCGGCCGGAACACCGGCAGGCGATGCCAAGAGCCCCAACGTCCCTGCAGAGGGAGGGGATGACGGGGTCGCCCTGAAGAGGACCATCACCTTGGTGAACGGCGTGGCCATCATCGTGGGCACAATCATCGGCTCTGGCATCTTCGTGACGCCGACCGGTGTAGTGAGGGAAGCGGGCTCTGTGGGTCTGTCCCTGATCGTGTGGGCAGTGTGCGGGGTCTTCTCCACTGTGGGAGCCCTCTGCTATGCGGAGCTGGGTACCACCATCACTAAGTCAGGGGGGGACTATGCCTACATCCTGGAGGTGTACGGTTCCCTGCTGGCTTTTCTCAAACTCTGGATCGAGTTGCTCATCATCCGGCCGTCCTCGCAGTACATCGTCGCCTACGTTTTCGCCACCTATCTCCTCAAGCCCATCTTCCCCGCGTGCCCGGTACCGGAGAACGGGGCCAAGCTTGTGGCCTGCCTCTGCATCCGTGAGTACAAAACCATGCTTTCCTGCTGGGAATGATGCAACTTTTATGACGGTGATGTGCTGGACGTAGGACACTTCCTGTTTCACCTGCGACTGAAATGTTAATAAATTTTTAGTTAAGCCAGTTAATAAAACCTCCCTTCAACTGTTCCAGTTCACAAACACACAGTCCTTCCACGACACGCGCGCTAACACACGTAGAGTGGAGGACATTATGTCCACGCGCGCAGCGTCAACGGTTGTGCTGAAAATATTACACAGTATTACATCAGCTCCGGTGATGGTCACCAGTTTTTATTAAAATATTTGATCATGAATTTAATGTTGAGTGACCATTTTTAAATGTAATTTAGTTATTTGTTGTAATTTAATACATTTTCTGTGAGTTATTAGACGATAAAAATGCTTAAATTTGCTCCAGACAGGGTACAACGCCAGCATAATGTTTATTAAATACATTTAATTTAAGTATACTTAACAAAGTATTTAGAATGTGAGAAAATATACTCGTATTGAGCTGTTAAATTATATTTTTATATTTTTTATAATTATATTTACTTTTTAAATATGTATTTCAAAAACTACACTTTTTAAAAGAAAATTAAAGTTAGGTCAGATTAAATAATGTTAAAAGCCTAATTTTCCTCAAGTTAGTTGTCCTATATCTATATTTTCTAAACACCAAATAACTTATAATGTAGTGTAATGTAATGTTAGATAAATGTAGTGCATATTTAATTTGTCTCAGTTGCAGAGCTGAAATCCTGGTAATGTTTACTTCACATTTAGCGTTCATCTCCAGATTCTGCTAAAGTTTTAGCGTAATTCACAAAGACACACCCTGCTTAGCACCTTGTCTTAGACTCCTAACAAGATTACTCTGGATTACTAGCTGCTTGCCTGTTTGCACCAGTCACTGCTTGTTTTAATGCATTTGATGCCACAAACAACACACACACACATGCACACACCTCAAACACACCCATTTCTGTGTGAATGTACGCCACTGCATATGCATGTGTATTAATAAGTGTGTGTGGTGCCAGCTTGTAACTCTGGTACCTAATCTTCAGACTGACTGAAGGCTAAATCCTGACTGAGACCACATGACAAAGCCGGGGTATGTATGTGAGCGTTTCACGATGTGTGTGTGTTGCGTGTACAGTGGGGTAATCAGGGTCATGAAGGGGCTACAAGCCACATTTCCACACATATAGCTCTATATGTCTATTTTTGTAAAGGTTATTGTTTTATTTGACCATTTTCTGTAGGAATTAGATCAATGTGTGTGTGTTTGCTGAAGTTTTAGTGTGAATTCGGCTGCCAGGCGTGTGTGTCCGACCCTCTACTGTACGCAGCCTAGTTCCCTTTGTCTTGGAGTCCCTTACACAGAGTCCCATTGTGCTGCTTCGTCTTTCTGTTGCGGCACCAACCTGATTTAGGAGCTTTGAAGGGACCTTGCTGTTTTAGTTAATCACTTTTAAAGGGGTCCAGGGTTTTGGGCCTCTCCAGGAACGCCATGAGTGTGTGTGTAAGTGCAGGAGGGCGTGAGTACCAGCACTGTACGTACGCTTCTGGACAGGCAAACGGGGGCCGTGGGCTGGCTTTTATTCTTCCAAGAATGTGTTTTCCATCTCTGGGAATACTCCTGCAGCTCACATTGTGTTGTGAGAAATGCAGGCACACAGTGTCTCTGAGGATCACCAGGGGAGACGGATTGAAGGCAAAATGAACCGTTTATTCAGCTTTATACAATTACACATGAGTCCTCTACATGCTAGGGAAGACCAAACAAAAGATCCAGCTCTCTAACCCACAATGTGCCCCTACAGAGGTCACTAAACACCAACGGGTGGGTCTCACAAAAACATTTCCAGTGCATGCAAATAATAGAATAATAAAGGCCAATAAATGCAAAGTGAGAGATTGTTTTTTTTTTTATTTAAAACATTAAAAATATCTATAGGAAAATGATTATTCTTGTTCTGAGATCCTTTGTTGCACAGTGTCCTGCGTGGTGTTATTCAGGTTGTGTGTTTTGAGTTAACAGAGGTCTCCAGTGTGATTGGTGGTAGAAACACCACAGAACATTTTGACAGCGATGGTCAAGCGTCTCCGTGTTTTGTGTCCATCCTTTTTCCTGCAGTCTTGCTGACCTTCGTGAACTGCTACAGCGTGAAGGCGGCCACCAGAGTGCAGGACTTCTTCGCTGCAGCCAAGCTTCTGGCGCTCGTACTCATCATCATTATCGGCTTCGTTAAGATCGGTCAAGGTAGAACAAACAAACACACACACACACACACGCATTCACAAAGTTTTCTGTTTGGCAACATCTTGAACTCATTAATTCGCCCTCCAAAGGTCGAAAATTAAAAGACATCAGGAATGAAAAAAATGAGAGCTAAAGTTTAACTTAATATAATCGTAATTTATGAATATACTGTACAGTGGAAAAGTCTTGAGCCAATCCTCGTTTTATTATATATTTCCAAGAAAAGGAGTTAAGTCCAGTAATTTCTTTAAACATGAGGCAAGAACATGAGTTTGTACATTTCTAACAAACTTTATTCTTCAACACGGTCTGAACCCTCTTGGACAAAATTTCTTGTAATTTCTTTAAGTAATCTTTTGGAATAATTTCCTGTGTTTCTTTCTTTCCAAAGCTCTTCTTTGGATGTTTTACTCCATTCTCTGTTCAGATGATCCCACACTACTTTAATAATTAGGAGGTCTGGGTTCTGGGAAGGATCCATCCCTACATCAGACCGGTTTCAGTCCAGTTCTTGTGTCATGTGGCATTTCTCAGCCTTTTCCTTCCTTAAGAACAGCTTTTTGACAGCCATCCTCCCATTGAACCCATTTTTGATGAGGCTAAAGGTCCAGGTGTTTGTCTCAGGTCATTAAATACTGTTCATCTGCTGTGATGCTTTTTCTTCTTCAGTTTCCTCAAATGCTAAAGGACACACTATACACCATGAGATATGCCACGTTTCCAGCTACTAACTCATTGAGAATCATCTTATTGCTGCCACAGAAGATCCATTTTTTGCTATGTTGTCTGTTATATGTTGACATAACATCAGCTCCTCCCTTTAATTAGAAGCATTGCTTTTATGTTTGAATAATTCATAATCAATGTGAAGTAGCTTACCCCCCCCCCCCCAAAAAAAATAAAAAAAATAAAAACAATCTAAAAGTGGTCAAGGTACAAGGACTGGACCAAAAATGAATAACATAATGGCCAAAATCCAAATAAAAACATGGACAGATCTCCAGAAAGTCTGGAAAGCTATTGCTCGTAACCACATCTAAGATTCATAGAAAGTGAAAAATGTCTTGTAATAGTAGCAGATTTAATCATCACAAAACCTTAACCTTAAAAAAAGAGCTTTTTCTTTTTCTTAGTAGAAATATTTTCCGTAGGCTGATGTAGATGATTGGTCACCTCAAAGAAGGCCTACAATCTATTAATAGATAAACAACAGAAAAGTCATTAATGCAAATAAATACTTATAAAATAAAATAAAAACACCAACTTTTGAACTTTCCACAAGTGGAAAGAAATCTATGCCAAATGGTATTTATGCTGCGTTAGACATAAAATAAACATAATAAAACAAACACACGGCAGCGTTTAACACTCCGCTGCATGTACAACAGCATAACCTGCAACATAACCTGAGACAGAAGGTGCTTACGTTTATTCTGAGAGCTGTCTGCTGGTCCTTCCAGCCTCTTACGTCATCACACAACCTCAATCACCGATAGGGAATCCGTAAATTAGATTATATTGTGGATGTAAGGGATCTTTTTCTATTTAAAAAAGCTGAATTATTTCATTTGATTACGCAAACTTATTCCTCTTGAAGCCACTATAATGTGATCCTGAAATCAAAGACTTTACAGGTTTAACAGAGAAAGTTAATGATACACACTATTTACATCTTTTAAACCCCCCTTTCAAGTTTTTATTAGAGGTCTTTCTGGCTTATTCCCTGGAACCTTGTAGGTGCAGAAGTGTAGCGTCCTGGAGCCGGAATGAACTCTCATTACGGCCACGGGACGTTGTGAAGTGCCGCCAGAGCCGAGAGTAGCCAGACAATGGCTCTAAACACAGCCCATTTCATTCTGCTCATTAGCTACTGCACAAAATCAAGAGAGAAAAAAAGAAAACAAGTAACTTGTGTCCAAATCAGTAAAATGCGTCAAACAGTGAAAGTGTGTTGAGATGAAGCGAACTCGGGGAATCAGATCCTGGCCTCTGGAGGAAGGCTGTGCAAGTGTTGGCTGCTTCTTTTGTTCATTGGGTTTATGTCATAGGTCAGGGCTACTCATTTCAGTCCTATGAGAGAGAGACGCAGTCCTGAAGGTTTTCAATGTGTCCCTGCTCCAACACACCTAACTAAAATTAAATAGATCAATCAGCCTATGAAGTTCTGCACAATGACTTATTACTTTGAGTCTGGTGTGTTGGAGCAGGGAAACATTAAAAGCCTACAGGACCACGGCCCTCGTAGGCCCGGATTGAGTAGCCCTGTCAGGAAATACTATAGCTAGTATCGAAGGTGACATAAAACCCCGGTGCTTCTGCTCTGTTGATGGAAAGGCTTTCCAGCAGGTGATGGCTTATAGCTTCCATGCTGCATGTGTGTGTGTTTCCAGGTGTTTTTCTCTATCCACCAGATGCTGAACTCCTCTAAAAAATTGAGGCAGTCAGACAACTGGTGCATTAGATCCGAGTTAAATCAGAGTTGTAGCAGTGGGAGACAAAACATTAGATTTTACAATCAGGTTTTGCAAATGAAGCAAATCCAGACGATCAGAAGGTTTGTTTTGTCTTCTTTTCTTTTATGCAGGCCTTTTCTTCTTTAAAAGAAGGTTGGCTTTGAGAAGATCTCCATCCTGTCTGCTTTTTGTAGACCTTTGTAGACCTCTGTTTGGAGGTCCGAGCCCAGATATGACCTCTTGCACTTTGAGCTAACACCAGATATTAACTCTAGCCACGCTGTAAGGTTCAGCAGTGTAACGAGAACTGCAGCACCAAACCGATAACTTTACTAAACCATATGAATTCAAACAGGATGGAAAAAGGACACAGAAGGAGCCAACAAGTATTAATGCGTTTTTTTGTGATTTATTTACAGTCCCGTCCAAAAAGATTCTGACATTTTAAATCAAGATAAAGCAAAGGCATAAGCAGAGAAGGTCTTGGCCTGGAGAGCGCTGGATGTGATTCATACACGTCCCTCCACAGTTGCCATCACTCTGTTAAATTCTTGCAGCAGAATGTCAATTAACCTCTGCAAGTTCATTCTGAAGTAGGTCAACTATTTGTTTTTGCTTATTTATTAACAAATACAGAAAACACAGAAAACATTTGTTACAAGTTGTTTCCCCCCAAAGACAAAGCCGAAGCCAGATTTCATCCTGCATGAAACACAGCGTGGTTTATGTAACGTCAGACCGCCTGTTTGCGTGGAGGTGGCAAGTCACAGGTCTCGGATCAGCTGACTGGTGGGCACGCAGGGCCTCAACTGGGAGTTTAAATTGTTCAGACATGAAGCAGAAACAGAGGTTAAGAGGAAGGAGCTTTTTTTTTGGTGGATGAGCAGCAAGGGTGTCAGAGAAGAAATATAAACAAGTTGTTTGATCACATTTGGTGCAACACATATTATGTCGTCCTCTACGTAAAACAACTAGTGTTTTTTTTTTTTTTAAAGTGCATTTTATTTCAAGTGTAAAAGTAAAAGTGTAAAGTGCTAAGTTGTGGCACTTTACTTTATAGGGGCTGGTCTGGTGTGGTCTAGGTTCCCAAGAACTCAGTGGAATCGCCCTTTAAACATACACTCAGCATTGTTTATTTACGTGTTGACAACACTTTAGAGAAGTTCTTTCTGACATAGCTCTGTTGTTGGCTGGAAACGGACCAATCAGAAGATATAACAAGTCAGCCTCAGTCTCCACATCCGGAGTGTCAAAACTCAAGAGAGCGAGGACTGTTTAGCCGAGTGTGCAGCTGCAAGGACACTGGTCCACATATGTCTTTACAGTGGATTGATGGGCTGGCACAAGGGTGATTTTCTCTTTGCAAATACTGCGTTATTCCCTCACAGTGCAGAAATGTGTGTTATCATTACTAGTTTACTCAAGACAAGGCAAGGCAAGTTTATTTGTACAGCACATTTCATTAACAGGGTGATTCAAAGTACAAGAATACAAGAAGCATAATTTAACACTTAGTCGTATCATTTACAATGTACGTACTCTGCTCTTTCAAATTGCTATATAAGTAAAATTTTATTACACAACTCTTTTTATGTCTCTGAGAATCAACATTATCATAATTTCCTCCACCGTCACCATGTTTGTTGTCTGAAACTGATTTCTGCGGTGAACTCTGCACTGCCCTCTTGTGGATATATAAGCTAACAACCATGCCAACGTATGGAACTAATGAAGGTGTGAAGGTTACACAAAAATAAAACTACATTTTTGTGCTTTGCTACGATTTATCTGAAACCTTCATTTATCCTTTATTAGTTCTGTGGATCATTCAAATAACAAGCCTGAGCTCTTTTCCCCCCTCAAAACCCATTTTTATCCTTAATTCGAGAGTATGTCATAATCCACATAAGTCGAATGCAAACTTCTCTAGTTTAAAACATGTTTATGGTTTTTATTGGAGCATGAAGATTACAGCTACTCATTTGTCACAATCCTTTCTTAAGAGATATTTCTGATGTGGGGTTTAGTTTGATGTCTGTTTTAAACCTTTGCTGTCTGTCTTTGCCACTATGCAGTCACTAATAACTGTTTATCAAAGTCTGGCTGAACAGCTTATGTTAACACACGACTGTTGTAGCTCTCCCACCCGATTGGTTGTTGGAGTGCGCCTTAAATCTGCCTTGTGCAGGCAGTGGGACCAGTTTCCTTTTTTATTTGATTCATTCTAATTTTATTAGAATAAATCAGGCATGACCCACCCTGAAACTTAGATATATCAGACTCTGAGAGCCCCATGCTGAGCTCCTGTCAGAATAGTTTTTATAATTAAAGTTAAAATTAAGAGTGTCATTAGGAATATAGATTAGCTGTTTCCTGACAGCAGAAATTTTTCTGCTTGTGTGCCAATGGATCACCAAGGTCAGAGTCTGCTGGTGTTTCAGATTAGAGAACAGTGTAATAAGATTAGGCCCTGCTTTCTTAATCTGACAGCCACCTACACTGTTTGGAAGTGAAACGCTCAGATCCAGTCCCATCATGTCACAGTCCTCGTGGAACAAACTTTCCCTCTAGTCATCTTACTACTTTATAGTAACACAATTTATTTCCTACAAATTCGAAGAGCAAAGTAAAATTTAAAAGCTGATGTTTTCTGAGGTCGTTTTCAACTCTGCTGCATCTTGAAGTGACTTTATTTAGATTAGGATCCGTCCTTCATTCATCTCAGACTTTAGAGAACAGCTAATCCACGTTTCATGTAAACCAGAATGTCAGACATGGCAGCTATTCACCATCTTGTGTGTCCTCATAGCCTGTGTATGATAAGAAATAAGAAAATTCTGTCTCCTCTCTCACTTGCTTTCTTCACTTTTTAGCGAATGTGTGCTCAAACGGGTGAATCTGAGATCTTTCCCCTTGTGACCTCACAAAGGGAAATAACTGCTCTTCGTGGTGTCATCCTCCGGTCAGAAGATAAAGGGAAAGCCTTGGGATCCCCTCGGATGAGCTGGCGAATGTGGCCGGGGAGAGGGAAGTGTGGGCTTCTCTGCTTAGACAGCTGCCCCTGCGACCCGACCCCGGATAAGCAGTAGCAAATGGATGGATGAATAAATAATAGTATTGAATTATATTAAGGTTTGAAATAAACGTCTAAAGGAGGAGTGAGAGTTAGTGCTGGGGATGAGTCAGACCTCAGAAACTAGTCAGGTCACAAGTCAACTTCACAAAAGCTGCGTGATAAGTTTGACAAGTCAAGATATTGGCTAACAAGACCTGAGGTGATGAGCGATCACATGCATCTAAGTATGTCGGGCAGAGGAGGTGGATTTAATAACACCCTCTTCTGCAGATTGATTTTACCATTCAAGAGATAACTTTATGTTTTTTGGCATGGAAAATAAACAATAAATTTGTTCACATGACAATTAAAAACCTGTTCCATTAAATAGGACACATGCATGCCAACGATTTTTTTTCTCTTGACTGTAACTCGTTCCCGTTTGTACCCTCACTGATGACCACTTTCCACTTGTTGTGTTAGACAGCCCATAAATAGCACATGTGCATCATCATTTGTTTTAAGCATCTGCTTTAACATTTTATTTAAAACCTTACCATTGAACAGATTTTCTTATTTAGGCACCACCTAACGACGGCTAATTTAGCATCATTCATGCTTCCTGTTTCTTGTCTAAACTCTCTCCAGCAAGTAAAAGTCAGTCCGATGTTGACATTGTCTTTTCTTGTCTCTTTTCTCTCTTTCTTTACGTCTCTTCCTCCGAAATTGTCCTGTTGAATTTCTTATAGAATCAGTCATAGTATGCATTCTAAAGGGTCAGTGTCTTGATATCCAGTTGCTAGCATGTGATGCAGAGCCATAAAAGGAAATGTAGTAGGAAAGTGATGCGCCGGGATGGAAAATGTGCAGTTTTTCAGCCTCGGAGCACTGCAGGGCAACAACAGCTTCAGGAATGTACATAATAAATATCACTGTGGCATCAAGACGAGTCTGAAGCGCAGAGTTTGAAGGTTGGAAAGTTATGTAGTGCTGCTTTAGTGCGTAACGATATAAATGCTGCAATGCCTCATACCTGTGGAACACAATTTTATTTTTATTTATTTATTATTAATATTTTTATTTTTTAATTTGAATTAAATAAGTGATGAAATTAATAAATACATCTATAAAATAAATTATTTTTCAAAATCACTTTTTTTAAATGTGAAACTCATTTATTTAGTGATTTATTATTTATTCATTTAATGACAATTAAAACATTTTTATGTGTTTTTTCATGATACTTTTAAAGTATGACATGAAATACTTGGAAAAAATATGTTGCCCATGCAAAACAAAAGTACATTTATTAATTTCAGTACCAAGTATTTTAAAGTACAAACAGTGAAAGTAGATAGAGCGAGGCATTTAAAGTAGGAACACTGCATGATAATCACTGTTTTCTTATATTTTTTAGTTATTTGAACCCTTTACAACACAAAAACATACTAAGACTGATTCACGCTTTTGCTGTCATTTTCTGTCTTGATGCATTGAAAGAAAACTAGTAATGAACCCGTGTTAGACTTGTGCTCTGCTAGCTTTTGCTCTTGTTCTTTCATAGCAGTTAGCAAGCAGTTTATTACAATAACCAAGAGCCGTATCATTATTTTCAAAGATTGATAAAACAAATAAGGTTTTTATTAACTTTCAGAAAAAAAACAACTTACTGTCACAGATTTTGCCCAATTGCAACAATTACCAAATAAATTGGACGCTAACTGCTCATTTTCATGCTAACTTGCTAACTTTTATCAAATCATAATTTCAAGAAAAAAAGAAGCCAAAACCAGTCAGAATATGTTGAGAATGTTGACTTCTGAAGATAATAAGAAAATGATGATGGATCTTTTACCATTTATCCAAAGTCAGGTTGTGAGAACAGCAGCTTAAGCAAGGAGGCCAGGTGATCACTCTCTCTGGTCACTTCTTTCAGCTCATCTGAGGGGATTCCAAGAGACATCCTAACCAGATGTCCGAACCATTTCATCTGGCTCCACTCGATGTGGAGGAGAAGTAGCTCTACTCTGAGCTCTCCTGAATGACTGATCTTCTTACCCTATTTTTAAGGGAAATCCCAGACACCCTGTGAAGGAAGCTTATTTCAGCCGCTTGTATCCATAGTTTTGTCCTTTAAATTACTTACTACAGCTTGTGATGATAGGTGAAAGTAGGAATGTTGATCGGTCAATAAATCACCTTTCAACTCGGCTGGAGTTACTAATACTAATACTAATACTAATACTAATACTAATACTAATGTTATAAACTCTGACCTGGAGAGGTCACTGCACTCTTTCCCAGATGAGAATCATGATTTTGGATTTGGTAGTGCTGACTTGATAACAGCGTCAAAAACAACTAATTGCAGAAATGGCTGCTCTCAGCTTTTGTAGATTAGTACATCAGCATCCCTAATCTATTAACACAGAATCAAAGAATATTTTTATATAAATGTTTTGGAACTGGAGCATCAACCTAAGATGCTTAAGGTAAGTTAGTTGTCTCCAACATTTACTTGAGACCCCCAGCTCAGCCTCAGTGGGCTGTGGGAGACACTCCATCTGACAGATGGTACAGTACCCTGGTGTTTCCCACACTGTGTGCCGGCTTTGCCCTTTCCCTCGCTGTACCAACACCACCCAGAGCTGTTGGTTTAACAAACGTCGCTGTGTCTGAGAATGTGCACAGATGTTAAGCAGGGCAGGAGCGTGGCACGGACCTCAAACCAGCTAGGGAAACCAGGCTGGGATCAGAATCTCATAAATCCTAACCACTAATACTAATGTTTTATACTCTGACCTGACGTTTGTAGACAGCAGGGTCTACAGTTGGTTTACACATAAAATTGATTTTATTGATTTTTATCATTTTTATTTAATCACGAGTGTCCTGGCAGCACAGTTAACACACTTTTTGTTGTGTGCAAAAATAAAAATAAAAATTTTAAATTCTTTGCTGATGACAGCCAGGTTTATATGCCTCTGAAACAAAAGGACTCCAGTTCCCTTAAATTGTTGATAGAGTGCCTCGATGATGTAAAGTCCTGGATGGCTTTAAATTGTAAATGGTCTGTACTTATATAGCGCCTTTTATCCGAAAGCACTTTACAGTATACATCACATTCACACACAGACGGTGGTTGCTGTCATGCAAGGTGCTGACCACAACCCATCAGGAGCAATTAGGGGTTTGGTGTCTTGCCCAAGGACATCTCGACATAAACTCGACTTGGCTGAGGATCGAACCGGCAACCCTCGGGTTACAAGGCCGAGCCACGCTGCCGCACTATCAGCTTTAAACTTTCTGCATTTTGGGTTTATTATTTGGTCCTAGTGTAACCACTGGATCCTTCCCTGTTGATTTGGGCCCTTTGGGAGCAATTGCTCAAACTGACTGTAGCCAATCTGGGTGTAAAACTGGACAATGATTTTAATGTAGACAGGCAAATTAGTGCAATGGTAAAAAGCAGCTTGAATCAACTGAGAAAACTGGTCGAGATCAAACATATTCCTTTGAGTAAAGATTTTGAGACAGTGATAAATACTTTCATCTCAACACGGCTGGATTACTGCAACTCACTTTATGTTGGTCATCTTTATCCCATCTCCAGCTGGTGCAAAACGCTGCTGCACTTTTTCAGTGGCAGCTCCTCGGTTATGGGACTCGCTGCCGCTGCACGTTAGACAGGCTTCCTCACTGTCCATTTTTAAATATCTGCTTAAAACCCATTTCTTCTCTTTGGCCTTTGACCCAGCGTGAGAGTTGATTTTATAATTAATTTAATATTATTTTAGTTTTTTGTCTTTCGTAACGTCTGTGCCCCTGCAGTTCTTCCACACAAGGAGACAAATTAAAGCTGAATAGTTATCCTTCCTGCTTCTAGGGTTTTGTGTTGAGCAAACAGCCATTATTATGCTAATTACATACTGTACATGTTCCAAATCTCAGACATGCTGCTAAATCTGCCCACACAGCAAGATACTGCAAGATGTTTCTGGTCTAAATCCATTTTTCCCCCAAGGTGATACAGATGAACTTCTCCCAGAGAATTCCTTCAAAGGATCCAAGTATGAGTTCGGTAGCATCGGCCTGGCGCTCTACAGCGGTCTGTTTGCCTACGGCGGCTGGTGAGTCAGCACATCAACCTAAAAAATGTGATCACACTTCCTGAAATGGAATTAATTTAGTCACCTGTAAATAATAGTTTTTGTTGTTTTAATTAAGCAGGTATCTTAGTTTAAAATCCTCCAGTTTATCCATATACTTTTAATTGTTTTTTAATTTCTATATGTGTAATTTTTGTGTCATTCCCTTCCAGGAATTACTTGAATTTCGTCACAGAAGAGATGATTGAGCCTTACAAGTGAGCTGCCATGTTTTAAAATGCTTTAAGGGTTTGCAGAGGAGTGATTGAAGTCGTGCAACTTGTGATTGTTTATGTGTCATCTTCAGAAACCTTCCTCTAGCCATCATCATCTCTCTGCCCATCGTAACAGCCGTTTACGTTCTCACCAACCTGGCGTATTTCACCACGCTCTCCCCTGACCAGATGCTCGGCTCAGAGGCTGTTGCCGTGGTGAGTGCATATGCTTCCAAAAAAGCTATTAAGTTAATGATGATTCTATAGCACTAGATGTCAGGGATAGAATTAATTTGACTTTGGGCACATTCACACTGGTGCTGTTTGGGCCACTTCAAACGAACCCTGATTTGCTTCCATGAATAGTCCGGGTCGTTTGGAGTTGTGTGAACACTCATTCGCATTCTGGTGTAGACCAAAGAAGCGAACCCTGGTCCTCTTGCAAGTGAACCGTGGTGGATTTCACTTTTTGCGTAAAAGCAAACAGACCATCCAGTGAACCAAAGAGAGGAAGCGATGTAGAACGTATCATGTCACAACTGGATAACTTTCTGCCGTCCTGCTGCTGATACTGGACAGATTCTGGTGAAAACCGTATTAGGTTTGAATACCAAGGTAAAAACAGAAACCTCAAAACTGCATAAACTTGGTTTTGCTCCATTTTATTTTACTTGCAGTAAATGAACCGGTTTTAGTTCTGACCAATCAATCAGCTGGATTCTTGTCCTTCATCCTGCTTTTTTCCCTCTTAGCCAGTAAATGTTCTGGTATGAATTAGAGGCAGTCTTCAAAGATGCCACAATTCAATTTGATTACAATTCAGTTATAGTTATGACGCGATTATAAAACGATTATTGATGCATCTTTTATTCTTGTGTTAGCACGACTACTTCTTGAGTGAAAATGTGTAACATGGTTTCTCATATTTGTCAAGACAAACAACGAAGAAGAAAACTGTCTCGTCTGTTGGTTGACGCTGGACAACTTCTGTTTCCACCATATAACAGCAAAACATGGAGCTGCATCAGATCCTAGCGGTCTTGGGTTGATCATATTTATATCAGAACTTTTACAACATTCTTCATGCCTGACCAGGGAGCCATTTCTCTCAACATATTGTCCAACACACACGTATATTTGTTGTGTTTTTCCACAATTCCCTGCACTGAACCCAGAAGGACCTTTCTGCTGTAGTCTGCTTTGCGATTTTTGGTTCACTTGAAGCGAACTGAGAGCTAGGTTTGTGAACCAGAGTTCGCTTCTTTGATCAGAATCAGAATTTGTTAGTTTATTCTGTTGTGGCTCAAACTTTACACTATGGGTGGATTTGTCCAGCTTCTGTTTTTTTTTCTACTCATTTTTTAACTCACCACAAAACGTCAAGAATGCAGGAACTAAACCAGCAAAACCATCACTGCACTGGCAACCGTTGCATGTACACCACTGTTAAACACTTTCAAAACTAAAGTATCAAAACCCCATTGGCAACAACAAACATGCAGTACTCGATACAGTCACAGAGCAACAGTCTGCTTCAAACAGCACATCTTTTTCTTCTTAAGTCTTTGGTGCACAAATACTCACTGCTGTTGCATCACAGTCCATTCCACCATGGATGACACTTATGACTGTGGAACTTATTGGAAGATGAAAGAAAACTTTTAAGTGCTAATCTATGTAAAAATCCATATATTTGTTTGTTTAAACTGTTTGGAAATTTCACAACACACACCAAAAGTGATCGTCTCAGTCTGATCGTGATCAGTCCGTGTCAGTCAGTGGTGACAAAACTGAGAGTTTAAAAGGACTGGAAACAGACAAAGCAGCTCCTCGTGTTGGAGACACTGACCCCACAGTATGCATAGTATTAAAATAAACACTGATGCATGTTGATGTGTCAGTAACAGAAACCGTGACTGTTCAAGGCAATAAAAATGTTTATTTTGCATATTGAGAGCTTTTGGCTTTGATCATTTACACATTTAGCTAATAACAATCTCATTCTTCAAGGTAAAGTAAGCGGGATTTTCTTAAAAACAACAATAAATAGACTCACTAATCATGTTTTGTCCTCTGAACCATTAGAAGTGTGTGGTTGTGTGAAGAAGGAGCTGGGCCAAAAGGCAAAGCTCTCGATTTACCGGTCGATCTACCTTCCTACCCTCACCTATGGTCATGAGCTGTGGGTAGTGACCGAAAGAACAAGATCGCGAATACAAGCGGTCGAAATGAGTTTTCTCCGCAGGGTGGCCAGACTCTCCCTTAGGGATAGGGTGAGAAACTCGGTGATTCAGGAGGGGCTCAGAATAGAGTCGCTGCTCCTCGAGATGAGGTGGCTCGGGTATCTGGTCAGGATGCCTCCTGGACGCCTCCCTGGTGAGGTGTTCCGAGCACGTCCCACCGGAAAGAGGCCCCGGGGACCCAGGACACGCTGGACGGACCACATCTCTCGGCTGGCCTGGGAACGCCTCGGGATCCCCCCGGATGAGCTGGTGAATGTGGCCGGGGAAAAGGAAGTCTGGGTTTCCCTGCTTAGGCAGCTGCCCCTGCGACCCGACTCCGGATAAGTGGCAGAAAATGGATGGATGGATGGTTGTGTGTTTCCCTGATGATTTTGGTTTCTTGTTGTTTACTATAGCTTTCTCTCTGACATTTTTATATTTTTTGTAGAGGTGTAAACAGCACAGTACAAAAACTCCTCATGTGGGCCAAATTCACTGCTATAGGTGTCACTACTGAGCAAATAACGCCGCTGTTCTGCAGTGGTACCACTAAAGAAGACTTTTCAGGAAGTACATAATTTATTCATTAACAAAACTACACAGTTTTAGCTAAACTGTTGAGCTTTTAAGCAATGATTTGTTAACAACTGCAACGAAGCATGTAGCTTCCTGGGCTTTGATGGGTCACACAGATGCCTATAGGGATGGACTTGTTGACATACAGTCCATGCAGCTCTTTCTGTTCTACAAAGACACAACATGCACACTACGCAACAACTTACAATGTGTACAACTCGTAGTTTAAGAGCTGATAAATACTTAATATACCTAATTTCTTTGATTTTCTGGCATGTTCTGCAACTGGCTGTAGTCATACATATATCCTCTTCCTGAACACAAGCAAAGGTAGAATAGGACCTTTTAATGTTTTCAATAAGTAACCAATTATTCCGCTTTTAGTGTAAACTTCCTCCACCCCTTGGTTATAGAGATAAGCATTTAGAGGAAAAATACAACTTGAAACCACTGAAAATTACTTGACAGCTTTTCAATGTTCGTTCAGTGTTCAGCTCACCTGCAGTATCATCATACATTTTTTTAGTCTTGTGCTGATGGTTTTCGTGTGAGGACTGTAAACTCAGGCTCAACATATTCAGTCAAACAAAAACCTTCAACAAAGCTGATGGGAAACATGCTTTTAGCATCTTAGAGATGAGGTACAGTTTGCTCTTCATGTCTAACATCAAACTCACTTCCTCTGGTGACAAAGCTACCGCTGACTGGTGATTTGTGGACCATCTGTTGGATGCTTTGCTCTCAGATGTGATAGTATTCTGATGAGCTAGCTTTACCTAGCAGAGGCTGTACTTTACTTAATTTTTTGTTTAATTTCTTGAAGAGGTTTCACACAAAGCTTTTTGCTAGTTTTTGTCTGTCTGCATGTTTCTTACATTTGTTCTTTATTAGCATCAAATTTTGCAGTACTTTGTATAAGAGCCTAGCAAAAACTTTCCAGGTGATTAGCAAACACTGTTATTGTGGTGGCAGTGACACATCATTACCAGGTACAGGTTAAAGCGGCACTACAGAAAGTTTTTGTTTTTACTTTTGCTCCCTTAAAGACTGTTACTTCAGCATCCATCTTCATCCTGTCTCTTCTCTGAGCTCTCTTTAGTCAGTAAAAGTCAGTTCTATGTTGACTCAGCTCGATTGTTCTAAAGGGATTTTCATATTTATTGTAAAAGTTGTTTTTTTTTGTAGGTTTTCATTTGTATTATGTGCCATCTTCATTTATCCATCAGCAGTAACACAAATACAGAACTCACAGAGGCACCCCAACAACGGCTAATTCAGCTTCCATCTTGCATCCTGTCTTTTCCTTAAATCACTCCAGTCAGTAAAAGTCAGTCTGATGCTGTCGTTTTCTCTTTCTTTTCCTTGCTTCCTCCAATAGTATCTATCCTCTTGCATTTTTCTGCTGAATCAGCCATTAAAACAGCCAATGTGTTGATTTCCATTTATTACGGTGTGATACAGTGCTGAGAAACACAGGTGTCATGTGATGCTCCGGGATGGAAAATAAAAATCTTGTGGTGCGGTTTCTCAGTCTCAGGACGCTACAGGGCAACAATAGTTCCAGGAATGTGCATAATAAATATTAATGTGACTTCAAAGCAAGTCTGAAGCACATAGCTTCAAGTCTGGAAAGTTATGTAGTACTACTATTAAAACAAGACAGTTGGATATAGTTGTTTTTTGTGTTTGATTGGCCCATCTCCATGTAGCTACCTTCTTTCTGTTGTCTTCCTACAGGATTAGCTGTTTCTGTGGTCTGGTCGCTCTTCTGCTTTTTTCCATGCTACTTCAAGTTGAGCTTCCTGCAGTCTTATTCTGTAGATACCAGCTGTTGATGATACCTTGACCAAAAATTGGTCTTTCAACTGTACATTTCCTTCACATGGCTTTATTTCAGAATATTTACTGATCATGCATGTGTGTTTTGCAGGACTTTGGAAACTACCACCTGGGCCCCATGGCATGGATCATCCCCGTGTTTGTAGGCCTTTCCTGTTTTGGATCAGTTAATGGGTCTTTGTTTACATCATCCAGGTAACACACACACTGGGAAAACATGTTAACTTTAAAAAAAAGGAATTAAGGAAAATATGCCGAATTTTTTAAATACAGCCATCATTCAGGTTCCCATGTGTCTTCTCTCTCAGGTTGTTCTTTGTGGGTTCCCGTGAGGGTCACCTGCCCAGCCTGCTGTCGATGATCCACCCAACTCTGCTGACCCCGCTCCCCTCGCTCATATTCACTGTGCGTAATCTCCTTTATTTGGTAGTGTTAATAAATTAAGCCAAAACCTTTAAAACCACATTAAAACTGCTGGTGCCCCTTAGCACTAACACTGTGTATAGTGGGTAACTCTGTGATGGAGTTGTGATAGATAGCTTATCCTTTTAAATGATCCACAGAAGGTTTCCAGGCAGGTTTACAATCTTGCCACAAAATTCCGAGACTCTATATGGTAAATCCACTTACAGATCCTGTTACAGAAAAGATCACTATCACTACTATGTTGCTAAGAGACCTCGATTTTGAAAAATTATGAAAAAGCCACCTTCTGTCAAACTTTTGGTCAATCTGAATGACTTCAATTGACTGTAATGTTCAATCAGGAGCAGCCAAAGATCAATAAGTGAGCAGAAAGTTCTATGTGTGTCTAAAAAGAAGAAAAATGATGCTCCTCTATGGCTGGAATAAAGCCAAGAAGATGTTTTGATGCACAAGGCCTGCAAAAACCAGCTGAGTTGGAGTTGCTTTATTGATGATAGTAGGTAAATAGTAGCATAAATAACTAAATAGTTTATAAAAAAAGAAGCAAAAAACAAAAAACAAAACAGAAAACCCCTGGAGGAAAAAGTGTAAATATGTGAATAGTTTCTGTTGTGTGCTTGTTTCAGTTCCAATATTTTATTTCCTGGAAGCAAAGACTAGAGAGAATGATGTGCAGATGAGAAACGGCTTGGTCGCTGTTGATCTGTGTGTTATTTCTACAAAGTTCTGTTAGTAATAAATTCTGTTTTGTTGTTTTGGTTGGCCTTATGCTGCTATATCTATTGATACATTCATTTTTACATCATTATAGCCTCATTATCAGACAACTGAGGCTGTCCTGGATGTAAATTGTGATTAAAAGAATTGAGGTTCTACATACATTTTTAGATTAAAACAAACCACGTGGACCAAAAATAAAACTTGGAGTTTTAAGGGTTAAAAGTAATTCTGCACCTTGGTTTTTTGTTTCTTCACACACCTTCTGCTCTTCTCTGTCCAGTGCTTGATGACGCTGCTCTACGCCTTCTCCAACGACATCTTCTCCGTCATAAACTTCTTCAGTTTCTTCAACTGGCTCTGCATCGCCATGGCAATCGTCGGAATGATGTGGCTTCGTTATAAAAAGCCCGATCTGGAAAGACCGATCAAAGTAAGTCTACCTTATAGGAGTTAAGTAGCAGGACAGGCACGAGGCCGATATGACCCCACAAAGATCCATTCAGTGCTGCTTCGTCGGATCTGATTGCAGATAAAAGAACAGAAGCGAAGCTGGATGCTTGTCAGCTGGTCTCGATGCCCACTGGGTAGCTTTGTGTGTGTGCGTACTCATGTTGTGAGGACTATTTTAGAGAATTTGATTATATTTTTCCAGACAAAAAGCACATTTTCTTTCTGTTATAGTTACATTATTGGGCTGAAAACTTTGTGTAAAGTTTGGGATGTTGTATTGTAATTCTTAAAAGATGAATTAAAGTTAGCTTAAAGTCCTCTGAAGTGATAGAAACACAAATGCTTCTGACTGAACTGGTTGCTGCAGGACTCCCCGAAGCACAGAAGACTATTGTGTTGTTTTGTGTGCATGTATGTGTGTGAGTTTAAAAGTGTGTGTCCCTTGTTTAAGCCTGTTGGCCACTTCGACTCCACTACTGGCACAGCGTTGTGCTGCTGGTGAATCAAAGAGGTAGATGGATGTATTAGTGTGTGAGCGCTGGGACAGTTGTGACACTTTCTCTGCTGACCTTCATCTCTTTCCTCTTCCTCTGCCAGCCTATTTCTTCCTCTTTTCTGTGACTGTCACATTCCTGCTGCTCAACAGATTTGCAGCAGACAGTCACCGAGACACCGGGCATCAGTATGAGCTGATTGACGACGCTCTCGGTTTTTGTTCAGCCAATACGTGGATGCCTGGAGGTTGTTTACTGTATGTGGTTGGTGACGTTTTATTCTGAAAACAAAGGGAGGTCATCTCCTGCTCTAAAGACCTCCATTCCTCTGCAAGGACTTTGTCCCAGAAAAACAACCCGACCACATCCTGTTTTGCTGCAGTCCAGCTGACGGCAGCAGAGTCTGAGATGCTGACTCCAAAC
This sequence comes from Rhadinocentrus ornatus, assembly GCA_037177495.1. NCBI lineage: Eukaryota > Metazoa > Chordata > Actinopteri > Atheriniformes > Melanotaeniidae > Rhadinocentrus > Rhadinocentrus ornatus. The sequence goes on from JBAMHW010000010.1 coordinate 5,950,811, forward strand.
ATCTTTTATTCATGTTTTAAGTTCTCTTCATAAGTAGCTGTTCTCTCTCCAACTTCTCATTGATGGTGAATGAATGAGGTTTGACTCAGAGGTGTTGAACAGGTTTGTGTCCAAATTGGGCCGCTTGCTTCTGTGTGCACGTGTTGAAACATGATGCTCCCATAGACTCTGTATGACATAATGGATGGAACCACCGGAACGTCATTTGCATGTTCGCGGGCTGACACTTTTGCCATAAGAAGTGATGAGCAAGTCATGCATCTGAGCAAGATGGACCAAAGCAGTTGGTCCCATTGGTTATAAACATGTTTATATTCATTTAAACATTGTGTCTATGGGAAGTTGTTGCTTTTGAAGCCAGCAGTAGAATTAACACTAGAATTTTTAGGCCTTAACAATAAAAAGTAAAACCAGACTAAACATATGAGAATATAGTTGTGAAAGGCAACTCTGCAGTTGCTTTTATATTTGAGGGGCGTTTATACCTTATAACTAGATTTTTAACGTTTTTTATAACATTTTTCTAATAATAAAATATCGCTATCACTACTATTTTTCAAAGTTTCAACCAATCAGCCTCAATTGACGGTAATGTCCAATCAGGAGCAGCCAAAGATCAACAAGTGAGCAGGAAGTTCTATGTCTGTCTGAAAATGCTCCTCTAATAAAATAATCTGGAATAAAAGCAAGAAGACACCTTCAAAAACCAGCTGAGTTGGACTTGGTTTGGTATGGATCGTAGGTAAATGGTAGCATAAATAACCGTAAATAGTAAAATAAAGATAAAAATAGCTGGTGCTAGATCTATTGATGCTTTCATTTTACATCATTTTAGCCTCATAATCTGACAACTGAGGCTGATAAAACTGAGACTGAGATTAAAAAGGTTAAGTTTCTACATGTAACTTTACATTAAAAAATGAAAAATGGTGGACAAAAAAAAAAAAAGGCTTGGCGTCTTAATTGTTTTTGTCCTTTGGTTCATTATTGTGGTTCTCTGGTTATTGTTCTTTTTACTCTTTAGTATTATTTAGTTTGATAGCAAACCTCATATTTATCTTGTTTTTTGTTAATGACTGGGATCATTTTGTGCAATCATGAGAAACATTTCTACGTACTTTTATTTTTAGAAAACAGCTGGATGAAACACGTCTTTTATGTTTTCCCATATGTAGTTCCAGTGATTGCACCGGCTATACATCTGCTACAATTAGAGTCTCGCGACTACATTTGATGTATTTAGCTGTAAAAACAAAAAGACAAACACAGAAATCCTAATAACGCAGAGGTTTCAGTTTGTTTGTTGCTGATCCCACTAATAAAAAGGCAAATATTTTAATGACAAGTATCTTTGTTAATCAGCATGTGACCAACAAGAAGTCCTTTGTGTTTGTTTTCTCATCTGTATCATCCCACCAGGAGTGATTGAGCCTATTTTCTGAGATTTTTCCAAGCTATTCCTGTAATAAAAAAGAAGTTGTGAAGCTCCTCCTTGTTTCTGATGACTTGATCTCCTCACTACAGGTGAACATCCTGCTGCCGATCAGCTTCGTGCTGGCCTGCCTCTTCCTCATCATCGTGTCTATCTGGAAGACTCCGGTGGAATGTGCCATCGGCTTCGGCATCATCGGCACCGGAGTACCCGTCTACCTGATCGGTGTGTGGTGGCAAAACAAACCCAAGTGGCTGCTACATGGAATCTGTGAGTACAGCATCTCTTTTTATAGATAGAACGTTTTTAAATGTTTATTTTATTTATTTATGTTAGCGGTATTTCTTCTTCTATGGTGTTTATGGTCACAAGAAATTTGTTTTGACAGAACCAACTTGACACACCGATGAATTAAATAATTTATGAAATAGATAAATGAATTATTAATGTGTGGATATATAGATGAGTTCATTAAATATTTTATTTTGAAATATTTTTCAAAAGCCATATTTATTTATTTCCGTGGATTTTTATTATTTTTTGGCGCTAATATCACAAGATGCTTCATTTGAATACAGGAGATATTAATGTGACAATATAAAATATGAGCTGAATTAAATTAAAGAGGACTTTTTATTAAATACTATTTTTTAAATAAAAATATTTATTTGCTGAACTACTTCACACTACTGGGCAAAAGTCTTGAAACGCTCCTCGTTTGTTCATATGTTAACAGGAAAAGGAAACTGTGTGCAGGGATTTATTGAAATGTACAAACATAAATGTAAATACTGTATATGAGGTGAGTTTAAAAGCAACATTTGGTCTGTGCAGCTAAATTCTTCATCACAATCTGACGTTTTTTTTTGTATTTCTTTTTAAAGAAATCTTCAGGAAAAGTTCTCCATTCTTCCTGAAGGACTTTTCAAAGAAATGGAAACACATAATTTGTCTTGATGACAGTCTGTTAGTAACAAAGAGCCAGAAGATCCCATTTAATCTAGTTTCTTTGCTAAGTTGTCTGTTTTCTGTTGACACATTCATCCCTTGAGCTAGGAGCCTTTTTTATGCTTGAATAGTTCAAGCCACAGAAAAAAAATCTGAAAATGTTCAGGTGGACTGAATATCCCCAATGTCCAAAGAAATAATACCAAATAATATAAACCATCTGAAAGCTGAGGACCTATTATCCAAGACCACTTTAAAAGAACAAAAAGATTGTGAATTAAGGACTTTTTACACAGTACTGTACACCAACTTGTGTTTATTTTAGCCTTATGTAAGTTTGCCGATTTCTTTAATAGCCGTATCAATTCATTCAAGCCTTTATTAATTTCTATAGTTCTTACTTTAACCTGACAAGGCCTGTGTTTTCTGCCTCCTATCTGAAATGACATACCCAAAATAAATTGAGAATATCTTCACAACTTGGTCTCAAAAGAAAGCTGAGACATGGGAAATTACTACAGAAGTGTGAGAATTAAGCTATGTGCTACTGTGTCAGAGTAAATTCAGCAGCCCAATTAATCTAGGAGTTAGTAAAGTTATGTCTGATGAGGAGCAAAAGTTGAAGCTAAAAAAGTGAACCTGAGCAGGTGTCATACAGGTAAATATCTCATCAGCGGATGTTGATGATGGACACCTCTATCTATGGTCAGAGTCGGGAGAATCCAGGAATAGACCCCACATTCACCTCAGAAACACCACGAGGATCCAGAAAGAAGTGAAGCCCAAGATAGTCTATGATAGGAAGAGCGAATGCTTCACTATAAAACCCCCTTCATCTCCATGGAAACTAGCAGGACCTTCATGATTATTTTCAGACAAAGGCAGAGCCATAAGAGAACACAGCCTAAGAGTTTTTAGAGCTGGAATCAAACTTTTGATTCCAAAACAGCAAAAGTAAGACATGATTTCTGGTTCTGGCTGCTATCTTTCAGAGTTTCTGTCCCAGTGATGAGACAGACATCTTTGTAACCAGCAAAGTCTCTGCTTTCATGTTGCGTGGCTTGCTTGAAGTGGAGAAATGAGCAGAAGCTCTGAAGTGGACAGAGCTGTTCTCATGTTTTTCGTACATTCCCATATAATTGCTTGGGGTTTGAACTGTGTTTCTAGAGTCTTTAAGCTGAGTTTCTCCCTGTGATTTTAGTTTGCTACATGTTACGATTGCTGCCTCCTAATATGTGCGAAGGTCTTCTGTACTGCATGTATCTCATGCTGCCTCATGCTCAGGGAGCTTGACTCAAGAAGAAGGTTTCATTTTGTCCATATTTATTTCACCCCAGTCTAAAATAGGATAAAACTATAACAATGTAATGATGTGGTGTTACAGTAGCTGGAACATCCAATCATCAATGATTTCCATCGCTATGTGTGTGTGTGTGTCCATGCTTGTGGATCTTTTAAAAGGTTCAAGTATTTATTATTTATCTAAAAACCCAGTTTTATTGTAACACCAGTGGTCTGTCTTATATGTTTGTTGCAGTTTCCACTACAGCCATGTGCCAGAAGGTGATGGAGGTTGTGCCGCAGGAGTCCTAAAGGCCCACCTCTCCATCGCCTTTTGCCTCAGCCAGCGGCCAATCAGATTCCACCGACAGTGACTTCTGGGCTCTGACGTCTGAAAACTGATGAAGCTTGACCTCTGTTGACCTTTCTCACCCGCCGCCCCCTTCCTCCCCCTCTAACCAACCACACACACACACACACACACCCTGCCTGCAGGTTGCTGATAAGGACTTGACCAATAATTTTTCTCATGTTACTGACATTTGTTGGCACAACTATTTGTAGTTTGTTGAATGTTTTTCTGTTTTTATGTGAATTATCAAGCTTTTTCTCAAGAAGCTGAAGTTAAGCAGGACTCTGATATTTGAAGATTAGTGTTCCGTTTTTCGTGGTGCGCCGGTCACTGTGAGGCTCATGGCCTCATCCAGTTTGCAGTTGTGAGCAGATAAAGAAATTAAATGAAAGCTTTTATCAAGCGATGTGATCCACTGACTGGATGTGTAATGAAATTGCATCACCTTCAGACGGTCACGGTGTGAGCTTGACCAAGGAGCAAGTGGAGCAAAAGTATTTTAGCTGTTGCTGAAAAATGGGTCAGAATGAGCTTCGTTTCTGCTGTTGATTATTTTTTGGGTCAGTGATCACATTTCCACTGTGATAATCAGTACGTCAGCTTTCTGAGCTCCGTGTTCCAGAGTTGTACCTCCACCACAACGAGAGTTTCAGATCACCATAAAGACGTTGGAGCGGAGCTGCGGAGCCAAACACAACGCTATTTCATGTTTAGGGAGTTGAAGTGTGTCATATGTGTGTGTGTGTTGTTGTTTTTTGTAATTTCTCTTATTTTTACTGTGTTTTGTGTGTGTTTTAGGATCCTTTGTGTAGAAGGAGGTGGGAGAAATGACTTAGAGGATTGCACATTCTCTTCCCATTTCTCAGGTTTTACATCCTTGATTCCTTTCCTCTCCCTTTCACCTGGGAAAAAAAGGAGGAAACAGAGATGAGTCGGGAAGTTTGTTTATCGCTCAGATGTTACTTTAAAAGATGCCAATTGAATGACAGCCTTTTGCTGTGTTTTATGATGTCAGACAAGCGTAGCGCTTATGTTGACTTTAACTACACCGTAGCAGTTTCGGGCACTGAGACATCCTGGAGACAAGGATGAAAAGGCACAACGCAGAAAAATGTGAAGAGCTTTGTGGGGAGAAATGTGTGAAGGGTTTCTGTTTTTGTTTCTCTGCCTTTTTGAGGACAAAGTGGTTGAAGTACAGAAGGAGCAAACGCTCAGATTACAGAATTAACTGCTAGTTTTAATTCCTTATCTTTTCTTTTCTTGTTTCTTTTTTTTTTTGTTCTTCGCTTCACACACTGTGAAGACAGAAGAAAAAATTTAATTTTGTAACATTAACATTGACCACCCTCCTGGTAATGGACCAAAAGTACATGTTGTGTCGCCATGGAAACAAGCAGGATGGGTTAATGTGTATGTTTTTTAGAGGTAGAACTTTTCTAACACTCCAGCCATCGCAAGAGCTGATGGAAAAACTAACCTGAATATGACTGTAGAAAGTTTATTTATTTATTTTTAGAAAGCCTTTATGTTTATTGTCAGTAGTCTTTTAATTTGTTTACAAGGTTTTTCTTTTTTTTTTGGGGGGGGGGGGGGGGTTCCCACGAACTTTTACTTCTTTTCCCCCCTTTTTTTCTCGATCCGAAA
>JBAMHW010000010.1:5967848-5978717 GCA_037177495.1 Rhadinocentrus ornatus
AATATAATATAATATAATATAATATAATATAATATAATATAATATAATATAATATAATATAATATAATATAATAAATTAATTAATCATGATTAATTCTGATTAATTACCATTTGCTATGCCTGAAATACACCCCTTTTTACTGTATTGTATCAACAGAAAGAGCAAAACAATGCTTAGTTGGAGTTTCTTTGCTTTTGTACATTAGATGATCACTTTAGTTGTAATAATCAATTCAATTTCTCATCAAATTAAGACCTTAAAAAAATATCTTATTTGTGGCCCCCTTATCCTGGTCAGTAACCCTGCCTGGCCTCCAGTCTCAACTTCCTGAAGTATAAATCCTTTCTACCACCTGTCAGCTGTTAGTAAAGGCTCCTGCTCTGATTTGTATTTTAGAGCCTGTTCATAATTTCTTTCACCACATTCATTCATGGCCCATAAATGATCAGACCTGTGTCTCCAACATCTGCACAGCAGCGATGACTTTGAGAAGACGTCTCCTTGCTTCCTTTTGCTGTTTTACTCTCACTAGATATTTGAGCCTGATTCATATATGTGTGCTAGGCTCTTTTATGACTGGTAGATTTTACAGCGTTTCTACTAGCAATTACCATTAAGACTAAAAAGTTATTTGAAATAAAGGCAAACAATATCTAATTGAAATAGGATGTTGTTATCAACATTTTTCATTCTTCAGCTTCAAGTGACAGTGACATGGATCTAATTGGTAAATTTATTGCTAGCACGTCCAAAAACAATACTTTTGGGTAACTATGTGCTGGTGAAAACCATTGACTGCTAGTTTCATCCTTCTCAGCTAAACCATAAACAAACGCAAAAAGCGAGACGGTGCTAGCGACACTAGAAACGATCAGCTGATCACCGACATCCGTCATGATCATAGACTGTATATAAAAGATGGATGAGACCTCCGTGACGTCACCCATAGGTTTCTGAAGAGCTGAATTGAAGCTCATTGGGCGGTTTCCACCGTCGCCATGCTGGCAGCGTCACACGTGTTGTCATTCCCGGAAAATCTGAAAAAAGAAAGAGAGGGGGACTGTAAAGGTGGGGGTGAATGATTGACACCCATCAAAGTCCGAACTGCCTGTAGCTAAGAGCTAACCGAGCTAACCCAGAGCAAACGGTAGCTAACCAGCTAACGAAGGTCGGCGAGCTAAAGCTAAGGTGCTTTATTGGCTCAGTGCACAGCATTGTGGGTAAACACAACCAAAACATAAGCACAAAACATGGCTTAAAGATGTGTAAAAATTCAAAAAAGGTTTTGATAGAAATCTGATCAACCCAAGACCGTTAGGATCTGATGCTGCTCCATATTTAGCTGTTATGTACTAGAAACAAAAGTTCTGCATTAACTATAGATGAACAAGTTTTCTTCTTCGCTGTGGGTCACATTTTCTTCTTCAGTAATCCTTGGTGTTGCGCCACCTCTGGCAGAGAGCTAAGAGGGCTGATTTGTTAAAGTGGTGCAGCATGAACACAATCTCGGTCCGGAAGAATATTGCAACCCCCCAATTGAACCGAGTTCCAAATCGGAGTCTGACTGACTATCCTGATGTGAATGCACCCTTACAGGTCTTACAGTTCAGACTCTTACATGTCCAGGAAAACATCACATTTCACACAGCACATGAGGCTTTCCTGCACAGCCTTGACTTGGACTTGCAACAAAGGACTTGGGAACATCTCTGCATCACACATAAAACTATATGTACGCATTTCAGCACAAAGCTGTCTTCAGATGCTCTGACGAAGGCTTGAAGCACGACTTCTTCCTTTTTGACTGTTTGAACAACCATTTTGCAAACATTGCGGTGGGTGTGACTTAAGGAATAGTTTTTTTGTTTGTTTTTTATAGTCCATCTCCTCTTCTTGAGCAACATCATCACGTCACACTTGGCATAAATTACCTGAGACACCATCATGCAGAACTCAAGGAAATGCATGACAGTCCCTCTTGTTGCATTCCACATTATTTTGGTGATACAATAACCAGCTTTTAGACAAGCAAAATCCACAAAATGCAAGACCATTTTAATTGTCCACTTCTTGGTTTGGACATAAATTCAGTAAGAACTTATCACCCATCATCTACCAAGTCAACACTGCACATTTTTGAGTTGTACTAGCACGCAGCATGTGGTTGTTTGACACATAGTTTGTCTCTCTTAGAAGACTGTTGGTAGATATCTTAAGATTGTTTAGCATTGAACAGCAGAAAGCATAAAAACTGGTTTGTTGTCAAACCAGTTTTCTCTTCTTTTTTTTTCTTTTTTTTTTAACCTGTCCTGTCCAGCTTCATAGCAGCAGAATGATAGTCTGGTTGCTGTATTGCGCCGAACAAATGTGCTTTGCCAAGGGGAGGCTTATGGGTATAAAGCTCCTCTTGATGACTGATTCCTTCCTTTATTCATTTTACTGTTATATTTTATTTGCTTTGAATGATGGAATCTATGTAACCTTGCTGGACCCGACTGGAGGGACAGAAAAGGAAAGAAGACAGCAAAAAGAAGCTAGAGGGAAAGCAGAAAGAAGAAAGAAGAGACAAAAACACCAGAGACAGAAGACAACGACCCTTCAATCCACACTAATACTAAACTATACTACTATAATATAATAGACAACAAACTGCTACTTTTGTACATAAACACACCAGGAAATTTCCTACGGCTTTTACAGAAAAACAGCTGCCAGTGATTAAGAGTTTTTAAATAATGACCAAATTAAAAAGACATATCACAAACATATCACAACACTGACCAGATACATGCAGAGGATGAGGAATGAGGAGTTATCAGAGATGAGGAGTGATGAGTGAGATCATGCCAAAGCGACCACGCCTTAACGGAGGCTAGAGGCAGACAAGGCCACCCAGAGACCCGGGCCATCAGCTGTTATGAACCCAAGCTACCCCACCCCGAAGACGACCCCGGCCCCAGAAGAGAGCTCCAGCCAGAGCCCCGCGCGGTCTTAGGGCACAGGCCCCAGTGGGCCAAGATAGGCAGCCACCGGCCCTGCCAGGGACCGACCATCCAGAGCGGCCCGAGCGATGGGTCCTGGGCCCCAGCCAACCCACCCAGATGCGGCAGACCGGGCAACCCCCAGAGCCGGCAACCCATCAGTGCACAAACCACTTTTCTATGCTAACCTCTCCATTACCTCTGATGACTAATACTAATCTACCTCATTCATGGCATTTCATGATTTTACCCGCTTGGCAGGTTTTGGAGGGCCTTGGTGACCTAAAATAAACTTACTGATAGAGCCATAATCTAATGAAACTTAGAATTGATGCCAACATCTACGCAGTCAATTACTCTTCTTGCTTTTACTCTGTATGTGTGGTAATATATTATAAAGTATGTCCCTGTGTCCTCGTATGAGTACTGTCCATTTAACTTTGTCCTAGAAAGTTGATCCTAAGCACATATTTTTAAATATGTGTACCAGATGAAATGAAAGATATTACTTTCTGTAAAAATATCACATCTTAGGACAAACATCACATGTACTATAGCATGTACTGGTTTGGGTAAAGAATCACACAACATAGACCATTACTTTAGTAATACACACTGGGAGACTGTCAAAGAATCACATTTATTTCAATCATGGCACAACAAAGACTGAGGGTGCTGCAAAGCACCATGGGAATCATAACAATGAGCCTGCAACCAAATGACTGACCACAGCAACTACCACAATAAGGCTACCTGCAGCTGGTGTCAAGTTTGGAAAAGATAAACACAAAGCAAAGTGGATTTTCCTGGAATAAGCTTTACTGTATAATAAAAAACAATGACTAACAACTGCTTGAGAACATGCTGCAGTGAAAACACCAACCTTAAACTTAGGAGCCAACAAGCTGTGCATTGTGTCCTATGTTTAAAAGACAACAACAAAAAAACCAACAAAAAAAAAAACAGATGTTCAAATTTCTTGAATGGTTTGAGCTCTCAAGTTAACATATTACTTATACTTGTCATCAATATATAAAATAAATTAATTTCAGTCAAACTAATGTATAGAAACTCAGGCACGCATCTTGGTAGAAATGTATAAACATTTGTTTTTCATTTTTTTTGGACTATATTGCCATAAAAGCTCAAGTAGCTTTTAAAAAAATCCATCTGCAATGTACTGTACATTCCTGAACACGACTGATTTAAAGTGGAAACCATTTAAAAATTAACATGTCTGAATGTTGAACTTTCTGATGACCAAGATACAACTCAAAGCTGGTGACAAAGTTATGTGCAGAACGTGGTCCCTGCAAAGACAAACGTCTCAAAATGGCCGCTCTTTGTGGACAATAGAGAGTTTGCACACTACTGCCCCCCTGTGTTCTGGGGTTGGAAGTGGAAGTGATTTGCAAACCAAGTCCGTTAGAACTACGTTGTGCTAACATAAATTATTCTGTGAAATTTTATGTTCTTGCATGTTATGCTAAAACTACATGACTTAAGTTAAATACAAAACAATCTTCTATTTTTTTTTACCTGTTGTACAGTTTTTAATGTAATATTGTTTTTCATGAAGATTGTTTGTGGATATTTGGTGTTCATTTGTACCTCGCTTATCGGTGACCCCTCCATTCTTTGTTTCTCTTAAAGTTATAAAATGTTAACAAATAAAAAACTCAAATTGACCAAAAAGACAAAAAAGTGCTTTAGATGTGAGAGACAAAAAAAAAATAAAAAATTAAAAGAAAGAGAAATATTAAACAAATCCTTAACCCTTAAAAGAGATGAAACATTAAAAAAAAAAGTTGCAAAATCACTACATCAAAATAAATAAAATTTTTTAAACACTACCTAAATAGACACAGATGACCAAAATTAGTAAAATAGTACCAGGAATTCAGTAAAAAAAAATCCTTCTGAATGAGCAGAACAATAAAGCAACATAAAAAAGCAAAAGCAAAATAAACACAGGCTGCAACAACAAAACAGTGTTGATTTCAAACCAAGACAAAACAACTACTAAGAGACACAAACACACCCGTTTCTGATCATTGTGTCCTTTTTTTATTGTGGTGGACTTGTGTCTGTGCAGAAACGGTGGGAAAGCCTTGACAGGCACCTATTGTCTTATTATTGTTTCATTCATCTGGACATCGTTTGTTTGACTCAGAGTCAAATAAACACAAATAGAACAACAAAGCCTTGCAGCCAATTTCATGTGAGACTAAAATCATATTCTTGTCAGAATCCAGCTTGAGAGTGATCTTCTTTAACTGTTAATCATTTTAGGAGTTTTAGATAATTTTCTTTCTTACTTAGATTAAAATGCGTTTGTTCGAAGGAAGTTAGCGTCTCTACTTTGATTTAAATGATATAAATGTGGCTCCTGTTTCATACTAAACATACAAGCATGTGAGTTATTTCAATGTTCTTACCAAAATATGTGAAATTGGCCTATTGGTGTTGCATCTTAGACATTTAATGTGAACATACAATTATCGCCCACTTTATCAGGTCCAGCTTCTTAGTACTGGGTTGGACTCTTTTTTCCTTCAGAACTGCCTTAATTCTTAATGTCATTGACAAGGTGTTGGAACCAGGCCATGTTGGTACTAAGGGGCCCAGAGTAGTTGTGCATTTTAATAATGCATGCGAAGCTGACTATATATGAAAATGTTAAAACATCTGTACATCTCTGTCTGGGGTCGTACTGCTGTGTACCTTTGTGGCACCAATGCCATGACATGACAAAAGTGTCCCAAACTATATTCCCCCACCATTACACCAGCAGCAGCCTGAAGCGTTGATCCAAGGCAGGATGGATCCATGTTTTCATGATGTTTCCACCAAATTCTGAGCCTAGCATCTGAATGTGGAGCTGAAATGGAGACTCATCAGACCAGTTTCTATCCTATATTATCCAGTTAGTTGACAGGAAGCCCCCGATGTGGTCTTTTGCTGCTGTAGACCTTCTGCTTCAAAGTTGGACATGTGTGCTCAGAGATGCTGTTCTGCAGACCTTGGTTGGAACCAGTTCTTATTTAACTTCCTGTTCTTCTCTCATCTCCAACCAGTCTGCCCATTCTCCTCTGACCTCTTACATCAACAAGACATTCTGGTCCAGACAACCAGGCATGTGTTCAGAGCCACGTAAAACCCCTTTCTTCCTCATTCTGATGCTCAGATTAAACTTCAGCAAGTCATCTTCATCATGTCTATATGACTAGATGAGTTACTGCCATGTGATTGGTTGATTAGATATTTATTCTATTCTATTAGATATTTGTGTTACCATGCCATTGATCACCTAATAAAGTGGCAGGCAAGTGCATATTATCAATGAAGAAACAATAGCAGATAAATAACAGAGGTGTGCACTGATGTGAATTGTGTAAAAAAGATGTTTAAAGCTGTGGGCTCAAAATAACATTGAGATCTTCATATTATAAATAGGATTAGGTTAAAGATGCAATTTGAGAGTGAGAGAATGAGTGAGAGAAATTCTGTTTTTACATGTTTTTTTGTTTTGGAAGGCCTTTTTTTATATATATATCCCACCAGAATCAGTTCTTGCTCCCAGTTATCTGTTTATATCAATTTGAAAAACCTTTATGATCACAGTGAAAGTCATTTCCTGTCTCATCAGATATCAGCATCATTGCTCATCTCATCACCTCTGTCCTTTATTCCCTTACTGCAACGTCAGTCACGACCAGACGTTCAGGCTAACAGGCAGACAGCATGATGCTGATGGCAGTATTGACGCAACAGCACTGAGTCACAACAGCGTTCGTGTGTGTGTGTGTTCATTCAGAGGGACACAGGTGCAATCCAGCCATCTGTTCTTTTGAGCTAAGAACAAATGTCCAGGTTCTCTTTAGCTCCACTGCCCTGAGCCTTGAAGGCACCTGTGTTCAATATTAGAGTTAAATTATATTACTGAGGTATAAATGCCAAGAAAAAGATCCAGTGATGTCAAACATCCTCCACACGTGTGATTTTTAGTGTGACATTTTTATCTGTTGTGGGCTTGAGCTGTTTTTTAGGTGTGTTACTCTGTCTCCTGATCTTCCTGATTACAATGGCCTGAGGTGGTGATGATCATCAAGTCTCTTAAGTTGTCTGCTAACCTTTTCTTCAAACAGGCCTCTCTCTTTGTCTTATACTCTACACAAGAAAGGCGCATTCACACACACACACACACACAAAAGAAACTATCTAATAAGCCTGTAAATGTAATAAATATGCCTGGAAATAATAATTTTCCTCACGTTTTGACCTTTATTTTGGCAGTCGGGTACAACCCTGCGCCTCAGGAAAGCAACAACTGGTCAGGAGTGATTGGAGTGGTAGGAAAGGAAGTCATGTGCTGTGAGTGTGTTTGAAGTCAGCTGAGACTCGTGTGTGTATGTGTTTGTGTCCATGAGCCTTTGTGAGTGTGGATACTGGGAAGGGAAATGAATATCACAATATGCTGACAGATGGCTGGAAAAAGCTGATAGTCACATTGGAAGCTGGTCTTATGTGATTCCTTTTGTATCTCTGGAGCGATATGAAATAATTAGTAGTGATAAAGATGAGATATTAATTCATTCATTCAGAGTAAGCTGATCCTTTCAAAGGAGTAGTAATCAAGACTTATCCAGTTAAAGTGATAAACGGTTTGCAATAATTCTCAAAGCATAAAGACTTTTTCTTAGTAAGTGTCAGCCAATGAAATATGTCTCTGCCCTAAAGGTGAAATGCAAATTTTCTATGATGAGCAAGGCAGATTAATCAGAAATGTGTTAAGGATGCAGTTTGCAGCTTACATGTCACATCTGAAACCCAGTACCTATAACGAGTCTAGAACTGTTTAAGATAACTGATGCTGTTTCAAGCTCTTGAACTTCCTGAAAATTTTCCAATTCATCTTATAAATGAAGCAGAAACTGTCTAAACTCATCCCGATTCTTTGTTAATTGTTAAACTTTTACACAGTTTTGACACATCCTCCTCCTGCACTCTGGATATTGTTCCTGCTCAGCTGCTTAAAGACGTATTCCCCCAGCCAACCCTGTTATCTTAAAGGTTTTTAATCAGTTTTTGGCTTCTGAACGGCTAAAGAACACATACCAGCTAAGCAACACAATCTCCAAACTTTTCTTTTAATTTCTGACTTTGGAGAAAGTAATCTCTGCACAAATGATGTAATTTATGAATGAAAACAATGTTTCCAACAACTTTTAGCCTACTTACAAAAAAACAAACAAACAAAACAAACTCCAGAGACAGAAACAACACTCGGTATGGCTACTAATGGTTACTTATGACCATATATAGAAGATATTCTTTTAGATTTTTAAGTTACGCTTTTGATACTGTTGACCACACCCTCCCCCTCCATTAGCAGTGTGGCTCAGTGGGTAGAGTGTTCATCTTGTAGCCTGAGGGTTGCCAGTTCAATCCTCAACAAGACACCTTGGATGGCAGAAGCCGCCATCAGTATATGAATGGGTGAATGTGATGTATAATGTAAAGCGCTTTGGGTGTCACTCCAGGTACAGTAAAGCGCTATTTAAATACAGACCATTTACTCAAGGAGTCATGGGACACAAAAATAAATATTTTGCTCTTAGTTTATTACTCTCCTATTTCTCTAACAGAACTTTTTCCATATTTCTGAATAAATTAACCTCCTCAGTGGCTCAACTCAATTGTGGTATACCACAGGGCTCGGTCTTCGGTCCTCTTCTCTTCCCTATTTAGATGCAACCACCTGGCCAGGTTATTTAGGCCCATAATATAAATCACCATTTTAAATCTGATGACACTCAAATGATACATGCCCATAAAACCTACAGAGCCCCACAGCCTTACGAATCTCACAGCTTGTCTTGTCTTGACATCAAATTCTAAATGGCCCCTTATTTATTCTAGTTCAGTGGCAAAAGAAAAAGAAAAAAATCAGAGGTCATTCTTTTTGGTCCCTAAATTCTGTCATTTCTGTTGTTTCTAGTGTTGGCAACCTTTTAAATAATGTATATACAGTATATTTAAATCTAAGAGTATTATTTGATTCTAACTTCTGTTTTGATGCTCAGGTCAAACAAGTAGTTAAGTTAATTTTTCTCCAGCTTAAATCAGCTCACTTTTTTCCCCTGCTGACCTACAAAAAGATGTGATGTTGTTTATTTTCACCTTCTCACTGTACCTACTTGTTTTCAGGTATCAGTCCATGTTCCCTCTGTTGCCTTCAGCTAATTCAAAACGCTGCACCAAGACTTATTACTGGTACAAAAAAGTATGCGCACACCTCTGGCTTCCTGTTAAATTTTTTATTGATTTCAAAATCTTACTACTCACCTTCAAAGCCTCAAATAGCCTTGACATCTATCTCTTACATACCAACCTGGTATGTGCCCTCCCAACTATTCCTAGATCCAGACTAGCATTAGCAAATTAAGCTACCAGGGGGGCCCCAAGTGCCCTTCAAGTGTCCATTATAGTTGCATGCAAAATAATGCTGGTTTAAGATATTCTTGTTGGAGGCTACTGCCTCTTTCATATGGTGCATGCACATAGCTTTAAGCTTCAGAGGGCTCTGGAGTCTCTTAGGTTCACTAGCGTGAGAAGTCAAGGACAAATCAGCTATGGTTTTAAGCTACTTAGTAGTGGAAAATGAAGTTGTTTATTCTACAGTCTGCTGATGTTTTCTTTTTCAAATATAAGTTCAGTATACCACACTCATACATCAGTCTAAATATTAAAAAGTGCAAATTAATATCATTATTTGCTACCCCAGTAAAGTTAAAACCATTCTGGTATGATGTATGCCAACTACAAATAATGCAAACGAATGGGTGTGTTACATTTACAGTGTATGAAATGAATGTACATCAATAATAATT
Organism: Rhadinocentrus ornatus; assembly: GCA_037177495.1. Lineage (NCBI taxonomy): Eukaryota > Metazoa > Chordata > Actinopteri > Atheriniformes > Melanotaeniidae > Rhadinocentrus > Rhadinocentrus ornatus. The sequence continues at coordinate 5,977,724 of JBAMHW010000010.1, forward strand.
GAATACCACTGGTGTTGTGATGGTTGAGAGTTCCCATAATTAAATTCTGCTTAGGGCCCCATAAAGGCTTGGTCCGGCCCTGCCCAGATTACTATGACAAAGGGGAGACTGACCTTTATCCGTCAGGGCTCCCACCTTATTGAAATCTTTGCTTGCTGCACTCAAACATAAAACATACACGATACATTAAAATCCTCCTGAAAACTTTCTTTTTTCCAAGTGCTTTTGAAATTATCTGACGTATATTTTTGTTTTTAATGCTGCTAATCTGGCTGCCTTACTCCCCTCCATTCTGGGATAGAAATTTGTTTTCAAATAATGTTACAAACTTTGTTGGGAGGCATGCTATGTCCATAAACTTCGTTGTTTTTGTTATGGTCATTTTTATTGTTATCCGATAGTCTTAATTTTTACTTTCTGAGTTTGTTTGTTTATTAAGTGGAATACTGCTCTAGAGTTTCTTTCTTTCATATTTTTGACTCAAGTTGCTTTACTTGATTTTAATTCTCTGCTGCCAAATTAAGTACTTTGTAACATTATTTGAAAAGTGTTAAATAAATAGAAATATATTATTTTAAATATTGAATCAAAATAAACTCAAAGCTGACCTCTTCTGGTCATCATACGTATACAAATCCATCAATAAAACAACATTTCTCCACTCAAAAAACACACTTTTTCTTAATATTTGGATCAAACTTATTGTTATTTATTTATTTATTTTGGCCTGCCACAAATAGCAGAGACAACAAGATGGCAGAAAACCAAAATAGCTAGAACAACCACTATATGTTTATTTTAAGTTTTCAGCATTTACTTTTAAGCTGGCTCACAGCTCCAAGCTGGTTTTCTTAGATATACCTTATGGTGCCCCTGGACACATCATTAGTGATGTGACCTGGGATCACAGGGAGCGCCTGGAGGAGGGGGTCTTTCAACAATTAAACCCCCTCCCCCCAGCAACCCAGCCAGGGTTGATTCGCCCCCGCTTGTG